>CANSZD010002184.1:0-600000 GCA_947648045.1 Beta corolliflora | reverse complement strand
GAATACTGATTTTCTCTTCAGTTAAGAAAATAAATAAAAATGGTATTAGAAATGTCTAATTCAAGTAAAAATTTCCAGTCTAGTCTTTCAAAGTGTCTATAATGTTCATACCAAATTTCACTTCAAAATAAGTTCAAGAAGTTAGGTCTCAAAGAGCAAATTGAATAAATGTCCTATTTTGACCAGTTTGAGTATACAATTCACTATAATTCTAGTGGTTACTAAAAACTTGTGAAATTTTAATACACCATAAATAACTCACTGATCTATCCATAGGTGTATCATATGCTCATTTCAACACTTTGTACAGAAAGTTATGATTTTTGTAAATCAATACAAGAGCAAAAAGACAATCTAGAAAATGAAATAAAGTGATTAACTCACCTTTCATAAAAAAAAATGTGTTTTCTTCATACGAAAATGTGAATAAAAAATCATGAAATTTTAAGTTTCTCTTAAAATGATTCATTTTATCATGTAAATAAAAATCAATAAAAATTGTCATAAAAAATCAAAATCAAAGAAGTTAATCAATCTTTAACTTTCACAAATTCACAAATTCACAAATAAACATGAATTCCAAAGCCCATTCAAGGAAATGAAGATCAAGAAGCATTATGGTGAAGATCAAGATTGAAGATTGGTATAGATCATAGATTTTGTACATATTGTTGTAATAATAACAGTTTTTTCACCATATACCCCTGACAAATCAAGAAATTCACCATATACCCTCAATGTTTCAAAAATTCACCATATACTCCTGACTTTTCCAAACTGTTCACCACATACCCTTTTTGGTAACGGCCGTTAAGTCGACGTTAGTGGAAAACTTAATGCACCATATACCCTTTTCTGTAAACTTGTTGCATCATATACCCCTTAATGTGTAACGGCTAGTTTTTCAGATTTGAAAAACTAGCCGTTGGGTTTTAGGCTATAAATACAGCAGGCTTTTAGAGTGTTTAACACCCCTTTTTTTAACAGCAATTGCTTCACTTTAATATCATGAGTTCACATACTAAAAGCTCCTCCTCTTCTCATGAATTTCCATATGTTAAGGTTCCTAACTTTTACTGTAGTCTAAGGCGTGAAAAGACTCAAGACGGAGGAGTTGTGACCTCCTATAAGCTTAGTTCAGAAACAACAACAAATCCAAGCAGGCTATACTATAAGTGCGATGATTGCAACAACTTCAAATGGTGCAAAGGGACATTTGAGCAGAATTACAACACACAGCAAGAATATGTGAGCAGGGGAAGCAGACTTATGTCAGGACAGAAGAGAGGAAGCAGATATGAAGAGGAAGAGGACAGTGCACCAAGTAGCCAGTTGAGAGAAGAAGTGAAGCAACTTAAGAAGAAAATTAAACAACAAACATCAATTAAAATAGGGCTAATCATGTTTGTGGTGCTGATATTTGTAATCTACAAGTGGACCACATGGTTGTAATGTTTTGTTCAAAAAGATAAGTGCCACCTATTTGCTTTACAAAAGTAGTATGGCCTGTAGGCCTCTGTCATTGTAATCCTAATTGCAACTTAATGCACAAAAAAGGAATGTTTTGGCTTGCTTGCATCTGCAATGTGTGCTATACAAAAAGTTGTTTTTGTCAAATTCTAACCCCAAAAAACTGTGCAAAAGGACAGTAATCATTTCTTCTTGGCTCTCTTAGGTGGTGCTTGACTGGTGGAAGTTCCATCTGTCTTGGAAGTCTTCTTGGCCTTCTTTGGTGGTGCTTGACTTGTAGAAGCTGCATCTGCCTTTCTCTTACTGCATTTCCCCTTCCCTTTATCAGTTCCACAAGTCATGGAGTTGTGGCCCACTTCCTTGCATTTTTTGCACCTCACTGAGCTGTGCCTCTTCCCTTTCTTAGCTTCATTAGGCCCTCTCTTCCTTTGCTTTGTAGGTCTGCCAGGTGCTCTCTTGATATCAGGGGGAGCAATGTGAGGGAGGTTGAATTCAGGCCACTGACTGGGGTCAGACATAGGGTGAATATGATCCCCATAAGTGAGCTTGTATGCTGCCCCCTTGAAGTATGGGGAAACAAAATCAGCAGGCTCAAGCCTTTGGTTGAAGATGACCCTTAGAGCATGTTTGCAAGGGATGCCTAAGCCTTGCCATTTTCCACACCCACAGTTAGAAGTTGTTAGCTTAATAGGAAAGTTAACATTGCCATCCCTGACCTTATACTCAGCACCTCCACATGCTGTGGAATAACAGAATCTGGATTCAGCACTCCTTGCTTCCAAAATCCTCTTTGCATATTCTGTCAGTTCATTTGGATTCATGTCTATAGCTTTATCAAACCTTGCTCCAGTCCTCTTCATGCACCATGTTCTAATTTCTGCAATAAAAACAAGAGCATAACCATGTCATTAATTAAGTGCAACATTTAAAACCAACAAATTGCAAAAAAAAAAAACATACCTTCAAGTAGGGTCAGTACAGGTAAGTCCCTATAGGGCTTAGTGCATGCATTGAAGGATTCCACAAAATTTGTGGTGTTGTGGTCACAACAAACAGTAGGCTCAAAGAATGCCCTGCTCCATTGCTCTGTACATTTCTCCAAATACTCAACTGCATTTGGATTGTACTTGGCTATCTTCTCCATGGACTTAGTGTAGACATAGTGGTTGTAGGCATCAGCTGCAGTCCAGAAGAGTTTGTGGAAGGCTGTCCCACTGTAGCCTTCATTCTTGCAGTTGCTGTAGAGGTGTTGGCAACAAATTCTCCTTGTTGCCTGAGGGAATACATCAAGCAATGTTGACTCCACACCCTTCAAACAACAAAACAAGTTATGGTTAACACATTTAACTGGTTTGTAAATGAAAATGATCCAATTAATACAATAAGTTGAGGATCTTACCTTCATCCTATTACTGATGAAGGTCCAATCAGTCCTGTTACATCCCTCTTGCTGGAAAACCACCTTCAAATTGCGGAAGAAGTTGCTCCATGAATCAATGCTCTCAGTTGGCACAATTGCATAGGCAATGCCAAGAATCTCATTGTTGCCATCTATGCTCACTGCTGTCAACAAAACCCCCTTGTAGTTGCCACTGAGATGAGCTCCATCTATCCCAATAATGGGTCTGCATCCTCTAATGAAGCCCTTAATCTGAGCACTGAAGGAAATGAAGCAAGATTTGAACTTGGGCTAACTTTGTGAAGTGTCCCCTGTCCAACTTATAAGGGCATAACTGCCTGGGTTTGCCTGTTTAATCATCTCAGCATACCTAGGAAGCAAACTATATGCCTCCTCAAAGCCCCCATAAATGGCCTCTCTTGCCAAGCTCTTAACCTTGTACAACAACCTCTTTTTCACCCTTAGCCTATACCTATTCATACACACAGTTTGTAGGGACTCAACAGGAATGTCTGGGTTTCCCCACACCTCATCAGCCAAATTCTTGCAAAGCCACTTGGAAGACACCATAGGGTTCTCCTCCAATCTCCCACAAGTTGAATGCTCACCCCTAAGTGTCTTAATTGCCCAAGATACATTATCAGTCATAACTGATGCATGTATCCTCCATTCACAGCCTTCCATAATGCAAGTGGCTGTGAATCTCTTCCTATCAGCCTTCTCTATGTTCAACCCAAACCTCTACTGTATACAATAATCCCTAAGTACATCTAGGAATTCCTCTTTGTTGGAGAAGATAAACCAAGGGTGCAACTTGATTGATCTAAAGGGTGCATCACTCCACATTGTCCCATTTTTATACAATTTGTCTGTTGAAGCACTCCCATCAAGGTGATCCTCAAATGATTTGTTAGCTATCTCATCCTCAACATCAATACTGATTTCATTCTCAATGAAATCAGTTTCAAAAATCTCATCCCCACTAGATTCAACATCATCTAGACAGTCAAAATCATCATCACTCTCAACATCACTCTCATCCTCACTCACCTGAGTTTGGCTTTCAGTGTGCTTCCCCCCTACTCTTCCTTACAACAGATTTCCCCTTTAAGTCTTGGGATCCCAAATTTGACTGCAGTACTCTTTGGTATCCTAAACCCAGCAGCCCTAGTCCTCGAAGGAACTTTTGAGGGAGGCTGTGAAGGTGGTTGGGAAGGCTGTGTTGAGGAAGGCTGTGTTGAGGGGGGTTGTGTGGAGTGGTGTGGTGAGTGAGGTGGTGAACAGGGAGTCTCTGTTGCTTGAGGTTGTGTTGAGGGTGGTTGTGTGGAGTGGTGTTGTGAGGGTGTCACAGGGGGAGGTGAAGGAGGTGGAGGTGAAGGAGGTGGAGGTGGAGGTGAAGGTGAAGGAGGTGGTGTGGCGGTGGTGCGATGGGTGTGGAGAATCAGGTGGTGTGGCAGGTGGTGGTGAAGTTTGATGTTGTTGATCTTGTGAAGGTGGGGGTTGTGAATCCCCTGGAAAGGTCTCGGTTTGTTCTTGTGATGAGTACACCCTCATGTACTCACAAACTACCTCAGGTTGATCTACATCCCTAATTGGGACCTCCATACCCACAGTTCTATAGTGTCACTATGCGCATACATATCCCATAACTTTGTCAAATCCAGGTCAAATGCAAGCTCTGTTTTCCTATTAGTCCTAGGCCCTCTGAATAACAACCTAAATGCTTTGGGTAAGTACACATTTTGTTTCTCAGACTCAGTGACTATGTCATCATACAACCCAATCAAATGACACAAGTCAGTGTCAGTAACCCTAACATCAAAGTCATGAGGCCCATAGTGTAATAACAACCAAAATTCTCCCATCCTAAAACATGCAAACAAAAGCACATAACAAAAAAAAATTGAAAATTTAGCACATTTCACAATTCAAAGCATATCTAATAGACACAAGAAAAAGAAATCTACCCTAAACATAAAGCGATCCAAGTTTAACTAACCTGATTTCAAATTTTGTTCAAAAATTTGAATTTCGCCCTCCTCGAACTTTCGAAATGGCTTCCTCTGCTTCGTTAATCTTCAAAAGCAGCAACAATTGTGTCTTCGAGTTAAGTAATCGAACATGAATCACTCATAAACTTTGTTACAGTCGAAATTTACTAGGGTATTTTGTTTCGCGATTTTGGGTGAAGTTAGTTCAGGTTAGAAGAAGATGAATGGGCCCTAATTTTTTCTCTTTCATATTACGCAAAGCAACTGTAGAGGAACTGACAAATTGCCGCCAAAACACTTAATGCTAAGTAAGGGCAAACTTGTAAATATAGGGCAAACGGCCACTTAACGGACGTTAAAAAAAGGGTATGTGGTGAACAGTTGGAAAAGTCAGGGGTATATGGTGAATTTTTGAAACATTGAGGGTATATGGTGAATTTCTTGATTTGTTAGGGGTATATGGTGAAAAAACCGTAATAATAATTTCTTTGTAAATAGTTATTGCATCACTCAATTAATAAAAAAAACATGGAGATGTTTATGCATAATTTTCATAAATAATTCCACAACTCTTTTTAATAAAATGAGCAACCAATGCTACAAATATTGCATGTTGGGCCAATATATCATAGTATATGAATCAAATGACCCAATCTCAATTAAGAGGAAAAATGGCAAATCTAACTAAGTTAAATTGTATGATGATTCATCTTACATTTTAAAAAATGTGTTTTCCATATTCAAATGGATTAATCATATAATTTGACGTAATTAGATTGGTAATTATGACCTCTGAATTGATTTTAGGCCGTTTCACGTGTCTCACTTTAAATGGCCAAATTCCAATTAGCCAAACACAAATCTCCAAATTCAATCTCAAATTGATCATTTCTCTCTAAATGACTTTATAATCTTCAATAAAGATTATTTCTCAAAAGCCTTCAATTAGGAAGCAAACCTTCTAAGACCTCTCGAAAATCATAAACGTGATCACTATTAAGGTGGTTATTTCAATCCTCGATTAATCACTAATTAGAGCGGTTAACTCAAACTTCTTTTAATCACTAATTAGGGTGATTATCTCCAATCATTATTTAATCACTAATTAGAGTGATTATCTTAAACCCTAATAATCGTTAATTAGGATGATTATTCTTCTCATTTAATCACTAATTTGAGTGATTATCTTAAACCTTAATAATCGTTAATTAGGACGATTATTCTTCTCATTTAATCACTAATTAGAGTGGTTATCTTAAACCTTAATAATCATCAATTAGGGTGATTATTTCCTAACCTTCATTGTTAATCACTAATCAAGGTGATTATCTTTCCTTGAATAATCACTAATTAGGGTGATTACTTATTTCCTTCCTTATTAATCACTAATTGAGGTGGTTATCTTAATCACTAATTAAGGTGATTATCTTAATCTCATTTCAATCACTAACTGGAGTGATTACCTCATTTTAAATAGATTTGTTTAATTATAAAGGAGAGTTATTCATAATCTATTCCCCCCTCTTCTTTCCCCAGTGGAATTGGCCATTTAGGGTGAGACATATGCTCGAACTACGACGATTTTGATCCATGAGTGGATTCCAATCCCGCAATGATTGGTACGTAGTGCACTTCAGTGCTCAAACCTACCATGTACAAATGATATATTGGTCCTAAATAAAAATGGTTAATGTGTATATGTTCAAATTATGTGATTTTATTTCTTTTTAATAGCCATGATTACTTTAAAATGGAAAATAACGCATTTAGTAAGAGCCCGTTCTTTAGAACGGAAGAGGAGACGAGTTCCAGACGTTCGCACCTCTTAACCTAAACCCCGAACCCTATCTCATGGTATGAAAGACCAATTTTCAAAAAAGCCTTATCAATATGAAGTCATCATCGTTTTAAATGATTTTTCTTGAAATTGATTTAAAACGATTTATTAAATAAATCTGTCCATATTCAGATATTAATAGGGTGGCGACTTCAAAGTTTTCTAAAAGTCAAAGTCCAATGAGAGACTTTCGTGGGATTCAGGCCGTTAATTAAGACAGTCAAAAATCGGATACCACAGGTCATGGAAACCAAAATGATGGCATTCACCATCAGCCTGCAAATACAATTCATATAAGATCGACATACAAACACAAAATTTACCAAACACAGCACCTAACGGGTACTCATAGAACCTGAGAGCGGGGCGTGGTTCTCCGGATAGCAATGTAGCCTATTCGGAGTCCATCTCTCGGCCATCCAAACCCGGTTCCTTTACACGACCCGGAGTCCATCACTAGTAGAAAAACGTTGATTTGCGTCTCCTGAATTGCGTCGCACAACAAGTGAAACGACGCAGAAGTGTCATTTGCGTCGGATGGGTGTTGAACGCGACGCAAATCATGGTTCATCTGCGTCAGACCCCATGCTCTGTGCGACGCATATGATGGTTTAAGTGATCTGCGTCGGATCACCTAGGCCCATCCGACGCAGATGATTGGCCCAACTTAACATTTAGAGCGCCCAACTCCCCTAAACCTAAAACTCCCACTTTCACCTCTCACCTAAAACTCCCAACTCCTCTCTAGCGCCGCTCCATCCTAAATTCTTCATCTTTCTCCTTTCTTCAATCTCCTGTAACCTAAAACTACTAATCTACTCTCTCCCTCCTAAATTCTCCAATTCTCGCCGCATCTTCCCTTCAGTCTCTCTCTCTCCTCGTCGCGCTGGTTGTTGCGGTTGGTGCTGCCTCGCCGCATCTTCTTCAGTCTCTCTCTCCTCAGCTCGTCGCGCTGGTTGTTCTTTTGTGTGTTACAACCATCGGGAAGCCACGAAGTTTTCAGATCTCCCGTCATCGACGAAGAACTCATCGCTCATTCTCAGGTTTTTAGGATTTTTAGTTGATGTATTACGTTTGTTGTTGAGAGATTCGATTTTTAGGATTTTTGCGATTTTTAGAGTATTTTTTGTTTGGATTAACGAATTGTTGCTTCAATTCTTCGTTGTATTTCTACATTTTTTTAGATCTGCACGCTTCTTTTCTCAATTTCTTTGTTGTTTTTAATTCATGATTTTGTACATATTTTTTCGAATTCCGCGGTGTTCGAGCATGTTCAGCATACTTTTTTTATTTGTGTTAGATATGATTTTTTTGGGATCTAATTTGTAATGGGTTAACTTGAGAGGTTGACGATTTGTAATGGTTCCTTTAATGATATGGTTGGAGATGAAACTCCATTTCTTGCGTGCAAATTCCAGTTTTTCTCTCTCTAATTGCTTCAATGCGTGCAAGAATCAACACACAATTTTTTTTTCGTATTATTACTCCCATCTGCGCCGCATGTGGAGCAATGTGCGACGCAGATGATACATCATCTGCGTCGCACATTGCTCCACATGCGACGCAGATGGGAGCGCAAATGCCTTTGGGATGCAAGGGCGAGGGGTCATATGCGTCGCATGTTGCGCGGGTCCGACGCAAATAGCCTATCAACTGCGTCGTATCCTCATCCGACGCAGATCCTAAATCCTTCATCTGCGACGAGACCTGTGCCGTCGGACATTGGTCAGACGCAAATGGTGGTCCCAGGTCCGACGCAAATCGTTAATTCTGTACTAGTGCATCCACGTCATGGACCTCCTCCGACAACGACATACTATCGAGGTATTACTAAAAAATCAGAACAAGAAGCCGAAACCTATACTACTAGAGAGCCTCACAGATTTCTCTAAGGCAACACACAACTATAGGGCACAAATTAGACATCAAAATAGGTTCATGAATATAAAAGTCATCACAAAATAAGATTGATTAATTTTTTGAATCTAAAATCTAATAACCATTCAAATGGAGACAAATTGCAAGCATGACAAAGAAGAGGAAATCAAATTACTAGGTTCCTTGAACCTAAACAAACATAACCTTCCTACAAGCATACTAGTCATTTTTCCAAGTCAGATTTTATGAATCGATATCAAAATTTGATCATTTATCATAATTACTTCCAAAATCTCAAGGATAAGAAATTTCAATCGAGGCATGCAATATAATGAAAGCATAACATTCATATACCTAAATAAGATCTCTACCAGCAGCAACTCAGCGTATTCAATATTGCGAGAATTTAAAAGTTCCCTAAGCATGTTTCTAGGTTCCAGATCTAGAAATTTCAAAGTTTCCTAAACATGTTTCTAAGTTCTTGATCTAGAAATTTTAGAATTGCAAAAGAAAATGCAAAAACTCACATGAAAGGAGTATGAAAATCGTGAAGAACAAAGAAGGTGTGCCGGAAAATAAGCTAGAAAACTCACCGGAAGCTCGCCGGAAAATGGGCATCGAAAAATGTGCACCGAAAAATGTGCGCTGGTCAAAATCTAAACAAAGCCATAACACGCGCATCATTTCCGCTGGGATATTCGGGAAAAAAACTCACCGGATCAAAATGAGGCGAGAATCCCGAAGAAAATAACCGGTTTTTCCAGAAATCGGTCACCGTCAAAAAACAAAGGAAACTTTGCGCGAACCCGCTAGAAATGCACCAAGAGATAAACGGTCGGAAAACCAGAACACAACTACTGGAATTTTGAACAAAACTCGTTGGAATTCCGAACCAAACCCATTGGGAAACAATCGCTAGTGGCGCTAGAAAAATCTAAAAGATAACGCTAAGTTTTGATCCCTCCTTCTCGCAAAGCACCTCAAAACTTGGAAGAAAATGAGCACACATATTCTTATCACTCAGATCTGATGAAATTTGAAACTTCTAAGCAAGAATCTTGAGCTTTTGGGGGCCAACAACGGAGTTTGAGAGGAGAGAGAAAAAGGAAAGCGGTGCGGGGAAGAAGGAGAAAAGAAATGAGAGCGTTGGGTGACAAAATCTGGACTTAAGGTTATTTAATGACTTGCGCCAAACGCGCCAAGATGCGCGGTGACTAGAACCAGCTTGCACTACAGTAGCATCCAAGTTAAATCTCTCTGATGTGTTGGGTTGCAAGGTGGATCCTCGCTCATTACTTACCAGCCCCTCATTAGGATTTCCACCGTCTTGCACGGTGGATCCCCCTGATGCATTTACCTATCTATCTCCTTAGGGACCATCAGCTTCTGGTTCCCCCTCAGACAAATTCTCATTATTCTTTTCTCATTCTAGATGAGAACCTCCACCATCAGCATTTAGTGGATCAGTAAGAGAACCTGTTTCCTCTTTAGGATCCTGAGCGAAACCATCTAGCTGTTCTCTAGTAAATTCGAGCATTCCAATGATGACTCCTTACTCTACCTGTGCAATCTCATAAGACATGTTAAATTCATCAAAGATCACATGGACACTTTCCTCAACACACAAGGTCCTCTTATTGAACACCTTGTATGCTTTACTTTGAGAATAGTATCCAAGAAAAATGTCCTCATCACTCTTAGGGTCGAATTTATCGACCTGGTTCTTCCCATTATTATGCACAGAACATGATACAAACACAACTCAATGAAGAATAGTGTTTAGGATAGGTTGAACACAAGCTAAAAGAATCACTCTTAAAGCTAGTAATTCGGTTTTTAGTTAAGGAAGTGAATCACTCTCAACCTTAAACTAAAAGGGTTCTAATTAACAAAATAAGTGAATCACTCTCAAATCTTGTTAATTAACAAAAAGCTTAAAACACCAGTCACTAGACCTAATACACTAAGGAGATTAAACAAAGCATTTAAATTACAAAATATCTTCTAAAGCTAGCTGAAACAGCAGAACTTGCACTAGCTTTGTTGCATCTTCACTTGGAACGTGGGTTTTAGGAGAGGAACCAATAAGAACCTTTCCTTCACATGAAGATACTTCCACCTAAGCAAGGAGCTCATTAAATTGCTGCAAAAACATCTGATTTGGCGTCTAAAGAGTTCAGAACAAAAGGGAAGCTTTCCTAGCTAGGAATAAAAACTTGTCATTGGCTCCAATGCTGCAAGTAGACTTAAGCACCTCTATGACTAAGCTAAGAGCTTATTACATCATGTATCACACATCCAAAATACTCCTAAGCTAAGCAAACTAAAATCGGTTTTACAAAACCGAAAGTTACAGAAACTGATTTACGAGCTAAGTAATTAATTAGTACAATTAGTGAATGTAAAGCATGTTTAGGACTTAATTAACACTAATTGACATTAAACACCTCAAGCACAAACCCCCCCAACACCCATGGGCAGCTGCTAGCTTACTTAGCTTCTTTTCCGTCGTTGCTTAGCATAATTACATTAGTACTAATCTTTAGGCCATGAATCTCTCCTTTGTGTTGATTAAGATTAGTACTTAGTAATACTTCTTGAATTGCATCTGATTTCGCATCATCTTCCCCTTCTTCAAAAGGAATTGTCCTCAATTCTAGCACATCTTCATCTTCTAAGTATGGGGATAAATCGCCTACATTGAACTTTGCTGCCAAGCGATATTCTCCGGGAAGCTAAGGTCTATCTTGTTGGCATTGTCTCCGTAACGTTCAAGAACCTTGAAAGGCCCTTCAGCTCGAGGCACGAGTTTATGTTTCCTTTTGCTTGGAAATCTCTCCTTCCTTAAGTGAATCCACACCAAATCTCCAGGAGCAAACACCCTTGGTTTTCTACTTTTGTTTGCTTTCTTCTTGTACATCTCGTTTGCTTTCTCGATGTTGGTGCGTATTTCTTTGTGAACTTTCACCATTGCTTCGGCTTGCTGCCCAGCATCTCCATGGACATAAGAATCTTTAGGCAATGAAATAAGATCAATCGGTACATAAGAATTTACCCCATATACGACTTCGAATGGTGAATGTTTAGTTGCAAAAGTTGGAGTCCTATTGTATGCAAACTCCGCATGGCATAGCTTGACGTCCCAATCTTTTCCTGTTTTGCTCACTAAGCCCCTTATTAAGGTGCCTAGAGTTCAGTTGGTCACTTCAATTTGACCGTCCGTTTGCGGGTGATGCGAGGTACTAAACAGCAACTTAGTACCCATCATTCTCCATAGGGACCTCCAAAAGTGACTGAAAAACTTACTATCTCGATCCGAGACAATAGTTCTTGGTACGCCATGTAAACGTACAATTTCCCTGAAATATAAACAAGAAACGTTAATAGCATCTTCTGTTTTATGGCAAGGCACGAAGTGTGCCATTTTAGAGAAACGGTCCACGACCACCATGATCGAATCTTTTCCTCTTTGCATTCTAGGAACTGCTACAATGAAATTCATGCTAACATCTTTCCATGGTCTCTCTGGTACTGGTAAAGGAGTGTACAACCCCTTATGGAACGTGCTTTTTGCTCTTTGACAAACACCGCAACGAGCTATAACAGTCTGCACTTCTTTTATCATGTAAGGCCATGAAAAATGTTCTTGTAACAGCTCCATGGTTTTGCTAACGCCAAAATGGCCAGCCAAACCACCTCCGTGAGCTTCTCTGATCAGCAAATCACGAACGGGACACTTAGGAACACAAAGTTTGTTCCCTTTGAATAAGAATCCCTCCATTTGATGATAATGGTCATTTGGACCATCTTTGGTAGCCACGAACAGGTTACGCATCTCATCATCAGGAACATAGAATTCTTTGATCAATTCGAACCCAAGTACCTTGGAATCAACCATATTAAGCAATAGGTGTCTCCGAGATAATGCATCTGCCACAACGCTAGCTTTTCCAGCTTTGTACTTAGCAACAAAATCGAAAGATTGTAATAATTCTACCCATTTAGCATGACGAGCACTAAGCTTATGTTGGCCATGAATATATTTCAACGATTCATGATCAGAATGAAGAACAAAAGCTTGTGGTCGCAAATAGTGACTCCAATGATTAAGAGCTCTAACCATAGCGTAAAACTTTTTATCATAGGTAGAATAGTTAAATTTGGCGTTGTTAAGCTTCTCGCTAAAATAAGCAATATGCTTGCCACATTGAATCAAAACAGCCCCAATACCTGTTCCACTTGCGTCACATTCAACTTCAAACGGTTTAGTAAAATCAGGTAAAGCTAGAATATGCGTGTTACATATTTTCTCCTTTACAAGTTCAAACGCCTTTTGAGCTGCGTCAGTCCATACAAATTTTCTATGTTTAGTGCATTTAGTTATAGGAGCTAACAAAGTGCTGAAATTATTTATAAATCTCCTATAAAATGAAGCTAAACCATGAAAAGATCTCACCTCCGTGATAGTTTTTGGAACCGGCCAAGAGGAAATCGCCTCCACTTTGGATGGATCCACTTTCACGCCTTCATCTGAAATGATGAAGTCAAGAAAGCCAATTTCTCTTGGGAAATTTCCTCAGGTACCCCTGAGGTTTGGCGTAATTCCCAAATTACCCCTCACATTTGGGGAATTCGTGAGATACCCCTGAGGTTTGTGTTTGGGTCTAAAATAGCCTTACTATGGACGGAACCCTAACGCCGTTAGGTTTTCCTCTCTCTCCCCCCAATTTTCTTTCTCTCCACCCATCATCCTCCATTGATGAACCTCCAAGATTTCTCTCTCCTCCCACCATCCCCTATTTGTGACATTCTAAACCTCAGAATTTTCTCTCTCTCCTCCCATCCTCCATTATTATTTTTCTTGAATTTTCGGGTAGTTTATTTTTTTCTCTCCCCTCTCCATCTTCATCTTCTTCATCTCTCCTCCCATCTTCTTCACCACTCATCTCCTCTTCTTCAGTTCGCCGCCCCAGCCTCGCTGCCCAGCTCGCCGAAAGTCGAGAACTCATCTCCAGTTTTCTCTCACCCAATTATCCACAAACAAACACAGGAGAGAGAAAATTCAAAAAATTATTCAACAGATCCGAAGATGAATTCTTCCTTGATCGAGTATTGCACTCATTTTATTGATTGATTTTGTTTGATTTGAGTTTGATTTTGATTTTGGTTCGGATTTCTGATTCAAGGAACTAATTCATCATTAGCGAGATGACTTCCGGCGAGCTGGGTAGTGAGGCCGGGCGCGGGACGACGGGCGACGCGGAGGTGTGGAGCTCCTGCGAAGCCGGGCAACGGCTTTTAGCAAGCAGGGCGATAGAGAAAGAAGAAGGAGAGGCAAGGCCGCGAGCTGCAGCGGGGTACCGACGGTGCTCCGAGGGTGCTGTTGTTCTGGTGGTGCACCGGCGAGGGTGCATAGGTGGTGTGGCGAACTGAAGAAGAGGAGATGAGTGGTGAAGAAGATGGGAGGAGAGATGAAGAAGATGAAGATGGAAAGAGGAGAGAAAAAAAATTAACGGTGTTAACCTGCCGTCATTAGTAAGGGTATTTTAGATCCATACACAAACCTCAGGGGTATCTGAGGAATTCCCCAAATGTGAGGGGTAATTTGGAAATTACGTCAAACCTCAGGGGTACCTGAGGAAATTTACCATTTCTCTTTGCATAAACGTGCACTTCTCAAGCTTGCCGTAGAGTTTTTGTTCTCTTAGAACTTCGAACAACTGTTGCAAATGATTTAAATGAGCATCCTTGTTAGAATTGTAAACAAGAATATCATCCAAATAGACAACCACGAACTTTCCCAAAAATGACCTAAGTTCTTCATTCATCAATCTCATGAATGTACTAGGGGCATTTGTGAGACCAAACGGCATACCAGCCATTCGTACAACCCATACTTTATTTTGAAAGCCGTTTTCCATTCATCTCCCTCTCTCATGCATATTTGGTGATATCCACTTCTCAAATCAACTTTCGAAAAACACTTTGGATCCACTCAACTCGTCTAGCATGTCATCTAATCTCGGGATAGGAAATCAGTATTTTATGGTTATGTTATTCACAGCACGGCTATCAATACACATCCTCCATGTTCCGTCTTTTTTTGGCATATGTAAAGCCGGAACAACACACGGACTCTTACTCTCTCTCACGTAGCCTTTCTTCATTAACTCACTGATTTGGCTTTGTAATTCCTCACTTTCTTTGGGATTACATCTATAGGAAGGCTTATTTGGAATTGGTGCTCCAAGAATGAGATCAATTTGATGCTCAATTCCACGTTTAGGGGGTAGGCCAGGTGGTAGGTCGTTAGGAAATACGTCCCTAAACTCCTCTAACGACTCCCTCAATTTCGGATCATCAACCACCACTCCCTCGTTCACCTTCTTAGTAACCAGAATATACACAACATGATTAGCCTCCAACTCCCTCTTAAAATTTTTTCTCCCCAAAAACACGCTGCCACACACTAGATTCTTGAAGGGGGTAATGGTAGTAAGGTTTTGATTTTGCCATCCTTATTCACCTTATACACATTAGTAGAACCATCATGAACAACTTTCCGATCAAATTGCCAAGGTCTACCAAGTAGAACATGACAAGCAGTCATAGGGATTACATCACATAGAATTTCATCTTCGTAATTTCCAATTGAAAACGTGATTAAAACTCTATTTTTCACCCTTACTTCACTATCATCATCTAACCATTTCAGTTTATAAGGATGTGGATGTTTAGTAGTAGGTAACGCTAACTTCTCTACAAGTTCAATTGAAGCTACGTTAGTACAACTACCACCGTCTATGATTAACGTGCATAGCTTTTTATTCACTAGGCATTTCAAATGAAAATTGGTTTCTCTTTGTTCCTCATTTTCAGCCACGGCATTAGAGTATAAGGACCTCCTAAGAACCAACGTTTCACCCTCCATTTCTAGATTACACACGTCTTCCTCCTCACTTTCATTTTTATCATGTTCCATCTCTAAAAGAGATTCTTTTTCGAACTCTTCTATTTCTTCTACATCTCTTATAGTCATGACTCTTTTAGTAGGACAAGCAGATTGGTAATGATCATAACCTTGACACTTGAAATATTTCACTTTTAAGGTTTTATCATCTACAACTTTTTCCTTATCTTTCTTAGGAAAATCTGATTTTTTATTCTTATCAAAGTTACTAGTACTAGGATTAGCTTTAAAAGTACTAAATGGCTTTGAATAAGACTTACTTGTAACTGATTTCTTCTTTTGGCTATCAATTTTGAGAGCCACTTTGCAAGCCTCATCGAAAGTAAGGTATGGATACACCTCCACTTTCTCACGTACATCTTCATTTAGGCCCCCTAAGAACCAGCCTAGCTTTTGCTCCTCCATTTCTTCTATTTCACAAACAATGAAAGTTTCTCGAACTCCTTGATGTACTCCTCCATGGACATGGCGCCTTGCTTGAGTGTGGACCATCTAACGTACTGATTTTGCTTGTAGTTAGTTGGAACAAAACGCTTCCTCAATTGCTTCTTCAATTTCTCCCATGTAGCAATCTTGGATATGTTCTCCTTCATCCTTTGTCTCTTCACGCCTTCTAACCAAATGGATGCATATTTGGTTAACTTCAGAACAATTACCGTGTACTTATTCTCATTCGGAGTTTCTTTGTATTCAAAGAAACGTTCTAAAGAGCGTTCCCATTCAAAATACACTTCCGAATCACTAGTTCCATCAAATTCAGGAAGTTCAATTTTTAACCCTCTATCATCAGCCTTAGAACTCCTCTCTTCCTCATTAAATTTCTTCTTGAACATTTCTTCGTTTTGCCTAGCTAGTGCTTCTAACATGGCGTCTCTCCTAGCATTATCACTCATCTCGTCTCCCATTTCAGAACTGAGCTCTTGATACCACTTGATACAAACACAACTCAATGAAGAATAGTGTTTAGGATAGGTTGAACACAAGCTAAAAGAATCACTCTTAAAGCAAGTAATTTGGTTTTTAGTTAAGGAAGTGAATCACTCTCAACCTTAAACTAAAAGGGTTTTAATTAACAAAATAAGTGAATCACTCTCAAATCTTGTTAATTGGGTTTGAACTCTTGTAGTTTTACCTCCCAAGAAATTCGTGCAAAGCAGAATAAAAACGCCCAATTTTTAATCTTTAAACGCAACGGTTTTTAACAATGTTTTTCAACAACCAAATATGATTTTTATTGATGTTGAAGCTTACATATATATAGGACAAGAGCTAAAAAGCTTAAAACACTAGTCACTAGACCTAATACACTAAGGAGATTAAACAAAGCATTTAAATTACGAAATATCTTCTAAAGCTAGCTGAAACAGCACAGCTTGCACTAGCTTTGTTGCATCTTCACTTGGAACGTGGGTTTTAGGATTGGAACCAATAAGAACCTTTCCTTCACATGAAGATACTTCCACCTAAGCAAGGAGCTCATAAAATTGCTGCAAAAACATCTGATTTGGCGTCTAAAGAGTTCTGAACAAAAGGAAAGCTTTCCTCGCTAGGAAGGAGAGCTTGTCATTGGCTCCAATGCTGCAAGTAGACTTAAGCACCTCTATGACTAAGCTAAGAGCTTATTACATCATGTATCACACGTCCAAAATACTCCTAAGCTAAGCAAATTAAAACCGATTTTACAAAACCGAAAGTTACAAAAACTGATTTACGAGCTAAGTAATTAATTAGTACAATTAGTGAACGTAAAGCATGTTTAGGACTTAATCAACACTAATTGACATTAAACACCTCAAGCACACACCTCCCCAACACCCATGGGCAGCTGCTAGCTTACTTATCTTCTTTTCCGTCGTTGCTTAGCATAATTACATTAGTACTAATGAATCTCTCCTTTGTGTTGATTATGATTAGTACTTAGTAATACTTCTTGGATTGCATCTGATTTCGCATCAGAACACTTGCATCCAAAGATACGCAAATGTACAATATCGGGCTTTCTACCCTTTAGGAGTTCATATGGGGTCTTATTCAATTTAGGTCTAATGAGATCACGGTTTAAAATATAGCATACAATGTTCATAGCTTCTCCCCAAAAATTCTTAAGGAGACCACTTTCAATAAGCATTGTCCTCGCCATCTCCTCTAGACTTCTATTCTTTATTTCCACAACACCATTTTGTTGTAGTGTCTTAGGGGCAGAGAAGTTGTGACCCACTCCATGCTCTCAACAAAAATCAATAAAGCTCGAAATATCAAACTCAGTGCCATGACCAGATCTTAATACAACTAGCTAATGATTTAACTGGTTCTGTACCTGTTTCATTAATGCAACGTACACATCAAATGTCTCATCCTAATGTAATAATATAACCCAGATAAATCTAGAAAAAGCATAATGATTGCGTGCAGCAGAGCGCCATATCTTATCTTATTTATCCTATTCATAGATCACGTTCCACCCTGTTTTTGGCACGCTTTCATACACCTTCACATTGATATTATTTCTCTCAAATACACTTAGCATATCTCATCAACTCGACAAAGAACATCCTCAGCAGTGACGATAATTTACTCTTGGAGTTATGATAGTGGGTTATTATTTTCTTCCTTTATTCTGAAACCTGTAAACCAGTTAAGAGACACTTTCATTGAGACCGTACCACTTTTTGTGGTTGGGAAATTCCTTCTTGAATATTCAGTAATAGCTCTGCAGATAATCCCTTGACTAGATCTTCCATTAGTTTCATTACAAGTTCCACGATTGCTCTTCTCGGAGGTCGTTACTCTCTATGTTATCCATACGATTTTCCAATATCCAATTAGGTTTATGAGTCTTTTTTTAAAAACTTATTGGCGATATTAAAAACGTTTTTCAATTAAAACCCGTCAATGTGGTAGTCAAATTCGTACTGTGTAGACCACAAAAATATACCTACATACTACAACAATCATTCACAAGGATACTTTAGGTTGACCTTCCTTATCAGATCCAACCTTGTTTTATCGATATAGATATCTAAAAGAGCTTCCTTCAGGCCACGTGTTGTTAAGTTAGACAATTGATGCCAACGTGGAGTGTTCTTTTGCATTCTTTTATCAATTGAGATAGCCACATGGCATGGCTGTTTAATCTTGAAATCAAAATGCCATTTAACCGTGTACTGTAATCTCCCTCCGAAAATTTTGCCTTAAATCAAGGGATTTGGTTGCTATGGTAATTGCTACAAAATAGGAAGCACTTACCTTCCTTCCTTATTCGTTCCTATTAAAACGCTAATGTTAAGGTTGTATTCGTCCATTATAAAGAAAGAAGCACACGCTTAGTGATCCGGATTGCATTTATTCTTCCTTTTAAATTTATATTTTCTGGTTTCACCTACCGAAATAAATGTGACCTACCACCTCAAGGCAAATTTTTTTTTATAAAAGGCATGCGTTTTCTTTCGATTTTCACATGCACAAGCAATAAACAAATCCTCTCAACTTATTAAAAGCTTAAAGTTTCATTCCTACACAATCCTCTCCATGGACCCGGAAATTGCCAATGTTGTCAAAGATGTAAATGAGGTTATGGTGGAATTCTTAGACTCATGGTCCATTGTTGATGAGAAACTTTCGATATCTCTTAATAAATTGGATAAATTAGAAGAGGAAGGTATGGAAACAATGGGTTACATTGGTATGATTATTTCTTTTCGTAATCACATCGAACTTGCTACAAAGGAAGCAAAGGATACAGTTAAGTATTTGGATACTCTAATTAAGCAGTAATGTTTGAAGAGGTAGTGTCTTGATTGACAATCAAGTTGGTTGGGAATTGGGATGATATATTGAAGAAAGACCTATTTTATTTTCTTATGTGTTGTCTTTTATTTTTAGTATTATTATGTAGTCAGAGTTTTTAAGTTTTAGTATAATTATATAGTAAGCCTTTTTTTCCAAAGATAATAATGTAGTAAGCATTAGTACAATTATGTGCTTTTGTAATGTAAGCTTTAGTTTTCTTCATCATTAATAATAAACATCTTCTTAGTTTTATTCTATTTTGTTACATTTTTGTTGTTAGAAGTTCCGCACAAAATATTGGAGAATCGTGTACAATTATATATATATATATATATATATATATATATATATATATATATATATATATATATATATATATATATATATATATATATATATATATATATATATATATATATATATATATATATATGACAGGGAAGGGCATATTGACCCTAAAAGAACCGAACCTTTAAATGGAAAATGCTAAATTAAAACCGAAACTTACAACGTTGGAGTGAGAGCAACAGAACTACCGATACCGGGAAGGGACCCGGGACGGGGAAGGGCGAGATTGACCCTAAGAACCGAACCAAGTTTAAATGGAAAATGCAAAAGTAAAACTAAAACTAATATGGAAATTAAACGTTGGAGTGAGAGCAAAGATAACTTACAGTAAAAAAGAGAGGAAAGGATGACTCAAACTTTTAACTTGTATTGATAACTTGGAAATATTACAACTTTTGTGTTTTCACTCAAACTCTCTCTTAAACTTGCTCTTAAAGCTCTTAAACTAACTCGGATTACAATGGAAATAAATGAGTCTATTTATAGACCCGGGGAAGGGATACATACAAATCGAGACAATTATTAGAGTAGATAAAATAATTACAATACTATTTGCTTTTACGGGATATTGGACAAATTGGATGAAATTCTTCCGTTGCTTTTGAAGTGCGCCGTGACTTTTAACAAATTTTGAGAAATTTCGACGAAAGTACTATTCATGGTACTTGTTCATCGTTACTTTTTACCTGTTCACTATTCACTTTTTGGAAATTGTTGGAAATTTCGTGCCGTAATCCTTATCTTTGCCGATCTTGAGTGCTTTGAGACAATTGGAACAAACTTTGGATACCTATAGACTGGAATTTTGTCCCTAACTTTTGCCTAAGTGTAAAATATTTACACTTAGCAGGATCTTTCTTTTCTTTTTCCTTTCTTTTTTCTTTTAGAAATCAAATGGATCTTGTGCACATGGGCCGCCATATAAATTTGGGCTGAATGCCTTAGAAGAATTGGAACTTTTAGAAGATGAGCCTTTTGCTTTGTGCTGGAGGAATTGTAGAAATTGTCCAAAAAGCTCAGCCTGATCAAATTGGGCCTTATTCTTGTACTTAGACCTAGAAGAAGATGGGGATTGATTCTTTGTTGGAGAAGCCGTAGGAATTTGTTGGGACTGTTGATATTGCTGCAAACCCCTTTTTGTCCATTCATTGTATTCTTTCAGGGCTGATGGACCATATTGAAAATATTTTGTCACACATTCTTGAAGCTGGGGATAAATTTGGAAAATTTTCCACCGTTTAACCCAAAATTTTTGAGTAAGGGAAAATGGTATGTCTGGAACGTGTTTGATAAATGAGTAGTGCCAACGCATTATCCAAGAAATTCGAAATGTCTGGCAAAAATATAAGATATTGGAGAACTCAAATCCTTCTTCAATCTTGGACTTGGTGCAAGAGGTTTGAAAAGATTCTTGAATTTCATCAGGAAAGATGTCTATGGTGGCACCATAACGTTCCCACCATTCAAGGAACCATATTGGAAAGGTTTTATTTTATTGGAGGCAATCTGGATGAAAGCTAATGAACCAGGAGTGGTAATAGCTTTGAACGAGAAAAGTGTTGAACCAAGCTTGAATATAGTCACAGTAATTATAAGTTTTTGGAAGAGTAGGGTCCTGGCAATTGGATGAAAAGGTTCTAGAATGTGTGAGAGGCATATTCCAGTTGGTACTAGAAAGAACCTGGAAAATCAAACATTTGGAATAGTTTGTGAATTGTTGAAAACACGAGGGTACTTTGTGAATATTGTGAAACCTCAGGGGTACTTGGTAAAAAAACCGTATATATTATTGGTTAGAAAATAATGGCAGTCATTAATTGTATTGCTTACAGTCTGATTCTATTACAGTGGGTAGTTTATTATAGTGGAGTGAATAGAGTTCATTACTAACATTTATTGAGCCTACCACATTAAATATGAACAACCAACTGCCCTTTCTTTTCTTTTTTTCAAAAATACTTGAGCATAGTTTGTAGGTTATAAAAGGAAGTACCGCTTTAAGGTGTTTTCAAAGTACCGCTTTCAAAATATCAGCCTCCAAATACTATTGTTCATCCCTTCACTATTTTCTTCAAAGGAAAATAAAAAATTATCTCAATTTTTACCCTTCAAATGGATCCAAAAATTGCCGAACAAATCAACCGAATTAATGAGGTCACCTACGAATTTTTGGAGATGTGGTCAGTTGTAGATGATAAGATTTCGAATGTATGTAACAAGTTAGATAAGCTTGAAGAAATTGAAGGTAAAGAAACTATGGGTTACACTGGTCAAATAATGTATTTTCGCCAATCAAATTGAGCTTGCTGCACAATTAGCAAAGGGAATATTGAAGAAATAGTAAATTTACAATGTTACGTGTTGTCTTTATTTTCCATCCTAATAATGCAGTATGTAGCTCTACGTTAGTTTGCGTGGCATTATATTAGTATTTCGTGGATGATGTATCTGTAAGGAAGATATTTAAAAGCACAAATGTAAATCGGAATTTCGTAGTTGCTATTTAAATTAGTTGGTATTTACGAGAAAAAAAAATTGGGTATGTAGAATCTTGGTGTTTCTGGGTGTTGACATTTAAGAAAGTTGGGAATCCGATTTATTAGGATCAATTGCTTTCTTTTGAAGATCTATTACCATATTAATGATATTTTGATATCCGACTTTTTGTATTAATTATTAAACTTTCTTCATAATATTTATTTGATTGTTTTGTCTTGCTTATAAACTATAGATTTATATCATTATCATAACAGTTAACATGTTCATAGACATGGCTATTCGTCCTCCAAAGTTCTGGAAAAAAAATTTCACTAATTTGAGTTCTCTGGAGGTTAACCTGTTATTGGCAATGTCAAGATAGGTACTTTTTATTTAATTTTGTACATTAAATAGTAAACTACGTTTGTTTAGTTAATTAGCTTAAAAAACGATTCATTGTGATAGAAATTTCATGGAGCCTAAGGAATTTACTTGCATTCATTAATATCATATTATAATGTGGAATGGTCTTAGATGTTCTTGCGTTAGTCATCTATTTGGGACGCGTAGAAGTAGACACAAATCGACATGTCAAACAACAAGAACTCATAATTATTGATAAGAGGTAAATATATTTGAATACTAAGTACCGGTTTATTCCATTTACTTTCTATGAAACGTTTTCTTTAATTAACACACTTAATATTTAATTTTTTTATCTTTTTATTTCCTAACATTGCAACTATCGGTTATACTTGCTATGAAATTGATCTTCTTTGGACCATTGTTGTTCGCACATACAAGCAAATGGTTGTGCTATTGAAGATCAAATCGTTACGCTTTAGCAACAAGGTTGATTATTAAAAATGACAACGATACTTAATTACTTCTATATACATTTGGTCCACACTATATATATTTATAGGTTTTAATGTTATAAAAATGTATATATTCTTTAGGTATTTATTTGCAGTCACAAGCCAAGACACATATAATGATGAATCCTAGAACTAAGCTTTCAAGCAATTTAAAGAGATGGTATGAACAATTGCTTATGTTTTTCTTCTACTATTTAATAGGTTTTTGTTACAAAAAAAAATTTCCATAAAATTTATTGTCATTTCTTACTAAGGTTTTTTTACGGATGAGGTGGTTAAGCACAAGGTTCTAAATGCAAAGTATTTAGCATTTGTTATACCATTTTTTTGAGTCGGTCGATTTCGATTATTCTAAGGTTTGATTACCTATAAATAAACTTTTTGAATTCCCGTAGAAAGGGATTTTGCTAACGAAATCATGGATAAAGCAGACTTCTCTTCCACTAAAAAGATTGTTACTTATCTCAAATGCAAGGCGTTTGTCAATAAAGGATTTTTTGGGTTACAATATGGTATGAACAAGAATATATTATCAAATCAATTTTATATATATATATATATATATATATATATATATATATATATATATATATATATATATATATATATATATATATATATATATATATATATATATATATATATATATACATATATACAATTGATTTCTCAAATTCTATGCAAGACTTTTTTTTTGTAGGATCGTTGGGAGATTAGAGGAAATTGACATTGATAATCTTGAAAGTGAATCGGTTAAGGTCAAAATAACGGATATAAGTGGGTCGTTATATGTTGCCCCGTCGGAGTGGGTCGTTATATGTTGCCCCGTTGGTCAAGCAAATTTGTTTTATATTACAAACGTCTTTTTATGATCTACAACTATACAACTTAAAGAGGTATGTACATAATTAGATGTTTTAACTATAATTAAAATTGAACATACACTTGATAATTAATTGTTGCATGCGGGTAAATTACAAGGATAATTTACGCAACAAATTTAAAGCACGCATTGGAGATGCATATATATTTGTACTTCAAGCAACATTGTTGGATCCAAATTTGGGAGTTTTCCAAGTCAACGAAATTACACATGTGTACAGGACCGAAGAATGCGCGTATATCTTTGCTAGAAGGGTTCGGATGAATTAAGAGAAAAATTATCGATTTTTGTATTAATAATATTGAATTAGTATTAAATTTAGTGTTAAACTATGAAATTTTGCCTATTTAAACTATGTTTTGCATTTATTTATTATAGACACATATCTAATGGATTAAAATAGCACTGCCTTTTAAAAAAATATAGTCGTAATTATTGGCTTAGTAATTCAACATGTTCACAATACTAAAAAAAAATTATCACGTGTTGAACGCAGAACATAATTGCGACCATATAGTGCATTTCATGCGATGTATGACAATTGTTTTTTCTATTAGGCAATTTGGCTAAAAACCTGTAAATTATTTTAGAGATGTTTGACCAAAAGTTATAAGATATATATGAAACGAAAAGATCACGCATATATATATAGATGAAAATCAGTTATTTTTAAAATACGTGATCATATTTTTGGAATATTTATTTTAAAGATGGAAATTTCGAAATTTGTCCAATCAACAACAATTATATGTTGCCTTATTTTTTGATTCCTTATTAATATTACCAAAAGTCGTGTACCTTCACATTCCTAAATTAAACGGTTTTTTTGCCTATGCTGTTCACAATAGGTTATAGAAGTATTATATGAACCCTATAAATACACATGTTGTTATTGACAATATACGTCCACCACTGAATTAATTAACTCACAAACAGGAAAAAAACCCATGATTATGGATTCTAAAAGAGCTAAGAAATCAAACTTAGTGTGCGTCCTTCCAAATGAGATTATTGTTGACATTCTATCACGTGTTGGTGCCCAAGATGTTGGAGCTTTATTTGCATGTAAGTTGACGTAAGTTTGTATTTTCGTATCATTTACAATTAACGTTTTATTATAGATTTTTTTGCTTCTGATTTGTTTTTAATTGTCGTCTTTACAGGTGCAAGGCTATTAATGCTATGTCAAAGGATAAAAAGATATACGAAAAGGTATCTTTTGAGACTTTGTACATGCGTTCTTGGCGAATTGATGAGAATGCAAGGAAATTTTTTGATCTTTGCTTTCAACACAACAATGAAGAGACTGTTTTGCGTTATGGCATGGTAACTATTTATACAAGCCACTATGTTTAATGTATTTTTACCAAACTTTATTACATTACATGACATATATTAACCCTTTCGTTTTTACGGATACAATATTTCACATACGTCATCGTTGGATGAAGGCTTGAAAAATATCGAGTGTGCATCAAAGAGGGGCAACGTGATCGGCCACTTATTTATTGGGACTTATCCTTATATGCAATGGAGAAAAGGATCGAAAACAAAAGGGTGTTCAGTTATTGCTTGGCATTTTTCACCGTCATGGTGTTAAGGAAGTTGTTGACTTAAGAAAAAAGCTTCGAGGCATGATGGTTTCACTTTGGTTAAACAAGAAATTGGTTCATGAAAGGGGAGAGATGGTTGCATGTGACATTGAACACACTCATGAAGATCAAAAAATTTGGGAAACATCAAGCTTCACATTGGGTTCTAATGATCTTAATCTTTTATGTGATTCATACATTTGTAATCGTGAGGCCGCATTTTTTCTATCGTTGTTGAATTAGAAGCTTTTGTTCTTCATATGAAATAAGTATTCTAAGAATTTCCTTTCTATTATGATGAGTTTAGAGAATTTCAGTTGTGCTTAAGTTGTTACTTTAACTACTATATCAAATAAAATAAGTTCTTATTCGTATACGTTCCCTTTTTTTGTTATCCACTATTATTGTGGACTCTATCTATTATATAAAGCATGATTTATCCACTTGAAAGATAATAACTTGGCAGCAATTGTAAATGTCGAATCTAAAATACCGTTTCATAAAGTTAGACAAAAAATATATATTCCGAATCATAATTTATTATAAAAGTGGACTCTAAATAAAAGCATAAATTTAAAACATAGTGGGAAAGTTCATATCTATATATATATCTAAAACTCAAAGCAAACAAATGCCATGCCGCCACATGTACCTCCCCCTCCAAACAAATGATACAAAGTAATCAACAAAAATATATGTATGAAGGCTCGAACAAGCAACCTCTCACTTGAAATACAAACATACTAACCACTAATCTACAATCTTTTTTTGGTTTTTATGGAGAGAAAAAAAAACTATAGCATACATCTAAGAAAAGCATTTAAAGATATGGTAACTTACATCCCACAATATACCCCACAATTATTAAGGAGACCCAACATTACATGCAATTAACTACATTGCTATAAACTACATTGCTTCTAATTTAAGAACCAAATTGTAAGTATCCAGGAGACCTGATACGTTTGACCCATCATGTTAACATGTCACCCGAAAAAGGTATAAATATGAAATTTCATTTTTATGGGTCGGGTACCCGACTCGGGAAAAAGAAATTTCATATTTATACCTTTTTCGGGTGACATGTCAACATGATGCAAAAATCGGGTCGGTTAATGAGCTTGCTTTTATGTTACACGTGTATCCCAAATAAACGCATCATTATATTTTTTCTCTTTCTTAGTTCACAGTAACTTTAATCTCCTCTTATAAGATCAGAAACAATTGTGAAAATGTATTGAGTTATCTTACAAGCTACCCAATACCATGTTGTTGTGCTTGTGACTTTCAGAGGGGAAATAAAATTAAAATATGAATAATAAAAAGAATCAACATTTTACAGGAGAAGTTGGATCAGATGAATCAACATGTAAATAAATGGATCAGATGAATCAACATGTTAATGACAAAATTAGTTATGATGCATTCTGCAAGTGAGAATATTTACGTTATGGTTGATTGGTAGTAGATCCTTTTCAGGAATGAGGATTAGAGTTAGCATGCAATTGACAATTGTCACTCATGGTAGTACCCCAAAACACTGTAATCAACATGGATCGACAGTTGATACTCATAGTAGCTTCTTCTATAGCTCTTCCAATGATTTATTTTTCATAAAAAAAAGCTATGACACTTTGCGGGTACCCTAGGTTATTCGGGGGTCGAGTCATGGGTCGCTTTTCTAGGTACCCGAAAAGGGGGTACCCACGTATTCCGGTACCGCATATTTGGTACCCAAATAACTAGGTAATCGATTTTGAACACCCCTAAACAACAAACTCTCATTAATCGGTTACATTCTTTAACGAAACAAGGAAAAAAAAGAACGACATTAACCATCTTAAATAACTAAAATGTAATACAATATATAGATTAACCTCGGGGCATAGCCCGGGTCAACAACTAGTTATTTATATAAATATCTAATTAAAAAATTTATCTCCGTCGAAGAAACAAAATCGTCGAATTGTCAATGCAATATAAACATCGCGCTATAAAATTTATAATATACTTTTATCACTTAAATCAATCTCATAATCGATTAACGTATTGCAGTTTTTGCTAATAAACCGGTATTTTAAAAATTCTTCTAAATTAACATGTAATTCTTATTATATTGACTGATGATTATATTTCACCCCTAAGACTCCAATAACTACCCACTAAAGTTGTAAGGGGAAATTTTGTAATTCTATCGCATATTCGTAGTACTTCTGAGTGCAAAAATGTTCTTACAAGTCAAAGATTATTTTCACGATGCAAATATTTAATCTCAATACTTACAACATATATAGTGAAAGTTAACCATATTTATTGACATGTTTTTTTTTAAAAAAAAATAGCGTCAATTCAGATCCGGGTCATTATAGAGTCATTTAGTTAATCACTGCGATAGCGCACGAAAAAATTTATTGACACTTTTTTTTTGCGTCACATGGGGTTATAATTAAAGCAAGCATTTTTGTTTGCATTCAGTAATTTGACGGTCCATGGGCACTAATGTAATGATTTATTTCTCTTTTTAGTGATTTCAATTGTTATTTGTAGAGTTATTTTCTTAAGGTTTATCTTCAAATTGAATAAATTTATACAAAGGTTTTTACCATATATTTTTTTACAATGTTTATTGCCTGATTACGAGGTTTAATTTAGGTAGGAAGTAATTCATGTTTATTTTCTTATATTGTGATAGATTATAACTTATTATTGTTATTGCTTAGCGGGAATGTTATTAGGTATATATTCCTTAAATAAGTTAATTTTACGGTCTAATTATATGTATGTTCCTTTAATCATGGTGATTTATTATTACTATTGCATAAATGGTTCAATCATGATCGAAATTTATGCTACAATTGTATAAGATATATTTATTTAAGTATAGCAATAATATTGCCATTACGAATTTGAGAGAGAATATGCTAATTACCATAATAAATTAAAAGCAATCAATATGAGAATATGCTAATTACCATAGATATTTTCGGCTACCAAACTAATATAATCACCATATATATATGTATATATGTGTATATATATATATATATATATATATATATATATATATATATATATATATATATATATATATATATATATATATATATATATATATATATATATGTGTGTGTGTGTGTGTGTGTGTGTGTGTGTGTGTGTGTGTGTGTGTGTGTGTGTGTGTGTGTGTGTGTGTGTGTGTGTGTGTGTGTGTGTATATATACTTATTTACCCATAGATCTACTATTAAATCATCCTTCTTCCAATACCTTCTATCAAAACCTATACTACTCTTCGACCTAATCCTATGGCATCGCGTAGTAATGTTAAGAAGATTGTTAAAATTGCTGACTTGGTGAAGGACACTAAGTTTAATACTATTGAGGTGCATTTAATACGGATTTGGGAGAAGCCATGTTATAAAAACATTCTCGACACTGACAGCGTCGAAATGATACTTATGGACGTGCATGTAGGTTACTTAACTTTGTTTGTAGTGATTATAAACTTTATTTATATAGATAGATGGCAATATTAATATCTTTCTATTTGTCATGCTAATGGTGTGTTATGTTTTTAGGGTCAAAAAATTCAAGCAACCATTAGGAAGAATCTTATTGCTACTTTCTGGCCTCAGATTGAGGAAGGCGCATTTAGACAAATCTCGATTTTTTTGCTACGTGACAATGTTGGATATGAGCAACCTACCCAACATAAATTTTTTATATCAATGAACTATGGATCAACAATTGAAGAATGCGATCCACTGGATATCTCACGATATGGGTTTGATTTTGTTTGTTTTGGTGATATTTTGGCAAAAAAGGGTTCAGATGTCCATTATATTGGTATATTTCTTTAAACTTTAAATTTAATGTATTTTCCAATTAATTAAACATTTGTACACTATTTAATTGATTGCTTTCCAATTTATTGATAATTTAGATATTATTGGACAATTGACTGGATATGGTGAAGTAACCCAGACCGCTAAGTCGAGATGCATGACTATTGAACTTGTGGACACAGAGTAAGTATATATAAGTGGACATTTAAAATGTTTATTCTTTCTAACTATTACTTATCTTATTATGGTCAATATATTTTCGTAAATTTTAATTTGGTTTTATTTATTTGGTTTTAGGAACAATAGCTTAACATGTGTTTTATGGGCTACATATGCTGATGAGATGATTAATTACATCAACACGTTGGGTGATAATGGTGCAATTATTGTCATCCTTCAATATGCAAAAAGGATAATGTACAAAGGTTAGACTATATTTTACTATTGTTTCTTCTATTTTATATCCTAAAAAAATAAAACGCTGCAATTAACATAATATAAATAGATTCACGTCTTTGAATATAATGGTTAAAATTCTCATGTTATACACGAGATGTACGTGTTCAAAATACTCGATATGCTTCAAGGTTGTTAATTAACAAAGACTTGCCTGAAATTAAGTCCTTCAAAGAGAGGTCGGTTTGTCAAATCTTTATATACGAATTTTTTTTGTATTATATATTTTTCTAAGTTAAAAACAGTGAGTTATTTACTTTATATTACGAGATAAAATTAGTGTTTGCATTCCTACAATTTAACCCTAGCAATTATGGGAAATTTAAAGAGAGGGCAGTTTGTATATTATTTTCAGACGAATATTTATTGATAGGTTTTTATTTTTGTATTTTAAAAATAGTATGTTATTTAATTTATATTTCGATTTCCATTTACAGTATTGCTTACTACAAGTTAACATTAGGAATGTGTCACAAACAGCTATGCCACATGTATCTATGTCAATTTAGCATGTAATAATATGTGATTCATGTCAATAGTTAGCATGTAATACTATATGATCTAAAAGTTACCACCCAATTAATAATGTAGACAGAACCGTATGGCATCTATTAATATGTTTATATTTTCTATTCCACCTAAATGCAAATAATTACATATATCTAATTATTACATTTTATGTAACACCAATGAATTACAATATATAGGAAAATTACAAACCACAAACTTTAATGAATAGGTGGAATATAAAATATAAACATGTTAAATAGATGGATAACAGTTTTAACATGCTTTTAAAAACATGAACAAATTATTCATATTTTAATGCAACTTGGCATATAATGATAAGATTGCTATATATTTTTTAAAACATATATTATTGTCAAAAATTTCATACCTTTTTGATCTTTTTTCACACATGTAAACTATACTCCATTGCACTCCATCATGTCCTACACTCCATTGCACTCCATCATGTCCTATGAATATAGATATCCGACATAAATCATGTTTACAATATTTTCAAAATTTAACAAAAGTTTAACAACACTTTAACATAAAGTGTAAAAACCGACTATTGTTGATTTTATTACTTATCTAACGCATGCGCATATAATATCCTTTCATCAGCATGTGTTGCAAAAGCGAAACTATTTCCGGTCAACTAACTCAACTCGTCAAATGAGAGTAACGATTTCTTGAAGGAAGAATCCGTAAAAGATATATTCGACATTGTTGAGATGAAAAAGGTTAGAACCTTATATCTAATGGGATATTTATGTTATTCATAAATAAATACATAATTCTAATTACCTATCTTACTATTTATCATTATTCAGGCTTGTGTGTGCGTATGCCTAGGAACAATAGAGGACATAGATATCGGATTAGTTGGTATTATGAAGCATGCAATAGGTGTATGAGTGGTGTTGTGAAGGAAGGCGATGTGATCAAGTGTAGGAAGGAGAATACAACCGTGCGTACTACAACACCAAGGTATTGGTTTATATTACTAACTTCCTTTTGTATAACAACACCATATGATATATATAGAGTTTAATTATAATTATAATAATATAATTGGTTTGACATTAAAATAATGTAAGGTTCAACTCTCTTTTCTCTCGAGAATATCCGGTACCTCATTAAGGTGTATTTTTGGTCGGGCCATTACTTTTTCCGGGATAATATAGTTTGTCGTGCATCCCATTCTAATAACTCGGATACATTGTTTTATTTCTTGGAAAGTAACTTCGCCGGGTCGTATAGCATCTTACAAAGATCATAGGAGATTTTGTAATCTCGCAAATAATTCTTAGTTGCTTTGTATAGGCTAGGTATTGATAATAGCTCTTCTCCATTCATTGTATATACTTGAATTAAGAAGGCCATAATCATACGCTGCCTTAACTAGATTTGTATTACATCCAGGCAATGCTATTAATTCATTTATCTTTTTTAAGGCGTTAGTAACATAACCTCTTTCTATCTCTCCTTGACTATCTTTAATAGTAACCTCGGGGTTGTATTTAATTTATTAGCAATCGTTAAGAAATATGTCTTTACAAAACTATTCTCCAAAACAAAATATTATTCCCATACTAGTTATTAACGAGATTGAATTCCCTACTCTCGTACCGTATACTACTTCTTTCAAGGAAAAGCTAACCCTTGGAAACAAACAGACTATGAACCCTCTCGTTCGTCAGGATATTACAAATTAGAAAGCGTATAGTGGCAGTAGCCAAAACTATAAAAGCGTAAACTATTACAAAAAAATTAATACCCCTTTTAAAAAGAAATATGTCTTTACAAAACTATTCTCCAAAACAAAATATTATTCCCAGACCGGTTATTAACGAGATTGAATTCCCTACTCTCGTACCGTATACTACTTCTTTCAAGGAAAAGCTAACCCATGGAAACAAACGCACCATGAACCCACCGGTTCGTCAAGATATTACAAATTTCTTAACAATTGCTGATAAATTAAATACAACCCCTGAGGTTACTATTAAAGATAGTCAAGCAGAGATAGAAAGAAGTTATGTTACTAATCCCTTGAAAAAGATAAATGAATTAATAGCATTGCCTGGATATAATGCAAATCTAGTTAAGGCAGCGTGTGATTATGGCCTTCTTAATTCAGTATATACAATGAATGGAGAAGAGCTATTATCAATACCTAGCCTATACAAAGCAAACTAAGAATTATTTGCAGATTACAAATTCTCCTATGATCTTTGTAAGATGCTATACAGCCCCGCGAAGTTACTTTCCAAGAAATAAAACAATGTATTCGAGTTATTAGAATGGGATGCACGACAAACTATATTATCCCATAAAAAGTAGTGGCCCAACCTGAAATACACCTTAATGAGGTACCGTATATTCTCGAGAGAAAAGAGAGCTGTAAAAATCAAAACAATTTATGAAGCTCTATGTACTATTGTTCAAACCCCTGTCTGGGTAAATTAAAAAGAATTAAATACTTTGATTACATCTCAAAGTCGAGATTATGGATATGAAGCTATAGAAACTATAAAGTCCTGGATATGGAGTTTACTTCATCCAGATGAGGAACTAGTTACGAGATATCTTCAAAGAAACTTTATGACTCCAGAAACATTGAAGAAGTATTGTAGCTGGATGCAGCAGGTGAATAATCACAAGTGCCAAATATGCAAGAGCAAACAAATTACTGTACCTACAATAGAAAATATAGATGAAGAAGATAAAGCAAAATCGTCCGGAAGCCTTCTACTATTTGATCATCTAAGGCTTTTATTTGTTCTTTTATATCGTTTCCATCGTATTCATTACTTAACCTTGCTTTTTCGAGTATTTGTATTTTCTTTGTAATAGCCATCCTTTTTTGGTTTCTTATTTCTAAACATTTAACATCCGATTGTATAGTTGATATGAAGTAATTAAAGTTTTCTTTTCTTATAGCCTTTCTAATTTGCGACTTAGTTGTCATATGTAGAATAAACTTTTTAAATCTTTAAATTCTTGTTTGTTAACTAAAAGTTTATCCATCTTAGTTTGATTTTTCCGTAATAATTTAATTAAAGCATTTCTTGTTTCATTATCCTTTCTCCTATATGCTTCATATAAATAGTCCCGAAAGTCTATCATTTTATTTTGTAAATCCTCAATTTTCATATCTAAAGAAAATTCCCTTAATTCTATGTTTCTTCTACAATTTCTTATTTGTGTTTTCATACTTTTAAATGAATCAAGTAAAATTTTCTTTAGAACTTTTTATTAGACTCCATCCCTTCATCTATAACGTATATCAATCGGTTAATAATAATTCAATCAGCCTTCATATAAGTATTACTGATCCGCTCTTCTACCACTAAGCATTAAAGCAAAATTAAATAAGATCACACTTTTTAACCTCACCACATAGGTTTTATGCATTATGTCCAAAAACGCATTTTCCTCTTCAACGGCTAAATAGGACTATCGCTACCAATTGTCTCTTGGTTATTAAGCATGATATTACTTAACCTCGGGAGAGCATAATTAAGATAGTACACATCCTATATGAAGTTATAGAATTATTTTAACAGATCTCAAGATTGTTATAAATTAAAGGATTGAATTTAAACTTAGTTCATAAGAAAGAGATTTACCTTAGCTTCTTCCATAGTTGATAATAAGATATCTTGACCGATGCTAACTTTGATTATATTTGCTCGATACCGCATTTATCAAAGTGCGTAAAAAATTAGAGAGAGAATTTGTAGAGAGAGGAGATGTGGTGAATTGGTGCGCCGATGCCTAAAACCGCATCAAGGCTTTCTTTTTATAGGCAAGAGTTTACATGTGCATTTCAATTGAATTATTACGAATTAGGAACCGAAACACCGAAGAATTAGCTATATTTAGAAAATTATATTTTGAAAAATCACCAATACCTATAAATACTATGGTACAAGAAGCATATGCCAAAGAACCTAAATCTGAACTTTAGGAGAACAAATATCATTTTTACAAACTTGGTATAGAAATTATTGTATAGAAATTAATAATCAAAAGGCATTTAGAAAGCAAGCCAAAATAAGTAATTGTTGTGAAAAATATGAAATACCTAAATTTGGATGTCATAGATTAAATAAAAATTATAAAATTAAAAGACCAAAACAAAAACCAAGAAGATATAAAAGGTTTAAACCATATGGAAAATATAAACATAAGAAGAAATCAAACAAGAATTATGTATCCGAGTTATTAGAATGGGATGCATGACAAACTATATTATCCCCGAAAAAGTAATGGCCCAGCCAGAAATACACCTTAATGAGGTACCAGATATTCTCAGAGAAAAGAGAGCTATATAAATCAAAACAATTTATGAAGCTCTATGTACTATAGTTAAAACCCCTATCTGGGTAAATCACAAAGAATTAAATACTTTGATTACATCTCAAAGTCGAGATTATGGATATGAAGCTATAGAAACTATAAAGTCCTGGATATGGAGTTTACTTCATCCGCACGAGGAACAAGTTACGAGATATCTTCAAAGAAACTTTATGACTCCGAAACATTGAAGAAGTATTATAGCTGGATGCAGCAGGTGAATAATCACAAGTGCCAAATATGCAAGAGCAGACAAATTACTGTACCTATAATAGAAAATATAGATGAAGAAGATAAAGCAGAATCGTCTGGAAGCCTTCTAGAAGACCTCGAGTAATAAGAGTAGCAGAATAGTTAAAAGTTGTAAAAGTTAACCATGTAACAGCTGTAGTGTAACAGTTATAAGATAAGTATCTATAATAGTTATTAAAAGAAAGACATCAGCTGAAAAACTAACAGCTGGATAGTCTAAATAGTATTGTAATAGTAATGTAAAATTGTAAGAACAATGTAAACTCTTGCCTATAAATAAGAAAGCCTTGATGCAGTTTTAGGCATCAGCGCACCAATTCACCACATCTCCTCTCTCTACAAATTCTCTGTCTAATTTTTTGCGCACTTTGATAAATCTGGTATCAGAGCAAAGATAATCAAAGTTAGCATCGGTCAAGATATCTTATTATCAACTATGGAAGAAGCTAAGGTAAATCTCTTTCTTATGAACTAAGTTTAAATTCAATCCTTTAATTTATAACAATATTGAGATCTGTTAAAATAATTCTATAACTTCATATAGGATGTGTACTATCTTAATTATGCTCTCCCAGGTTAAGTAATATCATGCTTAATAACCAAGAGACAATTGGTAGCAGTAGTCCTATTTAGCCGTTAAAGAGAAAAATGCATTTTTGGACATAATGCATAAAACCTATGTGGTGAGGTTAAAGAGTGTGATCTTATTTAATTTTGCTTTAATGCTTCTAGTTAAGGCAGCGTATGATTATGGCCTTCTTAATTCAGTATATACAATGAATGAAGAATCGCTATTATCAATACCTAGCCTATACAAAGCAGCTAAGAATTATTTGCAGATTACAAAATCTCCTATGATCTTTGTAAGATGCTATACAGCCCCCGGGGAAGTTACTTTCCAAGAAATAAAACAATGTATTCGAGTTATTAGAATGGGATGCACGACAAACTATATTATCACAGAAAAAGTAATGGCCCAGCCAGAAATACACCTTAATGAGGTACCAGATATTCTCATCGAAAAGAGAGCTCTAAAAAGCAAAACAATTTATGAAGCTCTATGTACTATAGTTAAAACCCCTGTCTGGGAAAATTACAAAGAACTAGATACTTTGATTACATCTCAAAGTGGAGATTATGGATATGAAGCTATAGAAACTATAAAGTCCTGGATATGGAGTTTATTTCATCCCGATGAGGAACCAGTTACGAGATATCTTCAAAGAAACTTTATGACTCCAGAAACATTGAAGAAGTATTGTAGCTGGATGCAGCAGGTGAATAATCACAAGTGCCAAATATGCAAGAGCGCACAAATTATCGTACCTACAATAGAAAATATAGATGAAGAAGATAAAGAAGAATCATCTGGAAGCCTTCTAGAAGACCTCGAGTAATAAGAGTAGTAGAATAGTTAAAAGTTGTAAAAGTTAAGCATGTAACAGCTATAGTGTAACAGTATTAAGATAAGTTATGGCAGTACAATGCAAAAATGCTTATATATTAATCAACCAACATCAAGATTATACTAAAAACAAACTCGGACCAATAACTATAGATACCCCTTTTACTGATCTACTTTTACCAATAAATAAAGGATTAAATGTATACTCTAAACCAAATTATGGAGAACTAGAAATAGATAAAAGAAGATTATTAAGTGTTTCTAAATCCAGAAAAGAACAAACAGGTAATAATCAATCTGTCAAAATTAAATCACAAGAATATTACGTAATAATACAAATTGGCAATGAAAATCAAAGAGCAAAAATAGATATTAACTCAGATAATAATTGTAGACACATAATCGTGTCTCCCCATTTAGTACCCTATGATGACCAATACCCTGCTCCAATTGGTCCGGATCAAGGAAAGAATAAAGAATGAGTCTAAAATAAAATTTTTTAAGCCCAAGACTATTTTCTAACCTTTTTATTAATCCATTTCCGAAAACCGTTTTTATAACTAATTTTACTAAGCCCACTTCTTAAAACGTTTTAAAATAACTTTTTAAATGCCCATCTTTGAAAACCTTTTAAAAATAGTTTTTATGAAAGCCCAATTTATAAAACCCCTTTTCTAGCCCAATTTAATTAATAAAATTAATTAATTACATTGATTAGTTTTATTAATAAAAATATCTTTTTATAAAAATAATCTTTTTCCAAAGTGTTTTTAAATATCTTTTGTCTAACTATTTTCTAAAATCTTTTTCAATAAAAATAATCTTTTTCCAAAGTGATTTTCAATATCTCTAACTAACTCTTTTCTAAAATATTTTATTTTCTAAAATCTTTTAGAGATCTACTAGTTTTCGAAAACCTATTGCATCTCAACTACCTACCTACACTATATAATCTCCCGACCCCTCTCTCATTTTTCACGGCTTTACTCTCAATCCTCACGGCACACCAAAAAACAATACATCTCCTCACCATAATCACTCGGCAAATTATGAAACTTCTACATAACTAACAAATTCATCCTGATCATCATCTCAAATTCATCATCAATCAGCCTTTAATCATCATCACCCAACAACTCCCTCCACGGCCTAAAACTAATACTTGTCATCACAAATATCTACACCACCTGATCTACCTTCACACAAAATATTCATCATCATTCATCACCACACTACACCTACGCCTAACACCATCATAATCCCACATCGTCATCGAGTTTTCCTAACACTTGGCTAATACAAAAACACTACAGCACGTATGCTTCGATTAATCAGACATAAATAATTCGAAACCCAAAACAATCTTTTTTAAAGACTCAATTCCACATTCAATTTTCCAAGATCCGTACAAATCAACGACCCCAGACGGTGGTATAATTTCTAAGGGTCAAATAAATTAACAAACTTTATTTTCTTTATTTATTTTTATTATTTTATTGAAGTTACTAACATTCTATTCATGATGTAGATTGTTAACAAATTCATGCGACTGTAAGTATTGTATATTATACTAACTCCTTGCAATATTTTCTTTTCTTATTTTTATTTATTTTCATACATTATTATATGCCTGCCTGATCATTATATGCATATTATATGATTGTCCCTGCTTTATTGCTTTTATCACCCACATGTTATTATTGCTAAACAAGACCTAAAGAACTGTTCTAATATTAATCAGATTAATTTGGACAACCTGCTAGGTTCCCTGTAATATTGATTGCCTAATAACATGTCACTATAAATTAGTCTTTTTATGTGTTTCCTGAACCAATTTAGACTAATTATTTTTAGGGTGTATAAAACATTATTTGATTATTCTTTGGCATAAAATCTGTAATGAATCGATATTTAGTAGAGGCCAACTTTGGGCGAATGTGGTTCATTATGACTATATTCGTACCCTCACCCTCGAACTCAATCTTTGGTTCACTTTGACCATCTATGGAGTCATGACGGGGAAATCTACATTGGATAATTTGTCCCTATGATTTTCCTATATCCAATCAGGTTTATGATTCTTCCTAAAAAGAATTGTTGGCGACTTCTTTCAATACAAAACAATTTTCAATAAAACCTTAACAGTGGGGTAGTCAAATATAATATGCGCTCACACCGCGTAGGCGAAATAAAAAACACGCCGACAATTTGGCGACTTCACTGGGGAGGATTTAAAAAAAAAAATTTTTTAAATGAGTGGGTGAAACTTGAAAAATACGATTCATTCTTATTTTATGCCTTAGAATAATATATTGTTTTGCATGTGCATGGCTATTGTTTAGCCACCATAAGGACAATCTACCTTGCCTCATTAGCACATGTTCTATGTGTGAGGTCACCCCCGGGGGGGTTTGCGTTTTGTCCTTCCAAAAAGCTTCCTGAGCGATAGTGTTGGATCTTAGTCATAAGCAAACCTACCCAACCATGGCATTGTTCTCTTGTTCCTGACTTGAGACTGGAGTGCGTCTTACATGTGGCCACCCCTTTAAGCAGGGGTACGAAGCGTGGGATCAATCTCTTTGTCATGGACCCTTTTCAACCTTAACCTAAACCTGACCAATAGTTGAATGTAGAACTGGACTTTAGGTTGGAACTGTTGCATCCATGTTATATGACATTTGCCTGTGATTATCCTGTCAAATTGTCATTATTATGCGTTCCGAAAATCGCGTCTAAAATAGATCGTCATTTTCGTCCTAACTCTCGTCAAATTACCAATACGCATGCCGCAGAGCAGTGCGCCAAACGCATTAATTTGCGCCTGGCGCACTGTTCCTGCGCCAGACGCATAGCCTGCGTGCCGCGCACATCAATTGCGTGGCACACAGCCTATTCGTCCCATGCTTATTGATCCTTTGACCATTGTTCCAAGTAAAAAAAAATAAAGAAGATTTTCAATCTCTAATCTCCTATCTATTTCAAAAATTCTATCTCCACCGTTTTTTTTGTTTTTTCAAAAAAAATCTCTCCATCTTTTTTCTATCACCTATCTTTTTTCGAAAATTCATCCTAGCTATACCCTATCTCTTCATGTATATTATCCATCTTTTCATATGTACATCAATTAGGATTTCTTTCCTTTTAGTGTCCATCTTGTTGTAAAAGTCTCGTCCACCTAGGAATTCTAACTCCATTAGAAATCCATCTAGCTCATATGTCTAGGTTCATCCAGTTTCACTCCATTTAGAGTTCTTAACCCCATCTAACTCTATCCATGTTAGAGTCTTGATTCGCTTGAGTCTCATCCATCTTAGGAGTCTAAACCCATGAGAATTATGTCCATCTTAGGAGTCTAAGTCTATTAGAACTTCGTCTATTTTAGGAATCTAGGTTCACTAGAGTTTCATTCACTTTAGGAGTTCAGGTCCACTAGAGTCTCGTGCATATTAGGATTCTAGCATTGTTCATCAAATCCAAAATTCTAAAGTCAATCGAAGTCTGTCAAGTTTAGGATTCTAAAGTCATTAGAATTTCATATCAGTTAGGACAACATTCATACTAGAGTCCCTCTGCATTGCATAGTCCATCATTCATGCACTCCATGCATAACTAGAGTTCATAGGCATTTAGGAGTCTCATTGCATCCATACTCTCCATTTCAAACTTCGCTATCCCTGTCAATCTTACCTTTCTATATTCATTAACTTCAAACACTTACATTTTTCAAGATCAATCCTACACCCTCTTCTATTCTACCTTTTTTTCAAAAACATTTACTAATCATCATAATACCACGACATTTCAAAAAATATATATTTTTCAAAATTAATCCATCATCTTTTCCTAACAAAAGATAAAACAAGGGGTTCCTTTCAAAAACGAATTTCGAAAAATTCTAAGCCCAATCCAAACACCTTCATTCAATCCAATCCAATTATCCAAATCCAATTCACTTGCATTCATTCTAGGCCCATATGCATTAGAGTCCATTTTGCATTCATATAAGGTCCATCTAATTTGAGTCCATGCATTCATATTAGGCCCGCTAGCATTAGAGTCCATCTAGGCCCATTTGTATCTTTATGTGAACCCTAGTCTATGTCAATCCCAGTCCAAGTCTAATCCAACTCTATTCCAATCCAATGTCAAGCCCATGTGTATTTTCAAGTCTAACGTCAAACTAATATAGGACTAAGTCCAGAATTAGGTCCGCATAAGACCCAACTCATTTCCAAAGTCAATCCAGTCCAATTCCAAACCCATGTAGGACGAAGTCCAAACCCCCTTTGACCTAGCTAAGCTAGTCATCCTTGTAAGACCATAAAGGCACCCATTTGACCTAGCTAAGCTAGTCATCCCTGTAAGACCATAAGGTCACCCATTTGACCTAGCTAAGCTAGTCATCCCTATAAGACCATAAAGGCACCCATTTAACCTAGCTAAGCTAGTCATCCCCGTAAGACCATAAAGGCACCCCTTTGACCTAGCTAAGCTAGTCATCCCTGTAAGACCATAACGGCACCCCTTTGACTTAGCTAAGCTAGTCACCCGTAAGACCATAACGGCACCCATTGATTTAGTAAAGCTAGTCACCCCTAAGACCTTAAAGGCACCCTCCGAGTCTAGCGAAGCTACTCTTACCTTACATCTATGGCAGTCCAAACCCTTGAGTCTAGCAAAGCTAGTCTACCCTAAGTCCATAATGACCCAAAATCATCGAGTCTGGCGAAGCCAATCACCCATAAGTCCATAAAGGCAATCCATTAAGTCTAGTGAAACTAGCATAAAAGCCCAGTCTTAGGACTATAAAGTCACTCTACAGACTATAAAAGCTCAGTCTACGGACTATAAAGTCGGGCCTACGGACTATAAAACCTCGCTCTTAGGACTATAAAGTCGCCTACTGACTATAAAAGCTCGCTCTTAGGACTATAAAATTTCCCTACATCTAGTCTACATTATATAAGTTCAGTCTTAGGACTATAAAGTTTCCCTAAGTCAAGTTTGCATCATACGTAAACCTTAGTCAGTCTACGGACTATAAATGTCAAGTCTACGGACTATAAAAGTCATCTCCTAAGTCTACTCATTCAATAGTCTAATCCAGTCCATGTCTGCATTTGCATATAGCTAGGCTCATGTCACCATCATAACCATAATCATACCCCTTTCATCCTCAATTCTCATCTCTCATTTCCATTTCTCCATCCATTACTTCCATCTCCCATTTCGAAAATCATTTTTTAAAACTTACAAGCGAGGTCCAATCGATTTTGTTCATGACCGGTCGAGATATTACAACTTAGGAGTGCCGAATGGAGGAACAAAAATTTGAGCCTACTCTAAAGCTCATTAGTCGCACTATGACCACCCTGACTTCATTTAGAGTCATGAAGATTACTTTTGACCGCCTTCACAATAAAGGCGCGATCACTTCCATAGGATCTATAGCCTTCACATTAGAGGCGTGATCACTTCCATAGGGTCTACTCTGAACCCTGCACTTGGAAGAAAATTCAAAATGTGCAACCTATATTCTATTGCAAATTCCAACATAAAAACAAACATCTTACACCTAGTGTTGGATCCCTCAAATGCACTGCGAAACATGGTCGATGACAACAGACTACTAATACTTGCTACAACGAGAATCAACATCACCAACAACCCCTGAGGCAGTGCATCAACAATTCAAAGGTTTAGTCTTTTATTTCTGGTTTCCTAGGTTGAGTCAAAGAGTCCTTACCTTAAGCCATTTTTGTCCTTTCCCATCGAGTCTATGTCACTATAGGACTTCATCTATTACAGCCTTTCATTTCATTTCAATTTTATTTTCATTTTCATTGGCCCTCCATCATTTTATTTATGCTTCTAATTCAATGATGAAACTCAAATCACCTAATGAACTTGACTAATAATAATAAAGATCCGAAATAAAAAAAAAAGAGAAAAAATGAAAAAAAGAGGACATACTTTGGATCGGAGTTATTCCCTCTTCCCTCCATCATCCATAAACCATCATTAGCCAAATATCCCTTCAACATGAAAGCGCCACAAATAACCTTCAAACCTTCCAATACCCTAAACCAATAACTTGTGTGCAAGCCTTACTACATCAAAATAAATCAATGCCAAAGTAAAAAAAAACGCACAAAAGTTCAAAAAGAAAGAGCCAAAGGCAAATAATAAAAGTCAAGTTAGGGGGGCTTGCGCACAAGTTATACCCCTCATTAAAATCCCTTCGATTCATCAAACCTTTAATTCATATAATCCAAATTCATAATCCTTTCATCAATCCTAACTCCTTCTCCAAGGTATGTCCAAGCCCGCTAGGTTGAAAACCCGAAAGGGTGACCTAGACAAAAGTTAGAGCACAAAAAAAAAATATAAAAAAATCGGATCCGGAACTACGAATGGTCTGATTCCGCAAGGATACGTAGGAATCCTCATCTCGAGGTCCGACCGCTTCAATAGAATAAAAATTAGTCATGGTCTAATGATTTGACTTTCTAGAATTTAGGAGCATAATCTCTTTCTAGATCCCGACATAGACTTGAGTCTGAACCAGCCTCGTTAAAACATTTTCCCACCAACATTTATTTGAGTCACAAATTTCAACCTTTTTATTTTTCAATCCAAGCTCTCCTTTTCCCCGAAGGACTCTCCGACAATTCCATGGTTTCTGGCGATATTTGACTTTGCCTAATCATCTTCCCAAAGAAGAATCCCCAGTACAATCCCCATCGATAACTTTCAACGTTCAAGACAGATCAACTACATTCCAATATCAGATCAATTACATTTCAATCAAGGCTCATAATGCCTAATTCAAGGCAAGCTCACCCAAAGTGGGGGCTTCCTATGTGTGGTGGTTCCTCCAATTCAAATCAAACTCCCGAGAAGTTGTAATCCGCGGACCTCGTTTACGAACCCCGATTGTTTACTAAAAACGAATTTCGAAAATCATTCTATCTATTTCTGATCATTCTATCATTCTACATATCCACATCTTCTAGCCTTGCAAAATCCTGACCTTGCATTGCAGCTTTGCAAAACCCTGACCTTGCATTGCAGCTTTGCAAAACCCTGACCTTGCATTGCATTTCATACATTCTAGTCTTGCATAACCCTGACCTTGCATGACGTGTCATCCCTTAGCTTTGCATAACCTTAATCCTTGCATAGCGTCTTGTGCATCCTTAGAGAGTCTAAGTTTCCGTACATTTGCATCACTATGTGCTTTATCTGAGTTGTTCGCACCTATCTGCTAACATCTTCTTCTGCAGGTAATCAGATTTCTTGTAGTTATTGTCCTGCATACTAACTTTGCTTTGCAGAGACCGGCGGTTATAGATCAGTTCTAAACTGCAGATCGTTTAGAATCGTTCTCCGTCCCGACACCGTATACTTTGACTATCGGTTTCCTGAACCTCAGGCAAAGTGGGGGCTTCTGTAGACACATAATCATGTCTCCCCATTTAGTACCCTATGATGACCAATACCCTGCTCCAATTGGTCCGGATCAAGGAAAGAATAAATAATGAGTCTGAAATATAATGTTTTAAGCCCAAGATTATTTTCTAACCCTTTTTATTAATCCATTTTCGAAAACCTTTTTTATAACTAATTTTACTAAGCCAACTTCTTAAAACGTTTTAAAATAACTTTTTAAATGCCCATCTTTGAAAACTTTTTAAAATAGTTTTTATGAAAGCCCAATTTATAAAACCCCTTTTCTTGCCCAATTTAATTAATAGAATTAATTAATTACATTGATTAGTTTTATTAATAAAAATATCTTTTTATAAAAATAATCTTTTTCCAAAGTGTTTTTAAATATCTTTTGTCTAACTATTTTCTAAAATCTTTTTCAATAAAAATAATCTTTTTCCAAAGTGATTGTAAATATCTCTTACTAACTCTTTTCTAAAATCTTTTATTTTCTAAAATCTTTTAGAGATCTACTAGTTTTCGAAAACCTATTGCATCTCAACTACCTACCTACACTATATAATCTCCCGACCCCTCTCTCATTTTTCACGACTTTACTCTCAATCCTCACGGCACACCAAAAAACAATACATCTCCTCACCATAATCACTCGGCAAATTATGAAACTTCTACATAACTAACAAATTCATCATCAATCAGCCTTTAATCATCATCACCCTACAACTCCCTCCATCGCCTAAAACTAATACTTGTCATCACAAATATCTACACCACCTGATCTACCTTCACACAAAATATTCATCATCATTCATCACCACACTACACCTACGCCTAACACCATCATAATCCCACATCGTCACCGAGTTTTCCTAACACTTGGCTAATACAAAAACACTACAAGACGCATGCTTCGATTAATCGACACAAATAATTCGAAACCCAAAACAATCTTTTTTAAAGACTCGGTTCCACATTCAATTTTCCAAGATCCGTACAAATCAACGATCCCAGACGGTGGTATAATTTCTGAGGGTCAAATAAATTAACAAACTTTATTTTCTTTATTTATTTTTATTATTTTATTGAAGTTACTAACATTCTATTCATGATGTAGATTGTTAATAAATTCATGCGACTGTAAGTATTGTATATTATACTAACTCCCTGCAATATTTTCTTTTCTTATTTTTATTTATTTTCATACATTATTATATGCCTGCCTGATCATTATATGCATATTATATGATTGTCCCTGCTTTATTGCTTTTATCACCCACATGTTATTATTGCTAAACAAGACCTAAAGAACTGCTTCTAATATTAATCGATTAATTTGGACAACCCGCTAGGTTCCCTGTAATATTGATTGCCTAATAACATGTCACTATAAATTAGTCTTTTTATGTGTTTCCAGAACCAATTTAGTCAAATATAATATGCGCTTACACTGCGTGGGCGAAATAAAAAACACGCCTACAATAATTATATTGCATTAGAAGCTTATTAGAAAGAATAATACACAATAATGAAAAATTTAAAGGAAAAATAACTCTTATAAGAAGAATCGCAACACAAGATATAAATGTTGAGTATGTAGTAACTTTAAATAACAAAATAGTATTAGGAAAAGAATATTTAAATACTGGAATATTCTCTAATTATTTTCTTATCTAAAATTTTATAACCTTATCATAGATATTCTCAGAGAAAAGAGAGCTGTAAAAATCAAAACAATTTATGAAGCTCTATGTACTATAGTTAAAACCCCTGTGTGGGTAAATCACAAAGAATTAAATACTTTGATTACATCTCAAAGTAGAGATTATGGATATGAAGCTATAGAAACTATAAAGTGCTGGATATGGAGTTTACTTCATCCAGATGAGGAACTAGTTACGAGATATCTTCAAAGAAACTTTATGACTCTAGAAATATTGAAGAAGTATTGTAGCTGGATGCAGCAGGTGAATAATCACAAGTGCCAAATATGCAAGAGCAGACAAATTACTGTACCTACAATCGAAAATATAGATGAAGAAGATAAAGCAGAATTGTCTGGAAGCCTTCTAGAAGACCTCGAGTAATAAGAGTAGCAGAATAGTTAAAAGTTGTAAAAGTTAAGCATGTAACAATTCGTAGTGTAACGATTATAAGATAAGTATCTCGTAATAATTTTTAAGAGATAGACATCGGTGAAAAACTAACAATTGGATAGTCTAAATAGTATTGTAATAGTAATGTAAAATTGTACGAACAATGTAAACTCTTGCCTATAAATAAGAAAGCCTTGATGTAGTTTTAGGCATCAGCGCACCAATTCACCATATCTCCTCTCTCTACAAATTCTCTCTCTAATTTTTTGCGCACTTTGATAAATCTGGTATCAGAGCAAGGATAATCAAAGTTAGCATCGGTCGAGATATCTTATTATTAACTATGGAAGAAGCTAAGGTAAATCTCTTTCTTATGAACTACGTTTAAATTCAATCCTTTAATTTATAACAATACTGAGATCTGTCATAATAATTCTATAACTTCATATAGGATGTATACTATGTTAATTCTTCTTTCCCAGGTTAAGTAATATCATGCTTAATAACCAAGAGACAATTAGTAGCGGTAGTCCTATTTAGCCGTTGAAGAGGAAAAGGCGTTTTTGGACATAATGCATAAAACCTATGTGGTGAGGTTAAAGAGTGTGATCTTATTTAATTTTGCTTTAATGCTTAGTGGTAGAAGAGCGGATCGGTAATACTTATATGAAGGCTGATTGAACTATTATTAACTGATTGATATCTGTTATAGATGAAGGGATGGAGTCTAATAAAAAGTTCTAAAGAAAATTTTACTTGATTCATTTAAAAGTATGAAAACACAAATAAGAAATTGTAGAAGAAACATAGAATTAAGGGAATTTTCTTTAGATATGAAAATTGAGGATTTACAAAATAAAATGATAGACTTTCAGGACTATTTATATGAAGCATATAGGAGAAAGGATAATGAAACAAGAAATGCTTTAATTAAATTATTACGGAAAAATCAAACTACGATGGATAAACTTTTAGTTAACAAACAAGAATTTAAAGATTTAAAAAGTTTATTCTACATATGACAACTAAGTCGCAAATTAGAAAGGCTATAAGAAAAGAAAACTTTAATTACTTCATATCAACTATACAATCGGATGTTAAATGTTTAGAAATAAGAAACCAAAAAAGGATGGCTATTACAAAGAAAATACAAATACTCGAAAAAGCATCATTATTGTGTATTTTTTTTTTGTGATAAGTTTTCTAATGCAATATAATTATTATCTGAGTTAATATCTATTTTTGCTCTTTGATTTTCATTGCCAATTTGTATTATTACGTAATATTCTTGTGATTTAATTTTGATAGATTGATTATTACCTGTTTGTTCTTTTCTGGATTTAGAAACACTTAATCTTCTTTTTTTCTATTTCTAGTTCTCCATCATTTGGTTTAGAGTATACATTTAATGTTTTATTTATTGGTAAAAGTAGATCAGCAAAAGGGGTATCTATAGTTATTGGTCCGAGTTTGTTTTTAGTATAAACTTGATGTTGGTTGGTTAATATATAAGCATTTTTGCATTGTACTGTCATAACTTTAGATCCGTTTATCATATTAATTCCATCTAATTTTCCAATATAAAACTAATGCATTTCCTATATTCATATCAGTTAAGCTTATTGAATAATTTGGCTTAATAATGAATCTTACTTTTTAATAAATGAGGTTTCCTTTAAGTTGTGTTATGATTGATTTTTCTATAGGGTCTTTAATTCTATCATATGCTAATTCTAATGCTAAAGGGGTATCTATTCCTTCTTTAAAACATGCTTTTATTATTATTTCGGTAGTTGCTAATTAGTCCAAAAAATGACAACAAAAAGAGAAAATAACAATTTAGAAATAATAGAAATTGGAATCCTACACTTAGATAAGATCACTCCGATAAAACTCAAGCTAGAAGAACAATGTAATGATAATCCTTTAGCAAATTGGCATAAACATAAAACTGAAGTACAAATTACATTAAAAGATCAAAATAGCATAATATCTCAAAAACATTTTAATAACACTCAAAGAGATGAAAAAGAATTCAAAATGCATATAACGAAATTATTAGCTCGAAAATTAATTAGACCAAGTAATTCGAAACATAGTAGTAGTGCATTCATAGTTAATAATCATTCGAACAAAAAAGAGGAAAAACAAGAATGGTTATTGATTATCGAATTTTAAATGAAAAAACAATTACTTATAATTATCCTATACCAAATAAAATACTTAAAATGAGACAGATACAAGGATATACTTATTTTTCAAAATTTAATTGTAAAAGTGGTTTTCACCAACTAAAATTAACTGAATACTCTAAACAGTTAACAACATTCAAAGTACCAAATGGATTTTATGAATGGAATGTTTTGCCCTTTGGATATAAAAATGCCCCTTGAAGATTCCAAGCATTTATGGATAGATATGGAAATCAATTATAAAATTGTGTGGTATATATAGATGACATACTAATTTATTCCAAAACACAGGAAGAACATTACAAATTGTTAGAACAATTTATCGAAATAATAAAAAATAGTGGAATAGTTTTAAGTAAAAAGAAAATGGAACTATTTAAAACACAAATAGAATTCTAGAATTTGAAATAGATAAGGTTGGAATAAAAATGCAAGACCATATAGCTCAAAAAATCATAGAATTTCAAAAGGAAATTAATACTAAGAAAGAATTACAAAAATTCTTAGGTATAGCAAAACCAAGTTCGAGAATTTGTACCAAAGTTATCGCAATATACCGAACCACTTACTAAAAAATTAAATAAAGATTATGATTTTAGGTGGGAAGATAACATAACCTCTTTCTATCTCTACTTGACTATCTTTAATAGTAACCTCAGGGGTTGTATTTAATTTATTAGCAATCGTTAAGAAATTTGTAATATACTTGACGAACCAAAGGGTTGATAGTCCGTATGTTTCCAAAAGAAAAATTTATAAGTATATTAACAACCCAAAGAAGTGTAGGTGCTACCATTGTGGACAAATAGGTCATATAGCAAGAGAATGTAAAAATAAAGTAAAAATAAATCCTAAGGTAAATAAAAATATTAACTTTATTGAATTACATATAGCCGAATATGAAATAGGGAAAAATAATATACCGCCTAGAAGAAGAGATATATGTTCTAGAATATGAAATAGAAAGTGAGGAAATAATAATTAGTGAAGGAGATAACTTTGAGACTACTGGGTGATGGATAAAGAATTACGGGAAGTAGATTACGATGAAGAAATTACTCCACAAAGTAAAGACCAAAGAGCTATTTTTGATCTTCAAAAGTATAATCAATTAAAGTATGAAGGATTTACTTTGTCAACAAATAAGATATTTGAGAGAAACATAATCAAGAAAATATTTAGAAAGGATAAGAATGAATATTTAGTGATAGCCGATAGAGAACACGTTATTGATATAATTGAAGTGCAAGGTAATACTAAGTTCCATTAATAACAAAAGAAGTGCTAAACAAGGAAATAACCAAAATTAATCGATCATTAGGAAATAAACCAATTACAATTAGAATTAGCATGTTTTAGAGAAGGAATAGATACTCCGTTGGAATTAGATTTAGCACATGATAGAATTAAAGAACCTATAGAGAAAGCTATTATAGCGGAACTTAAAGGAAATCTAATTTACCAAAAGGTAAGGTTCATAATTAAACCAAATTATTCAATAATCATAACTGATAAGAATATAGAAAAGGCATTGGTTCTATATTGGAAGCTAGATGAAATAAAGATTCTAAATTGATCTAAAGTAACGACAAGACAATGTAAAAATGCTTACATACTAACTAACCAACACCAAGTTTATACGAAAAATAAATTAGGACCAATAACTATAGATACCCCATTTATAGAACTTTTATTACCAATGGATAAAGGATTAAAATTATACTCTAAACCTAGCTATGGAGAACTAGATAAAGTAAAAAGAAGAATGAGTTTTTCCAAATCTAGAGAACAAAAAGATAATGATCAACCTATTCAATTAAGGTCACAAGATTATTATATTATAATATAAATTGAAGGAGAAAACTTAAAAGCACAAATAAATATAAATACGGAAAATAATTCAATATATATAGATAAATTATTAGATAAAATAATATACAATAATTTAAAACTTAAAGGAAAAGTAATTATTACAACAAAAATTGCAACACAAAACATAAATATCGAATATGAAGTAAGCCTAAGTGACAAAATTATATTAGGAACCGAATTTTTAAACAAAGTCAAACCCCGGAAAATAGAATCGAACTAATTTGAGTACACTTATAACCAAATTCAATTTAAAACGAGAATAATCAATGAGTAATTTAAAGTATATTATTATTAAAATAATTTTTGAAGGATATAAAAGTAGATACTACACACCGATGGTAGATACGGGAGCAACGAACTACAATTATGAAAGAAAATTGTTTACCAAAATGGAAGAAATTAGATACACGATTCGGGATAAATGGTTTTAATAATAATAGTAGCAGAATTACCCTTTATCAAACTAATGTACAAATACAAATTTGGAATAAAATATTAATTATACCTAGAGTATATTGCTTTGAATGAACAGGAAAAGATATGATATTAGGAAATAATTTCCTTAACCAATATAAACCAATTAGCATAGATAAAGATTTTCTTACATTATTTACCCCATGTAAACACAAGTTGAAAGCTAAAATAGTAAAAAATAGGGAAACAATATCTCAAGAATGGGAAAAATGCAAAAAGGGAGAAGAAGAACAATTAGTTCAAAGAATGAAAACAAAAAAAGAAAACATCAATTTTGCTATAATTGATATTGGAATATTATATTTAGATAAAATTACCCCTTTAAAAATAAAATTAGAAGAATTATGTAATGAAAATCCACTAGCAAATTGGCATAAACATAAAAGATCAAAATATTATAATATCTCAAAAAACCCTTTAATAATACATAAAGAGATGAAGAAGAATTTAAAATGCATATAACAGAATTATTAGCAGGAAAATTAATTAGGCCAAGTAATTCTAAATATAGCAGTAGTGCATTTATAGTTAACAACCATTCAGAACAAAATAGGGGAAAACAAGAATGGTTATTGATTATAGGATTTTAAATGAGAAAACAATTACATACAATTATCCCATACCTAATAAATACTAAAAATGAGACAACTACAAGGAAATAATTACTTCTCAAAGTTTGATTGTAAAAGTGGTTTTCACCAATTAAAATTAACTGAAGATTCTAAGCAATTAGTAGCATTCAAAGTACCTAATGGATTCTATGAATGGAATGTATTACCATTTGGATATAAAAATGCCCTCGGAAGATTCCAAGCATTAATGGATAAATATCTAAATCAATTACCAAATTGTGTAGTATATATTGATGATATATAGATATACTCCAAAACACAAGAAGAACATTATAAACTACTAGAACAATTAATAGAAATAATAAAAACTAGTGGAATAGTCTTAAGTAAAAAGAAAATGGAAATATTTAAAACACAAATTGAATTTTTAGGAGTCGAAATAGATAAAGTAGGAGTAAAAATGCAAGAACATATAGCTCAAAAAATCATAGAATTTCAAAGAGAAATTAATACCAAGAAAGAATTATAAAAATTCTTAGGAATAGTAAATCAAGTCGAGAATTTGTTCCAAACTTATCACAGTTTCACGAACCTCTTACTAAAAAGCTAAAAAAATCATGATTTTAGGTGGACTGACACCTATTCAAAAAATTTAGAAAAAATCAAAGAACTAGTTAGAAGATTACCAAAATTAAGTTTCCCTGATGAAGATAAAGAATTTGTGTGGATAGTAGAAACCGATGCAAGCAAAATTAATAATGGTTATGGTGCATTATTGAAATACGGATACAATAATGAAAAAGAGAATATATATGTAGATACCATTCAGGAACATTCAAGGCAAATGAAACAAATTGGGATATTAAGAACGGATAACAGGATTGTTAAGTGTTGGCCGACACGAAAATTACAAGATTCTATTACGAGGAAGGAAATAAATAGGATTATAGCCGATATCAAATAATATGAGTTTACAGTTAAATTACTAAAAACTAATGAAAATTATTATGCAAATTATCTCTCCAGAGTTAGTTCAACAATGAACTCAAGAGAATTAAGAACAAAAACTATTGATAAATAAGTTATCACGAGAGCTTGATCTAGTGAAAAGAAGTAGAGAAAGCTTTAAAGATAATGGCAAGGGGCCGTAGCTATCAAGAACAAGAAAATGGTGCTAACCAAAGATACCAGGCCAAAGGCAAAGCTATTATAAGAAGAAGTTATGGATTCCCTTCTCAAAAAAGAGATTTTCTAAACTATCGGATACGAGACTTCTCCCCAAAACATTTATCAATGACGAAGATTACCCCAACTTAGTCCCGGATACTACTTCCTTTAAAGACAAATTAACCCTTGGAACAAAACAGACAATGAACCCCTTAGTTAGACAAGATATATAAAATATTCGACTATTGCTCACAAACTAAACACAACTCCCCCAAGTTACTATCCAAGATAAACATGGAGAAATAAAAAAGGATATGTTACTAACCCTCTTCGAAAAACAAACGAGTTAATCGCATTACCGAGTTGTAATGCAAAGTTAATAAAAGCAACTTGTGATTACAGATTACTCAATTCCGTATACACGCTAACCGGAGAAGAGTTATCCTTCATCCCTAGCCTATACAAGGTAACCAGAAGTTATTTACAGATTACAAAATCTAAAATATTTTTTTGTACGATGTTACACAACTACTGGGGAAGTTACTTATCAAGAGATAAAACCAGCCATGAGGTTTGTGAAAATAGGATGTACATCTCGCGTACATCATTCCCCGAAGAAATAAAGGCCCAACCCCGAGATAAACTTTAATGAAGTGCAAGATATCCTTAGTGAAAAACGAGCTATAAAAATCAAAATTATTTGTGAAGCCCTATGTCATGCTATTACTACGCCTATCCTGGATTAATCTTAAAGAAATAAATACATTAGTTATAACTCAAAGTAGGGAATATAGCCATGATGCTGAAGAAAATATGAAAGCATGGGTATGGAGTCTCCTACATCCAGATGAGCCTCCTCAAACAAGATCCATCCCAAATAATTTTATGACTAAGATACGTTGAAGAAATATTGCAAGTAGATGCCATAAAATAATAAACACTTATGCCGTATTTGCAAAAATCGGCAGACAATTGTACCTATGATTGAAGACTTGGAAGATAAGGAAGAATCCTCTAGCAATACAACCCGAGCCCCACAAGTTGATATAACCGATCGAAGGATGGTGGAGTTACCATAAAAGATAAGGATAAGAGATAAGGTGATAAGCCAAAATCTGTCGTAATCTTAGAAAAATAGCCCGCCGTATGGTTTAAATTAAAAGTAGCTTTTTATGTACGTACTTTGTGATATCGTTTGCCTTTAAATAATAAAGAAAAAACCTTGGTGAGGAATCATCAAGGAGTTCACTAAAAAAAAATTACAAATTCCGTAAATGAAGGGATTTCGTAAAATAATCAATATTCAATAAAGTTATACTTTTCTTATTCATAATAATTCCTCACCAAGGTTATGTTCTCTTTTGTAATTAATAATCATTAATTATGAAAGAATCATTATTTTTCTTTAATTCCCGAAATTAACTTCTAAATTTATGGTTATAATATTTTACCTTAGCTTCTTCCATAACTATGGAAGATTATCTTGAAATTAACTTCTCCAAGCTCGATACCAATACTGGTTAACTTTGTCTCGGAATTATCACAAAAAAACTTCTCATATTATAAAAAATTATTAGAAAATTTATTTTAGATTTTCGAATCATGAATTTACAAACTAAAATAGATGGTTATGATAATTATTTATATGAAGCACATAGAAGGAAAGATATTGAAACAAAAGATGCTTTAATCAAATTAATAACTGAAACCCAAATTAAGAAAAATAAACTCTTAGAAAGAAAAATAAAACTCAAACATATACAAAATTCGTTATATACTTCCTCCATTCCAAAATAAGTGAAACACTTGTCTCAAAAAGCTCTCACATAAATGAGAGAAGTGTTTCACTTATTTTGGAACGGAGGAAGTATATGACAATTAAATCTCAAATTAAAAAGGCTATAAAAAGAGCAAAATTAAAAATAATGCTAATAATTTTAGAAGCAAATATTAAAAATTTAGGAAATCGAAATAAAAGATAGAAAAGAAATGATATTAGAAAATAAATTTGAAGGAGAAAGAAGATTAGCTAAACAAAGGGACTTAGTAGAGATAACAAACATAGAGAGTAACAATCAAGAAAGCAAAACAATAAATGACATATATAAAAAAATTAGATAAATTAGAGAGAAGATATGATGAAAGAATCAGGAAAATAGAAGAAGCAATAAAAATTATACATCATAATACTAAACAAATATTAGACAAAGTTTATAGAGTAGAAAATAATTTTAACGATGTAATACAAAAGTTTAAAATAGAATATAATAACAAATTTAACAAAATAGAAGAACAACTTATATTGAATGTAAAAGAAAAAAGTGAAATATCATAAATTTAAGAATCGATGACGAAACAATAATGAATAATACTATAGAAACAATAGATACTTGGAGTAGAAAGACTTGAAGTCAATAATATAGAAGAAAACAATGAAGATTTTAATTCAGACTAATCTAGTCAAGAATTTAGTTACTCAAAATATTCAGAATTTGAATTTATGACAGAAAAAGAAAAAGATCTTAATGTACTCACGGAAGATGATGATTATTATTTCATGAAGACTAGTAGACACTATAAACCAATATTAAGAAAAAAAAAATTATGGTAGTAACAATAGAAATAATGAACATATATGGAAGTATCGAAGCAAAATAGAAGATAATTATATACCAAAAGATATTCAAGTAGGAGAAACCTTAAATTTAGATTGTTCATAAAATGTTGATTTAGATATACAAAATTGGTTAGCTAAAATAAATTCAAAACTAATTGAAGCAAAAATCCCAGTTAATATTGCATCTAATTATGTTGAAGGAACTATCACAGGAATAGTAAAAAACTGGTTAACTCACATAGGAACAATAGACAAAACAGAAATAAGAAGTACTAAGATAGAAGGACATGAAATGACAGAGTCAACACAAATGTTGAAAAAAATATGAAATTGCTATAAGAAGAGAATTTGGAAATTTAAATGCTGATTTAAAACATACAGAAGCTAAGAAAGAATATAGTAAATCTCAATTATATAATATGGAAATATGCTCTATGTGCCCAGAAGATCTAAAAAGATACAATTGTGCTTTTCAAATGAATTATTATGAATTAGGAACAGTATCAACTGAGCAATTAGCTATATTTCGAAAATTATGCTTTGAAAAATTACCCATTCCTATAAATACTATGGTTCAAGAAGCATACTCTAAAGAACCTAAATCAGGTACCTTTGGAGAACAAATATCTTTCTTACAAACTTGTTATAAAATAACTATTGTACAGAAGGTAATAACCAAAAAGCTTTTAAAACATGCAAAAATAAGTGATTGTTGTGAAAAATATGAAACACCAAAATTTGGATGCTATAGATTAAATAAAACACGTAGAAATAAAAGACCAAAGTTTAGGCATAATAATTATAAAAGGTTTAAACCATATGGAAAATATAGACACAAGAAGAAATCGAACATAAATTATTATATAAAAAGAAAAATTTATAAGTATATTAATAACCCAATGAAGTGTAGGTGCTACAATTGTGGACAAATAGGTCATATAGCAAGAGAATGTAAAAATAAAGTAAATAAAAATATTAACTTTATTAAATTACATATAGCTGAATATGAAATAGGGAAAAATAATATACCGCCAGAAGAAGAAATATATGTTCTAGAATATGAAACAGAAAGTGATGAAATAATAATTAGCGATGAAGATAACGTTGAGACTACTAGTGATGGATAAAGAATTACATGAAGTAGATTACGATGAAGAAATTACTCCACAAAGTAAAGACCAAAGAGCTATTTTTGATAATCAATTAAAGTATGAAGGATTTACTTTGTCAACAAATAAGATATTTGAGAGAAACTTAATCAAAAAAATATTCAGAGAGGATAAGAACGAATATTTAGTGATAGCTGATAGAGAACACGTTATTGACATAACACAAGTGCAAGGTAATACTAAAGTTCCACTAATAACAAAGGAAGTGCTAAACAAGGAAATAACAAAAATTAACAAATCATTAGGAAATAAACCAATTACTTTTAGATTTGAAGAATTGGCAGCGACAAAAATAATAATAAAAACATGTTTTAAAGAAGGGTTAGATACTCTGTTGGAATTGGAATTAGCAGATGATAGAATTAAAGAACCTATAGTGAAAGCTATTATAGCTGAACTTAAAGGAAATCTAATTTACCAAAAGGTAAGGTTCATAATTAAACCAAATTATTCAATAAGTTTAACTAATTAGAATATAGAAAAGGCATTGGTTCTATATTGGAAGCTAGATGGAATAAAGATGCTAAATGGATCTAAAGTAATGACAATACAATGTAAAAATGCTTACATACTAACTAATCAACACCAAGTTTATACTAAGAATAAATTAGGACCAATAACCATAGATACCCCATTCATGGAGCTTTTATTACCAATGGATAAAGGATTAAAATTATACTCTAAACCTAGCTATGGAGAACTAGATATAGTAAAAAGAAGAATGAGTTTTTCTAGATCTAGAGAACAAAAAGATAATGATCAACCTATTCAATTAAGGTCACAAGATTATTGTAATATAATACAAATTGAAGGAGAAAATTTAAAAGCACAAATAAATATAAATATGAAAAATAATTCAATCTATATAGATAAATTATTAGATAAAATAATGTACAATAATTTAAAACTTAAAGGACAAGTAATTATTACAACAAAAATTGCAACACAAAATATAAATGTAGAATATGAAGTAAGTCTAAGTGACAAAATTATATTAGGAAAAGAATTTTTAAACAAAGTCAAACCCTAAAAAATAGAATCAGACGATTTTGAGTACACTTATAACCAAATTCAATTTAAAACAACAATAATCAATGAGTAATTTAACTTATATTCTCATAAAAATAATTTTTGAAGGATATAAAAGTAGATACTACACACCGATGGTAGATGCAGGAGCAGCAACCACAATTATGAAAGAAAATTGTTTACCGGAATGGAAGAAATAAGATACACCATTCAGGATAAATGGTTTTTATAATAATAGTAGTAGAATTACCCCTTATCAAACTAATGTACAAATACAAAATTGGAACAAAATATTAATTATACCTCGAGTTTATTGCTTTGAATTAACAGGAAAAGATATGATATTAGGAAATAATTTCCTTTAACCAATATAAACCAATTAGCATAGATAAATAGTTTCTTACATTATTTACCCCATGTAAACATAAGTTGAAAGCTAGAATAGTAAAAAATAGAGAACGAATATCTCAAGAATGGGAAAAATGTAAAAAGGGAGAAGAAGAAAAATTGGTTCATCGAATGAAAACAAAGAAAGAAACCATCAATTTTGCAATAATAGATATTAGAATTTTATATTTAGATAAAATTACCCCTTTAAAAATAAAATTAGAAGAACTATGTAATGAAAATACATTAGCAAATTGGCACAAACACAAAACTGAAATACAAATTACATTAAAAGATCAAAATAGTATAATATCTCAAAAACCCTTTAATAATACACAAAGAGATGAAGAAGAATTTAAAATGCATATAACAGAATTATTAGCAGGAAAATTAATTAGGCCAAGTAAATATAAACATAGCAGTAGTGCATTTATAGTTAACAACCATTCAGAACAAAAAAGAGGAAAAACAAGAATGGTTATTGATTGTAGAAATCTAAATGAGAAAATAATTACATACAATTATCCAATACCTAATAAAATACTAAAAATGAGACAAACACAAGGTTATAATTACTTCTCAAAATTTGATTATAAAAGTGGTTTTCACCAATTAAAATTAACCGAAGAATCTTAACAATTAACGGCATTCAAAGTACCTAATGGATTTTATGAATGGAATGTATTACCATTTGGATATAAAAATGCCCTCGGACGATTCCAAGCATTTATGGATAAATATCTAAATCAATTACCAAATTGTGTAGTATATATTGATGACATACTAATATACTCAAAAACACAAGAAGAACATTATAAATTATTAGAACAATTTAAATGCTACAATCAAATATATGCTTGGAATTTGGTAATTGATTTAGATATTTATCCATAAATGCTTGGAATCGTCCAAGGGCATTTCTATATCCAAATGGTAATACATTTCATTCATAAAATCCATTAGGTACTTTGAATGCTGTTAATTGTTAAGATTCTTCAGTTAATTTTAATTGGTGAAAACCACTTTTACAATCAAATTTTGAGAAGTAATTATAACCTTGTATTTGTCTCATTTTTAGTATTTTATTAGGTATTGGATAATTGTATGTAATTGTTTTCTCATTTAGATTTCTATAATCAATAACCATTCTTGTTTTTCCTCTTTTTTTGTTCTGAATGGTTGTTAACTATAAATGCACTACTGCTATGTTTAGAATTACTTGGCCTAATTAATTTTCCTGCTAATAATTCTGTTATATGCATTTTAAATTCTTCTTCATATCTTTGTGTATTATTAAAGGGTTTTTGAGTTATTATACTATTTTGATCTTTTAATGTAATTTGTATTTCAGTTTTGTGTTTGTGCCAATTTGCTAATGGATTTTCATTACATATTTCTTCTAATTTTATTTTTAAAGGGGTAATTTTATCTAAATATAAAATTCCAATATCTATTATTGCAAAATTGATGTTTTCTTTCTTTGTTTTCATTCTTTGAACCAGTTTTTCTTCTTCTCCCTTTTTACATTTTTCCCATTCTTGATATATTCTTTCTCTATTTTATACTATTTTATCTTTCAACTTGTGTTTACATGGGGTAAATAATGTAAGAAAATCTTTATCTATGCTAATTGGTTTATATTGGTTAAGGAAATTATTTCCTAATATCATATCTTTTCTTGTTAATTCAAAGCAATATACTCGAGGTATAATTAATATTTTGTTCCAAATTTGTATTTGTACGTTAGTTTGATAAAGGGTAATTCTGCTACTATTATTATTTTTTTCCATTTATCCTGAATGGTGTATCTAATTTCTTCCATTCTGGTAAATAATTTTTCTTTCATAATTGTGGTTGCTGCTCCTGTATCTACCATCGGTGTGTAGTATCTACTTTTATATCCTTCAAAAATTATTTTTATAAGAATGTAAGTTAAATTACTCATTGATTATTCTTGTTTTAAATTGAATTTGGTTATAAATGTACTCAAAATAGTCTGATTCTATTTTCCAGGGTTTGACTTTGTTTAAAAATTATTTTCTTAATATAATTTTGTCACTTAGACTTACTTCATATTCTATATTTATATTTTGGGTTGCAATTTTTGTTGTAATAATTACTTTTCCTTTAAGTTTTAATTTATTGTACATTATTTTGTCTAATAATTTATCCATATAGATTGAATTATTTTCCACTTATATCTATTTGTGCTTTTATGTTTTCTCCTTCAATTTGTTTTATAATATAGTAATCTTTTAACTTTAATTGAATAGGTTGATCATTATCTTTTTGTTCTTTAGATCTGGAAAAAGTCATTCTTCTTTTTACTATGTCTAGTTCTCCATATCTAGGTTTAAAGTATAATTTTAATCCTTTATCCATTGGTAATAAAAGTTCTATAAATGGGGTATCCATAGTTATTGGTCCTAATTTATTTTTAGTATAAACTTGGTGTTGGTTAGTTAGTATGTAAGCATTTTTACATTGTACTGTCATTACTTTAGATCCATTTAGCATCTTTATTCCATCTAGCTTACAATATAGAACCAATGCCTTTTCTATATTCTTATCAGCTAAGCTTATTGAATAATTTGGTTTAATTATAAACCTTACCTTTTGGTAAATTAGATTACCTTTAAGTTCAGCTATAATTGCTTTCTCTATAGGTTCTTTAATTCTATCATCTGCTAATTCTAATTCCAACGCAGTATCTACTCCTTCTTTAAAACATGCTTTTATTATTATCTCTGTTGCTGCCAATTCTACAAATCTAACAGTAGTTGGATTATTTCCTAATGATCGATTAATTTTTGTTATTTCCTCGTTTAGCACTTCTTTTGTTATCAATGGAACTTTAGTATTACCTTGCACTTGAGTTATATCAATAACGTGTTCTCTATCAGCTATCACTAAATATTCTTTCTTATCCTTTCTGAATATTTTCTGGATTAATTTTCTCTCAAATATCTTATTTGTTGACAAAGTAAACCCTTCATACTTTAATTGATTATACTTTTGAAGATAAAAAATAGCTCTTTGGTCTTTACTTTGTGGAGTAATTTCTTCATCGTAATCTACTTCCTGTAATTCTTTATCCATCACTAGTAGTCTCAACGTTATCTTCTTCGCTAATTATTATTTCATCACTTTCTGTTTCATATTCTAGAATATATATTTCTTCTTCTGGCGGTATATTATTTTTCCCTATTTCATATTCAACTATATGTAATTTAATAAAGTTAATATTTTTATTTACTTTAGGATTTATTTTTACTTTATTTTTACATTCTCTTGCTATATGACCTATTTGTCCACAATTGTAGCACCTACACTTCTTTGGGTTCTTTGGGTTGTTAATATACTTATAAATTTTTCTTTTTATATAATAATTTATGTTCGATTTCTTCTTGTGTCAATATTTTCCATATGGTTTAAACTTTTTATACTTCTTATGCCTAAACTTTGGTCTTTTATATCTACGTGTTTTATTTAATCTATAGCATCCAAATTTTGGTGTTTCATATTTTTCACAACAATCACTTAATTTTTCATGTTTCTTAAAAGCTTTTTGGTTATTAACTTTGTATGAAAGATATTTGTTCTCCTAAGGTACCTGATTTACGTTCTTTAGAGTATGCTTCTTGAACCATAGTATTTATAGGAATGGGTAATTTTTCAAAGTATAATTTTCGAAATATAGCTAATTGCTCAGTTGTTTCTGTTCCTAATTCATAATAATTCATTTGAAAATCACAATTGTATCTTTTTAGATCTTTTGGGCACATAGAGCATATTTCCATATTATATAATTGAGATTTACTCTATTCTTTCTTGGCTTCTATATGTTTTAAATCTGCATTTAAATTTCCAAATTCTCTTCTTTTAGCAATTTCATATTTTTTCATCATTTGTGTTGACTCTGTCATTTCATGTCCTTCTATCTTAGTACTTCTTATTTCTGTTTTATCTATTGTTCCTATGTGAGTTAACCAGTTTTTAACTATTCATGTAATAGTTCCTTCAATATAATTAGATGCAATATTAACTGGGATTTTTGCTTCAATTAGTTTTGCATTTATTTTAGCTACCCAATTTTGTATATCTAAATCAACATTTTCTTAACAATCTAAATTTAAGGTTTCTCCTACTTGAATATCTTTTGGTATATAGTTATCTTCTATTTTGCTTCGATACTTCCATATATGTTCATTATTTCTAATTTTCTATTGTTACTACCATAATTTCTTTTTCTTAATATAGGTTTATAGTGTCTACTAGTCTTCATGTAATAATAATCGTCATCTTATGTGAGTACATTAAGATCTTTTTCTTTTTCTGTCATAAACGGATTCTGAGTATTTTGAGTAACTAAATTCTTGACTAGATTGGTCTGATTTAAAATCTTTATTGTTTTCTTCTATATTATTGACTTCAAGTCTTTCTACTCCAGTATCTATTGTTTCTATAGTATTATTCATTATTGTTTCGTCATCCGATTCTTGATTTTCCCGATATTTTACTTTTTTCTTTTACATTCAATATAAGTTGTTCTTCTATTTTGTCAAATCTGTTATTATATTCTATTTTAAACTTTTGTATTTTATCGTTAAAATTATTTTCTACTCTATAAACTTTGCCTAATATTTGTTTAGTATTATGATGTATAATTTTTATCGATTCTTGTATTTTCCTGATTCTTTCATCATATCTTCTCTCTCATTTATCTAATTTTTTATATATGTCATTTATTGTTTTGTTTTCTTGATTGTTACTTTCTATGTTTGTTATCTCCTACATCCAAAATACTCAGAATGAGAAAATAATCTGCATTATTAAAAAGTTATTGTGACTATAAATGATCAACTCAGGTAATAAAACTTGGTTTAGAAACTAATAAACTAAGAATTTTTATAGTCTAAAAAGATTTACTGCGTATATGAAAACGCAAATGAGAAACGTTAAAAGAAATATAGATATTAGAAAATTTATTTTAGATTTTCGAATCATGAATTTTCAAACTAAAATAGATGGTTATGACAATTATTTATATGAAGCACATAGAAGGAAAGATATTGAAACAGAAGATGCTTTAATCAAATTAATAACTGAAATCCAAATTAAGAAAAATAAACTCTTAGAAAGAAAAATAGAACTCAAACATATACAAAATTCGTTATATATATGACAATTAAATCTCAAATTAAAAAGGCTATAAGAAGAGCAAAATTAAAAATAATGCTAACAATTTTAGAAGCGGATATTAAAAATTTAGGAAACCGGAAATAAAAGAAGAATGGCAAGAATAAATAAAGAAATGATAGCCGAAAAAGCAAAACTAACAAAGGACAATAATGTTGAAGAAAAATTAAAAGACTTAGACAACCGGATAGAAATGTTAAATATACAAAGAAAAGAACATGAAGATATAGCTAGTAAAGCACATAATGATTATAATGAATATAAGAAAAATAAATTAATCTTATACATATAAGTGAATTAGAGCAAGAAGGTAATCCGGTAAATAACCTAAAGATAATAAATACAAATATATTATTAATTATACAATTATAAAATGATAGCAAAACCGAGTCTAGCAATACAAAAGTTCCACTAGAATTAGAAGAACAGGGTTATGAAATTATAGATAAAAAGATATTTAATGAATACTCTCGGTTATTTCCCGAATTACTTTTAAAGAAAAGAATAGAAGTAGAATATAAGAGAGTCATTAATCAACTAGAATAATGAATAAAGATGAAAAGATTATTGATGAAGAAATAATAAGATATAATGATGGTCCATTTCAAATATATAAAACAAATCATAATAGACAATAAGCAAAAATTATGAAAGGAAGATTATATTTAATAATAGATAGAAAAGAAATGATATTAGAAAATGAATTTGAAAGAGAAAGAAGATTAGCTAAAGAAAGGGATTTAGTAGAAATAACAAAGATAGAAAGTAACAATCAAGAAAATAAAACAATAAATGACATATATAAAAAATTAGATAAATTAGAGAGAAGATATGGTGAAAGAATAAGGAAAATAGAAGAATCAATAAAAATTATACATCATAATACTAAACAAATATTAGACAAAGTTTATAGAGTAGAAAATAATTTTAATGATGAAATACAAAAGTTTAAAATAGAGTATAATAACAGATTTAACAAAATAGAAGAACAACTTATATTAAATGTAAAAGAAAAAAGTGAAATATCATAAATTCAAGAATCAGATGACGAAACAATAATGAATAATACTATAGAAACAATAGATACTGGAGTAGAAAGACTTGAAGTCAATAATATAGAAGAAAACAATGAAGATTTTAATTCAGACTAATCTAGTCAAGAATTTAGTTACTCAAAATATTCAGAATCTGAATTTATGACAGAAAAAGAAAAAGATCTTAATGTACTCACGGAAGATGACGATTATTATTACATGAAGACTAGTAGACACTATAAACCTATATTTAGAAAAAGAAATTATGGTAGTAACAATAGAAAATATGAACATATATAGAAGTATCGAAGCAAAATAGAAGATAACTATATACCAAAAAATATTCAAGTAGGAGAAACCTTAAATTTAGATTGTTCAGATAATGTTGATTTAGATATACAAAATTGGGTATCTAAAATAAATGCAAAACTAATTGAAGCAAAAATCCCAGATAATATTGCATCTCATTATATTGAAGGAACTATTACAGGAATAGTTAAAACCTGCTTAACTCACATAGGAACAATAGACAAAACAGAAATAAGAAGTACTAAGATAGAAGGACATGAAATGACAAAGTCAACACAAATGTTGAAAAAATATGAAATAGCTATAAGAAGAGAATTTGGAAATTTAAATGCAGATTTAAAACATATAGAAGCTAAGAAAGAATATAGTAAATCTCAATTATATAATATGGAAATATGCTCTATGTGCCCAAAAGATCTAAAAAGATACAATTGTGATTTTCAAAAGAATCATTATGAATTTGGAACAGAAACAACTGAGCAATTAACTATATTTCGAAAATTATACTTTGAAAAATTACCCATTCTTATAAATACTATGGTTCAAGAAGCATACTCTAAAGAACCTAAATCAAGTACCTTAGGAGAACAAATATCTTTCTTTCAAACTTGGTATAAAAACTATTGTACATAAGTTAATAACCAAAAAACTTTTAAAAAACATGCAAAAATAAGTGATCGCTATGAAAAATATGAAACTCCAAAATTTGGATGCTATAGATTAAATAAAACACGTAGAAATAAAAGACCAAAGTTTAGGCATAAGAAGTATAAAAGGTTTAAACCATATGGAAAATATAGACACAAGAAGAAATCGAACAGAAAATATTATATAAAAAGAAAAATTTATAAGTATAATAACAACCCAAAGAACCCAAAGAAGTGTAGGTGCTACAATTGTGGACAAATAGGTCATATAGCAAGAGAATGTAAAAATAAAGTAAATAAAAATCCTAAAGTAAATAAAAATATTAACTTTATTAAATTACATATAGTTGAATATGAAATAGGGAAAAATAATATACCGCCTGAAGAAGAAATATATGTTCTAGAATATGAAACAGAAAGTGATAAAATAATAATTAGCGAAGAAGATAACATTGAGACTACTAGTGATGGATAAAGAATTACCGGAAGTAGATTACGATGAAGAAATTACTCCACAAAGTAAAGACCAAAGAGCTATTTTTTTATCTTCAAAAGTGTAATCAATTAAAGTATGAAGGGTTTACTTTGTCAACAAATAAGATGTTTGAGAGAAACTTAATCATGAAAATATTCAGAAAGGATAAGAACGAATATTTAGTGATAGCTGATAGAGAACACGTTATTGACATAACTCAAGTGCAAGGTAATACTAAAGTTCCATTAATAACAAAAGAAGTGCTAAATGAGGAAATAACAAAAATTAATCGATCATTAGGAAATAAGCCAATTACATTTAGATTTGTAGAATTGGCTGCAACAGAGATAATAATAAAAGCATGTTTTAAAGAAGGAATAGATACTGCGTTGGAATTAGAATTAGAAGATGATAGAATTAAAGAACCTATAGAGAAAGCTATTATAGCTGAACTTAAAGGAAATCTAATTTGCCAAAAGGTAATTTTCATAATTAAACCAAATTATTGAATAATCTTAACTGATAAGAATATAGAAAAGGCATTGGTTTTATATTGGAAGCTAGATGGAATAAAGATGCTAAATGGATCTAAAGTAATGACAGTACAATGTAAAAATGCTTACATACTAACTAACCAACACCAAGTTTATACTAAAAATAAATTAGGACCAATAACTATAGATACCCCATTAATATTTATAGAACTTTTATTACCAATGGATAAAGGATTAAAATTATACTCTAAACCTAGCTATGGAGAACTAGATATAGTAAAAAGAAGAATGACTTTTTCCAGATCCAGAGAACAAAAAGATAATGATCAATCTATTCAATTGAGGTCAGAAGATTACTATATTATAATACAAATTGAAGGAGAAAACTTAAAAGCACAAATAGATATAAATGTGGAAAATAATTCAATCTATATGGATAAATTATTAAACAAAATAATGTACAATAAATTAAAACTTAATGGAAAAGTAATTATTACAACAAAAATTGCAACACAAAATATAAATGTAGAATATAAAGTAAGTCTAAGTGACAAAATTGTATTAAGAAAAGAATTTTTAAACAAAGTCAAACCCTTGAAAATAGAATCAGACTATTTTGAGTACACTTATAACAAAATTCAATTTAAAACAAGAATAATCAATGAGTAATTTAACTTATATTCTTATAAAAATAATTTTTGAAGGATATAAAAGTAGATACTACACACCGATGGCAGATACAGGAGCAACAACCACATTTATGAAAGAAAATTGTTTACCAGAATGGAAGAAATTAGATACACCATTCAGGATAAATGGTTTTAATAATAATAGTAGCAGAATTACCCTTTATCAAACTAACGTACAAATACAAATTTAGAACAAAATATTAATTATACCTCGAGTATATTGCTTTGAATTAACAGGAAAAGATATGATATTAGGAAATAATTTCCTTAACCAATATAAACCAATTAGCATAGATAAAGATTTTCTTACATTATTTACCCCATGTAAACACAAGTTGAAAGCTAGAATAGTAAAAAATAGAGAAAAAATATCTCAAGAATGGGAAAAATGTAAATAAGGAGAAGAAGAAAAACTGGTTCAAAGAATGAAAACAAAGAAAGAAAACATCGATTTTGCAATAATAGTTATTGGAATTTTATATTTAGATAAAATGACCACTTTAAAAACAAAATTAGAAGAACTATGTAATGAAAATCCATTAGCAAATTGGCACAAACACAACACTGAAATACAAATTACATTTAAAGATCAAAATAGTATAATATCTCAAAAACCCTTTAATAATACACAAAGAGATGAAGAAGAATTCAAAATGCATATAACTGAATTATTAGCAGAAAAATTAATTAGGCCAAGTAATTCTAAACATAGCAGTAGTGCATTTATAGTTAACAACCATTCTGAACAAAAAAGAGGAAAAACAAGAATGGTTATTGATTATAGAATTCTAAATGAGAAAAGAATTACATACAAATAAAATACTAAAAATGAGACAAATACAAGGTTATAATTACTTCTCAAAATTTAATTGTAAAAGTGGTTTTCACCAATTAAAATTAACTAATGAATCTAAACAATTAACAGCATTCAAAGTACCTAATGGATTTTATGAATGGAATGTATTACCATTTGGATATAAAAATGCCCCTGGACGATTCCAAGCATTTATGGATAAATATCTAAATCAATTACGAAATTGTGTAGTATATATTGATGACATACTAATATACTCCAAAACACAAGAAGAACATTATAAATTATTAGAACAACTTATAGAAATAATAAGGAATAGTGGAATAGTGGAATAGTCTTAAGTAAAAAGAAAATGGAAATATTTAAAACACAAATAGAATTTTTAGGATTCGAAATAGATAAAGCAGGAGTAAAAATGCAATAACATATAGCTCAAAAATTCATAGAATTTCAAAGGGAAATTAATACCAAGAAAGAATTACAAAAATTCATAGGAATAGTAAACCAAGTCAGAGAATTTGTTCCAAAATTATCACAATTTACAGAACCACTTACTAAAAAGCTGAAAAAAGATCATGATTTTAGGTGGACAGATATCAATTCAAAAAATTTGGAAAAAATCAAAGAACTAGTTAGCAGATTACCACACTTAAGTTTTCTTGATGAAGATAAGGAATTTGTGTGGATACTAGAAAGTGATGCTAGCGAAATTAATAATGGTTATGGTGCAGTATTGAAATACAGATACAATAATGATAAAAGAGAATATATATGCAGATACCATTCAAGAACATTTAAGGCAAATGAAATAAATTGAGATATTAATAAAAAGGAGCTAAAAGCAGTTAAATATGGTATTAAAAAGTTTGAACCTTATATTGTTTATAAAAAACTTTATTTTTAGAACATAATTATTTCTATAAATTATTCTAATAATTTATAATGTTCTTCTTGTGTTTGGAAGTATATTAGTATGTCATCAATATATACTACACAATTTGGTAATTGATTTAGATATTTATCCATAAATGCTTGGAATCGTCCAGGGGCATTTTTATATCCAAATGGTAATACATTCCATTCATAAAATCCATTAGGTACTTTGAATGTTGTTAATTGTTTAGATTATTCAGTTAATTTTAATTGGTAAAAATGACTTTTATAATCAAATTTTGAGAAGTAATTATAACCTTGTATTTGTCTCATTTTTAGTATTTTATTAGGTATTGGATAATTGTATGTAATTGTTTTCTCATTTAGAATTCTATAATCAATAACCATTCTTGTTTTTCCTCTTTTTTAATCTGAATGGTTGTTAACTATAAATGCACTACTGCTATGTTTAGAATTACTTGGCCTAATTAATTTTCCTGCTAATAATTATATTATATGCATTTTAAATTCTTCTTCATCTCTTTTGTGTATTATTAAAGGATTTTTGAGATATTATACTATTTTGATCTTTTAATGTAATTTGTATTTCAGTTTTGTGTTTGTGCCAATTTGCTAATGTATTTTCATTACATAGTTCTTCTAATTTTATTTTTAAAGGAGTAATTTTATCTAAATATAAAATTCCAATATCTATTATTGCAAAATTGATGTTTTCTTTCTTTGTTTTCATTCTTTGAACCAGTTTTTCTTCTTCTCCCTTTTTACATTTTTCCCATTCTTGAGATATTCTTTCTCTATTTTTTACTATTCTAGCTTTCAACTTGTGTTTACATGGGGTAAATAATGTAAGAAAATCTTTATCTATGCTAATTGGTTTATATTGGTTAAGGAAATTATTTCCTAATATCATATCTTTTCCTGTTAATTCAAAGCAATATTCTCGAGGTATAATTAATATTTTGTTCCAACTTTGTATTTGTACATTAGTTTGATAAAGGGTAATTCTACTACTATTATTATTAAAACCATTTATCCTGAATGGTGTATCTAATTTCTTCCATTCTGGTAAATAATTTTCTTTCATAATTGTGGTTGCTGCTCTTGTATCTACCATCGGTGTGTAGTATCTACTTTTATATCCTTCAAAAATTATTTTTATAAGAATATAAGTTAAATTATTCATTGATTATTCTTGTTTTAAATTGAATTTGGTTATAAGTGTACTCAAAATCGTCTGATTCTATTTTCCCGGAAGTTAATTAGAAGCTAAGATAATGATTCTTTCATAATTAATGATTATTAATTACAAAAAAGGGGCAGTCAACAAACTTGTTCCTTCTGTTCGGTTCCCTTGGATAATACCCATAGCGCTTACCTGGAGGAAAGATCTCGCAAAAATGCGAAGTTTACTGTTTTCGAGAGTTAAAAGAATTTGACTTAAAGGGCGTAACCAACGGAAGATTCTCACCCTGTCCCAGACATTGTTCTCCGACGATGTCCCCTGGACGGAAGGGGCCACGCTGGGGAGTTTCGAGCTCTGTCCCTATCTGAAGCACAGGGAGACCCTACGATAGCTGCAAACTGAATGGCTGCAGGGTGGAGATGAGGAAACTAAGACCGAAAGCAAAGGCTATCGACCAACCATAGCCCTTAGGATTTGAAACCCTAGGGCCGGCCTACAAATATAAAAAATAGGCTAGCGAGTTGAAGCAATAGCCAGAGATTAGGAGGTGCGAAAGGAAGGCCCTTAACTCCCAGACCTGAAAGCTCACCCGCTTCCACCGCGGTATAAAATGACTAAGACGACAAACCCGGAACTCAGGACCGGGGGACATAAAGATGGCTTGAAAGGGCCTTTTCTTAAATCCTTGAGGGCGCCGGCCGCCAATGCGGAAGGATGTCGCCGAAAAGAATGATGTTACGTTCCAAAATGTCTTATTATACTGTTTGTTCATTCATGACCGTGCCCAACCCTTCCCGATTCCTCTTTTTGTGCTACTCCTAGGGCGGGAAAAAGATAAGAAAACACAGAGCCTTCTCTTGCTTTCCCAGCCTGTTGCTTGAAGAAATTCACTGTTGATCTTAAAGCCCTGGCTCTGGAGGACTGGCATCGCCTTTCACTCATCAATTCCTCAAAGAAAGCAAGCCTCAGGCTTCTTTTGCTACGCAACAATAGAGCAGGATAGCATTTGGCGCCCACACAAGACGGTGCCCTCTCAATCATCGTTCGTAGTCAAATCAGATAATACGCTTCGGCGATGTTACCTACTAAATAAAAAGCCTGCTAGGTGATCGAAATCGCTCAGGTCACTGAGGACTCACTCACCTACTCCTTATCTATGGGGCCCTTTTCTATCTTCCCCGTTCTATTACCGAAGGTAATAGAGTAAGAGGCCCTTTTTCCAATGGGCTTTGACTTCTTGTCTACAGCAGTTCAAGTAAAACCCCGAAAAATGAGTAGGTCTCGGCCTGCATCACACAGGTGGTTCCGAGTCAAGTCTAAGCAAGCATATCATATATGGCACGAAAAGGAAATCCGATTTCGCGCGGCGCAGCAGTTCTTCCATACCAACTTAGCTGCCCGGCGCGAGCAATTGATGTTCCTATAACGACTGGGGGGAGCCCAGGCAAGTAGGTGGATTACTCAAACTGCCGGTACGCTTTTCGGCTCGCAACGACTTCAAACGGGCGGGCGGGGGGCAGAAATAAAGCAACCGGAATCGTGCCAGCCAACCCATTCGACGAAGCAATCTTGGACCCTTGCAGGAGCTACAATAAAGGTATTGGAAAAAGGGCCCCCGTAGCGATACCTTGTTCATACGAGAGTTGCCCCCCGGTCAGTCAAGGTAATGGGCTCTATTTCTAGTAAGGAAAGCGTAGCCTTCTAGGAAGCTCAGCTCACATAACCTTGGTGAGGAATTATTATGAATAAGAAAAGTATAACTTTATTGAATATCGGTTATTTTACGAAATCCCTTCATTTACGGAATTTGTATTTTTTTTTAGTGAACTCCTTGATGATTCCTCACTAAGGTTTTTCTTTATTATTTAAAGACAAACGATATTACATAAAAAGCGACTTTTAATTTAAACCATACAGCGGGCTATTTTTCTAAGGTTACAACAGATTATGACTTATCACCTTATCTCTTATCCTAATCTTTTATAGTAACTCCACCATCCTTCAGTCAGTTATATCAACTTGTGGGGCCTGGGTTATACTGCTAGAGGATTCTTCCTTATCTTCCAAGTCTTCAATCATAGGTACAGCTGTCTGCTGATTTTTGCACATCTGGCATAAGTGTTTATTATTTTATTGCATCTACTTGTAATATTTCTTCAACGTATCTTTTGTCATAAAATTGTTTGGGATGTATCTTGTTTGAGGAGGCTCATCTGGATGTAGGAGACTCCATACCCATGCTTTCATAGTTTCTTCAGCATCATGGCTATATTCCCTACGTTGAGTTATAACTAATGTATTTATTTCTTTAAGATTAATCCAAATAGGCGTAGTAATAGCATGACATAGGGCTTCATAAATAATTTTGATTTTTATAGCTCGTTTTTAACTAAGGATATCTTGCACTTCATTAAAGTTTATCTCGGGCTGGGCCTTTATTTCTTCAGGAATGATGTACGCAGATGTACATCCTATTTTCACAAACCTCATGGCTGGTTTTATCTCTTGATAAGTAACTTCCCAGTAGCTGTGTAACATCGTACAAAAATCATTTTAGATTTTGTAATCTGTAAATAACTTTTGGTTACCTTGTATAGGCTAGGGATTAAGGATAACTCTTCTCCGTTTAGCGTGTATTCGGAATTGAGTAATCCGTAATCATAAGCTGCTTTTATTAACTTTGCATTACAACCTGGTAATGCGATTAACCCGTTTGTTTTTCGAAGAGGGTTAGTAACATATCCTCTTTCTATTTCTCCATGTTTATCTTGGATAGTAACTTGGGGAGCTGTGTTTAGTTTGTTAGCAATAGTCAGGAAATTTGATATATACTGTCTAAGGGGTTCATTGTCTGTTTTGTTCCAAGGGTTAATTTGTAGTTAAAGGAAGTAGTATCATGGACTAAGCTGGGGTAATCTTCGTCTTTGATAAATGTTTTGGGAGAAGTCTGTATTTGATAGTTTAGGAAATCTCTTTTTTGAGAAGGGAATCCATAACTTCTTCTTATAATAGCCTTGCCTTTGGCCTGGTATCTTTGGTTAGCACCATTTTCTTGTTCTTGATAGCTCTGGCCACTGCCATTATCTTTAGAGCTTTCTCTACTTCTTTTCACTAGATCAAGCTCTTGTGATAACTTATTTATCAATAGTTTTTCTTCTTGAATCTCTTGAATCAATTGTTGAACTAACTTTGGAGAGATAATCTGCATAATAATTTTCCTTAGTTTTTAGTAATTCAACTGTAAATTCATATTGTTTGATATCATCTATAATCCTATTTATTTCCTTCCTTGTAATTGAATCTTGTAATTTCCGTGTCAGCCAACACTTAACAGTCCAGTTATTTGTTCTTAATATAATTTTTTTTGTAAACAATATAAGGTTCAAACTTTTTAATACCATATTTAACTGCTTTTAGCTCCTTTTTATTAATATCCCGATTTGTTTCATTTGCCGTGAATGTTCCTAAATGGCATCTACATATATATTGTCTTTTTTCATTATTGTATCTGTATTTCAATACTGCACCATAACCATTATTAATTTCGCTAGCGTCAATTTCTACTATCCACACAAATTCTTTATCTTCATTAGGAAACTTAATTTTGGTAATCTTCTATCTAGTTCTTTGATTTTTTTCTAAATTTTTTGAATCGGTGTCAGTCCACCTAAAATCATGATCTTTTTTTAGCTTTTTAGTAAGAGGTTCTGTAAACTGTGATAATTTTAGAACAAATTCTCTGACTTGATTTACTATTCCTAAGAATTTTTGTAATTCTTTCTCGGTATTAATTTCTCTTTGAAATTCTATGATTTTTTGAGCTATATGTTCTTGCATTTTTACTCCTGCTTTATCTATTTCGAATCCTAAAAATTCTATATGGGTTTTAAATATTTCCATTTTCTTTTTACTTATGACAATTCCACTAGTTTTTATTATTTCTATTAATTGTTCTAGTAGTTTATAATGTTCTTCTTGTGTTTTGGAGTATATCAGTATATCATCAATATATACTACACAATTTGGTAATTGATTTAGATATTTATCAATGAATCCTTGGAATCTTCCAGGGGCATTTTTATATCCAAATGGTAATACGTCCCATTCATAGAATCCATTAGGTACTTTGAATGTTGTTAATTGTTTAGAATCTTCAGTTAATTTCAATTGGTGAAAACCACTTTTACAATCAAACTTTGAGAAGTAATTATATACTTGTATTTGTCTTATTTTTAGTATTTTATTAGGTATGGGATAGTTGTATGTAATTGCTTTCTCATTTAAAATTCTATAATCAATAACCATTCTTGTTTTTCCCCTTTTTTTTGTTCTGAATGGTTGTTAACTATTAATGCGCTACTGCTATGTTTAGAATTACTTGGCCAAATTAATATTCCTGCTTATAATTCTGTTCTATGCATTTTAAATTCTTCTTCATCTCTTTGTGTATTATTGAAGGGTTTTTAAGATATTATACTATTTTGATCTTTTAATGTAATTTGTATTTCAGTTTTGTGTTTATGCCAATTTGCTAATGGATTTTCATTACATAGTTCTTCTAATTTTATTTTTAAAGGGGTAATTTTATCTAAATATAATCTTCCAATATCTATTATAGCAAAATTAATGTTTTCTTTCTTTGTTTTCATTCTTTGAACTAATTGTTCTTCTTCTTCCTTTTTGCGTTTTTCCCATTCTTGAGATATTCTTTCCCTATTTTTTTTTACTATTTTAGCTTTCAACTTGTGTTTACATGGGGTAAATAATGTAAGAAAATCATTACTTATGCTAATTGGTTTATATTGGTTAAGGAAATTATTTCTTAATATAATATCTTTTCCTGTTAATCCAATGCAATATACTCTAGGTATAATTAATATTTGGTTCCAAATTTGTATTTGTACATTAGTTTGATAAAGGGTAATTCTGCTACTATTATTATTAAAACCATTTAATCTGAATGGTGTATCTAATTTCTTCCATTCTGGTAAACAATTTTCTTTCATAATTGTAGTTGCTGCTCCTGTATCTACCATCGGTGTGTAGTATCTACTTTTATATCCTTCAAAAATTATTTTAATAAGAATATACGTTAAATTACTCATTGATTATTCTCGTTTTAAATTGAATTTGGTTATAAGTGTACTCAAAATAGTCTGATCCTATTTTCCAGGGTTTGACTTTGTTTAAAAATTCTTTTCCTAATATAATTTTGTCACTTAGGCTTACTTCATATTCTACATTTATATTTTGTGTTGCAATTTTTGTTGTAATAATTACATTTCCTTGAAGTTTTAATTTATTGTACATTATTTTGTCTAATAATTTATCCATATAGATTGAATTTTTTTCCACATTTATATCTATTTGTGCTTTTATGTTTTCTCCTTCAATTTGTATTATAATATAGTAATCTTGTGACCTCAATTGAATAGGTTCATCATTATGTTTTTGTTCTCTTGATCTGGAAAAACTCATTCTTCTTTTTACTATATCTAGTTCTCCATTGCTAGGTTTAGAGTATAATTTTAATCCTTTATCCATTGGTAATAAAAGTTCTATAAATGGGGTATCTATAGTTATTGGTCCTAATTTATTTTTAGTATAAACTTGGTGTTGGTTAGTTAGTATGTAAGCATTTTTACATTGTACTGTCATTACTTTAGATCCATTTAGCATCTTTATTCCATCTAGCTTCCAATATAGAACCAATGCCTTTTCTATATTCTTATCAGTTAAGCTTATTGAATAATTTGGTTGAATTATGAACCTTACCTTTTGGTAAATTAGATTTCCTTTAAATTAAGCTATAATAGCTTTCTCTATAGGTTCTTTAATTCAATCATCTGCTAATTCTAATTCCAACGGAGTATCTATCCGTTCTTTAAAACATGCTTTTATTATTATCTCTGTTGCTGCCAATTCTACAAATCTAAAAGTAATTGGTTTATTTCCTAATGATCGATTAATTTTTGTTATTTCACTAGTGGAAAAAAGCCCATCTGATGCGGTCAAAACCGGGCTTACTGATTCGGTTTTGGTCCGCATCGGATGGGCTCGCAACAGATCCAAAATATTTACTGATCCGGTTCAAAACCGGATCCGTAAATTATTTACTGATCCGGTTTTTAGTGAAAACCGGATCAGTTAACTAGATTATCTGATCCGGTTTTTAGTGAAACCCAGATCAGTTAACTAGGTTAACTGATCCGGTTTTGACTAAAAATCAGATCAGATAACCTCCCCAAAAACCAATTTTTTTTATTGCTTTTTTTCATTATTAATCGATACAAAATCAATAATATATATAAAAACTCATTTTATTAAGCATATTATGCCCAATTGAAGCATAAATAATTAAATACATAAAAATATTAACATACACAACTATGACATTAAAATTTTATACTTCAATGGCTCCTTCTATTAGATTTAACAGTCACTCGCTATCATAGGCTTCTTCAAGCTTGCAATACATGCAGTTATAATCTTGCGGATGGAAAATCGATATGGGAGCAGATGTCATAGCATCTGCAAGGAGAAAGAGAAGTTAAAACAGTCGGTCAATTTGACAGACACATACTCCACTTTTGCAAAATCTCTAGGACTACTACCCTCCATCATATATTCATGCGTTATACAAGAAAGTTACATGGGGTCATGGATTACCAATCAAGCAGGAAGATTTCCATTGCATTCAGCTTTTACACCAGAATTTACAGGAGTACTTATATTTTCAGAATTATCATTATCCAGAGTCTTGTCAGAAGCAGACTTGACCTCGATCACATCTGAATTTACTTTAGGGACCTCGTTTAGTAAGCGTGAGTGCTCTTCCTCAGACTGAAGTAGGTTTCTCCTTTTCCGATAGTCATATAATGTGAAAATACATCAAGGTTAAGGATAATTACCTCAACATAGTAATAATAAGTGCTAAGGTCAGTCAAAACTTGCTATAATATAGCACCTACTAAAGATAGAAGTGCATGCACATGGACACATATATGAAATATCTTTGAGAAGCTTCCTAAAGTAAATTATCTTTATTCTTCCTGATATGAATTTAATAATTTACTAAATGTGTGCATATATCTTGAAAGGTTTATAGAAAAAAGGATTCTTTCAAAGTACACTCTTTTTTTTTTAAAACAAAGGGATGAATTTTTATTGCTTGAAAGTTATCAGCAAAAAATGGAGGAAAAATAATCCAAATATGACTGTTATGAAGGATATTCAGCTCTTCGTCCCTTTTCATTTGCAAGGGGGGGTCTGCCGGGATGGGGCAGCAAGGGGAGGGGGGTTTGCAGGGGGGCAGCAGGTGATGCAAGCAGCTAGCTGCACTCAACATCATCCTTATAGTTTACAAGGGTGATAGCCGATAGGCTATCTAATGGATAAAACCTTGATTAAATTTCTGACTGAGGTGTTCATTGAATTGGTAATAGTAAATGCAGAAGCAAACCTACTTACCATGCAAAAGTTATGGGTCCACTTTAATCAGAGCTTGATCTTATAGGGCAGTAAGAACTTCTCAAATGCACCCCTAGTCAGAAGACACTACAATCCCAAAAATGTACCATAGATAAGCATACCAGATGAAGCAGCAGAAGACACTATTCTAGGTTATACACTAAAATTTCCACTTATACTTCATAAAAGTTTTTTCATTTCCTTCCTATCTCTGTCATATTACTTAAATTAAGGTATGTTTTAAAATCCTATTATTTTTCGACCAAAGTAAGTCTTGTGTAAGATCGCTTTACCATAAAGTTATTACATGAATGTCTCATTTTTTTGTTCTAAAAAGTCAATTTCTTAAAATTAAAGGAATTATTATGTATGTTAAAAGAGGTCACTTTTAGACAATGGGTCACTTCTATTATAAGGGACTCATTTCGGGCAAAAAGTTATCATAATTTATCACAAGACTGTCTTAGATGAGATTTTGTCATAACTGAGCAATTATATTATGATCATAGTACAAGTAGGAGTATTTAGAAGTTGATCTTTTCAAACGTTCTCACTTAAATTGAGATAGGAAAATGAGGGAAGAACTAAAGGTGTATTGTAAAGAGAGAAAATTTTGAATCAATAAAGAATAAGATACTAGGACCACTAGTTTTAACTGCCAGAAAAAGGAGGCTACTAATCTCTGATAATGAATAACTTGATCAAAATAAACACAACAACTTATGTACTGAGAAATGAAGCTAACCTGAAGGGAGCGGCGAAGGGGGCAGACGCCGCCTTTAGCCGGGTGGGAGCCAAGCCAGGGGGTGTAACGCCAAGCCACATTGCCATCACTACCAGCCAGGACTTTATGACCATCAACTACAAGCTCAATTGACCACTTGTTAGGCAACATTTCCCACATCACAAAGCACCCCTTATGAGTGGCTCCAGCCGCTACCACAGCGGCTGGTGAGCCGCTTAAACTCAGCTCTTCTAGCATTGTCATGCTTACTTTCCCTGTTGCAAATATGTTTTTCACCCCCATTTTTTCTAGATTTTTGTAACCTGTTGCTGCTTTAAACTGCGCTATTATGTACTGCGAAAATGATGTTACCTGCCATATAAAAACCCATTTAAGAAATTGTACTCCCCTACTAATATTTTGCATAGTTGCTAATGCACATTTGACCATCAATATCTCTAATTACGCCAAAGTAGAGTTCATGAAAAATGATGATATCTGTGTCATATAAGAATAATTTAAACCCAATCTCAAGACTGTTATGTTGTTCAATTGGGAAAATGTACCCGAAAATGTTCACTTTAAAGTCGTTTAACACCAGAATTGGGGACAAGAAAAAGTAATTTCTGCAAATTGAGATTTAGTGGATACCCATATGTTAGGATTACATAAAATATGTCGATTTTGGGTGCATACTCTTAAGTCTTAGCCTTAGATAAAAATTAGTTCCAAGACTAATCAGGGCTGATCATGTGTAAACATATGAACCACAGTCCACAAGCGTAGTCAAAGAAAATTATCCTGGCCAGGTCTATAATGAGATAATTGGGATGCACCACATATATGCGTGCAAGCTCAAGCACTTACATAGCCTGATAGCAGAGGTCAGCAGAACACAGGACAAAAAAATAGCAACAAAATAGCATAAAACACAAGACAGAGGCAACATGTGAAACAACGACACAAGGGTTTATGAAGTAACTAACTACATCAAAATACAATCAATTATCAAACCCCTATCAGCCAGCACTTAACATCCAAATGATGATATTGCTTATGATAGCACAACTTGCCTTTTTATTGTCTCTGTGGCACTAATAAACTTGTTGTAGTTCTCATACACCAACATTGCAAATCAGTGTCCAGATTTTTTTATCTCAACTGCCATTTCAACATGCCGTTGAAGTAGTGTCTCTAAGTTGGACTTTTGCACCTGTGAATGGCATTTTGAGAAAGTCAACAAGAATAAGTAGAAACTATTAGATTAAAAAAAAAGTATATCCTGATTACAACAATTTTGGAAAAATATTCCATAGTGTAAGTTAAAAATATTACAACCACAACAAGAGCAAAACTATTTCTTCTAACCATAAGCATCAAAAGAAAAATGAGCGAAAAGAAGGCTAACATAATAACATTAGTTACGCTGATTAATTAACCTAAAAATCAAACTAACTACTTAAACTAAAACTAAATTAGTTCAAATCAATCAAATTTAAACCCTTTAAACTAAAATTAATTAACATTACGTTGTTTCAGAAAATGCTTCGCAAGCGCCGAGTCGACAAGCGAGTAAATCCATCTTTAAAGAATCCATTCGTAATTTAAGAGCTTGAACCTCCATTAATGACGTTGTGATTCGTCACTCTGTCATACCAGCCCCAAAATCATCATATCATGTTGAATGTTTCAAGTTGCAAATTGCGAGAAGAGAGAGAGAGAAAAACACAATTGAATTTGGTATCAATTGTGTTTTCGGGGATGGAGATGAAAATCCTAGAATTTGGGGATTAGAGCTTTTTTTTTCAAAAGTGAAATTGAAAAATCAAGAGCGTAAATAACAAGAAGAGTTGTTGCCTGGGAAGTGCTGATGGCGGTGAAGAGAGGAGGAAAGGAGGAGATGATGAATTTCGCCATTTTGGGGCACTGTTGTGTTGAGGAGAGAGAGAGTGAGAGGGGCCTGGTAGTGGTAGGGTAAATGAGAGAGGAGAGGGGCACTGTTAGGAGTGAGGTGAGCTGATGAACGCGGGTTTTTTTGGGGGGCAATTTCATTAACCGTTTTCGGATGCGGTCCAAAAGAACCGCATCAGGTTGTTAAAAAACCGCATCCGTTTCATAATCTGATGCGGTTCTTTTGTGGACCGCATCAGATTATTCTGCCAACTTTCCCTCCCATTTTTTATCTTGATTTTCGGATGCGGTTTTACAAAAACCGCATCTGTTACTAAGTGACATATAAGGTTTTTTCTACTAGTGAATTTCCTCGTTTAGCACTTCTTTTGTTATTAATGGAACTTTAGTATTACCTTGCACTTGAGTTATATCAATAACGTGTTCTCTATCAACTATCACTAAATATTCATTCTTATCCTTTCTAAATATTTTCTTCTTGTATAATAATTTTCGTTCGATTTCTTCTTGTGTCTATATTTTCCATATGGTTTAAACTTTTTATACTTCTTAGGCCTAAACTTAGGTCTTTTATTTCTACATTTTTTATTTAATCTATAGCATCCAAAATTTGGTGTTTCATATCTTTCACAGCAATCACTTATTTTAGCTTGTTTTTTAAAAGCTTTTTGGTTATTAACTTCCGTATAATAGTTTTTATACGAAGTTTGTAAGAAAGATATTTGTTCTCCAAAGGTACCTGATTTAGGTTCTTTAGAGTATGCTTCTTGAACCATAGTATTTATAGGAATGGGTAATTTTTCAAAGTATAATTTTCGAAATATAGCTTATTGCTCATTTGTTTATGTTCCTAATTCATAATAATTCATTTGGAAAGCACAATTGTATCTTTTTAGATCTTCTGGGCACATAGAGCATATTTCCATATTATATAATTGAGATTTACTATATTCTTTCTTAGCTTCTATATGTTTTAAATCTGCATTTAAATTTCTAAATTCTCTTCTAATAGCAATTTCATATTTTATCAACATTTGTGTTGACTCTGTCATTTCATGTCCTTCTATCTTAGTACTTCTTATTTCTGCTTTGTCTATTGTTCCAATGTGAGTTAACCAGTTTTTAACTATTCCTGTGATAGTTCCTTCAATATAATTAGATGCAATATTAACTGGGATTTTTGCTTCAATTAATTTTGCATTTATTTTAGGTACCCAATTTTGTATATCTAAATCAACATTTTCTGAACAATCTAAATTTAAGGTCTCTCCTACTTGAATATCTTTTGGTATATAATTATCTTCTATTTTGCTTCGATACTTCCATATATGTTCATTATTTCTATTGTTAATACCATAATTTCTTTTTCTTAATATAGGTTTATAGTGTCTACTAGTCTTCATGTAATAATAATCGTCATCTTCCGGGAGTACATTAAGATCTTTTTCTTTTTCTGTCATAAATTCAGATTCTGAATATTTTGATTAACTAAATTCTTGATTAGATTGGTCTGAATTAAAATCTTCATTGTTTTCTTCTATATTATTGACTTCAAGTCTTTCTACTCCAGTATCTATTGTTTCTATTGTATTATTCATTATTGTTTCGTTATCTGATTCCTGAATTTATGATATTTCACTTTTTTCTTTTACATTCAATATAAGTTGTTCTTCTATTTTGTAAAATCTGTTATTATACTCTATTTTAAACTTTTGTATTTCATCGTTAAAATTATTTTCTACTCTATAAACTTTGTCTAATATTTGTTTAGTATTATGATGTATAATTTTTATTGTTTCTTCTATTTTCCTGATTCTTTCATCATATCTTCTTTCTAATTTATCTAATTTTTTATATATGTCATTTATTGTTTTGTTTTCTTGATTGTTACTTTCTATGTTTGTTATCTCTTCAAAATTAATTTCTATAGTTTTCTCAAGAATGGTATCAGATGCCTAATTCAGCTTGGTTACCAAGCTTATACATATGAGTGAATTAGAACAAGGTAAAATTTTCTTCTTAGAAAGTAACTTCTCCAAGCTCTGATACCAAGTTTGCGTGGTTAAGAAAATTATAGAAAAACTATTTGAGATTACGAATTTTAGTTTGAACCTTGGTTTTGCATATATAAAGTTCAAACTTTTGAATAACATTTATAAATAACCATCGGTGTGTAGTAAATCAAGATAAAAGTAACATAATATTCTAAGAAATATAATTTCAAGTATTATTCATTATTGTTTCGTCATCCGATTCTTGAATTTCTGATATTTCACTTTTTTCTTTTACATTCAATATAAGTTGTTCTTCTATTTTGTCAAATCTGTTATTATACTCTATTTTAAACTTTTGTATTTCATAGTTAAAATTAAAGATAAAAATATATTTTTCTGAGGTTACAACAGATTTTGGCTTATCACCTTATCCCTTATCCTTATCTTCTATAGTAACTCCACCATCCTTTAGTCGGTTATATAAACTTGTGGGGCCTGGGTTATACTGCTAGAGGATTCTTCCTTATGTTCCAATTCTTCAATCATAGGTACAGCTGTCTGCTGATTTTTGCACATCTGGCATAAGCGTTTATTATTTTGTTGCATCCACATGCAATATTTCTTCAACGTATCTTTTGTCATAAAATTATTTGGGATGTATCTTGTTTGAGGAGGCTCATCTGGATGTAGGAGACTCCATACCCATGCTTTCATTGTTTCTTTAGCATAGTGGCTATATTCCCTACTTTGAGTTATTATTAATGTATTTATCTCTTTATGATTAATCCATATAGGCGTAGTAATAGCATTACATAGAGCTTCACAAATAACTTTTATTTTTATAGCTCGTTTTTCACTAAAGATATCTTGCACTTCATTAAAGTTTATCTTTGGCTGGGCCTTTATTTCTTCAGGAATGATGTACGTAGATGTACAACCTATTTTCACAAACCTCATGGCTGGTTTTATCTCTTGATATGTAACTTCCCCAGTAGCTGTGTAACATCGTACAAAAATCATTTTAGATTTTGTAATCTGCAAATAACTTCTGGTTACCTTGTATGGGCTAGGGATTAAGGATAACTCTTCTCCGGTTAGTGTGTATACGGAATTGAGTAATCCGTAATCATAAGCTGCTTTTATTAACTTTGCATTACAACCTGCTAATGCGATTAACTTGTTTATTTTTCGAAGAGGATTAGTAACATATCCTCTTTCTATTTCTCCATGTTTATCTTGGATAATAACTAAGAAAGATTATCCTGATATGAAAGTAACTTCTCCAAGCTCTGATACCAACTTTCCGTGGTTAAGAAAAATATAGAAAAACTACCAAATTTTTTGAAGTAGAGGGAGAGGTAAGTGAGAAGATTTTTTGTAATGAACTCCTTGATGATACCTCACCATGGTTTTTTCTTTGTTATTTATAGGCAAACGATATTACATAGGACGTGCATAAAAAGTTACTTTTAATTTAAGCCATACATCTGGCTATTTTTCTAAGGTTACAACAGATTTTGGCTTATCACCTTATCTCTTATCCTTATCTTCTATAGTAACTCCACCATCCTTTAGTCGGTTATATCAACTTCGGGGGTCTAGGTTGTAATGCTAGTGGGTTATTCCTTATCTTCCAAGTCTTCAATCATAGGTACATCAGTCTGCTGATTTTTGCACATATTGCATAAGTGTTTATTATTTTGTTGCATCCATATGCAATATTTCTTCAACGTATTATCTTTTGTCATGAAATTGTTTGGGATGTATCTTGTTTGAGGAGGCTCATCTGGATGTAGGAGACTCCATACCCATGATTTTATTGTTTCTTCAGTATTGTGGCTATATTCCCTACTTTGAGTTATTATTAATGTATTTATCTATTTATGATTAATCCATGTAAGCGTAGAAATAGCATGACAAAGAACTTCACAAATAACTTTGATTTTTATAGCTCGTTTTTCACTAAAGATATCTTGCACTTCATTAAAGTTTAGCTCTGGCTGGGCCTTTATTTCTTCAGGAATGATGTACGCATATGTACATCCTATTTTCACAAACCTCATGGCTGGTTTTATCTCTTGATAAGTAACTTCCCCAGTAGCTGTGCAACATCGTACAAAAATCATTTTTGATTTTGTAATCTGTAAATAACTTCTAGTTACCTTTTATGGGCTAGGGATTAAGGATAACTCTTCTCCGGTTAGTGTGTATACGGAATTGAGTAATCTGTAATCATAAGCTGCTTTTATTAACTTTGCATTACAACCCGGTAATGCGATTAACTCGTTTACTTTTCGAAGAGGATTAGTAACATATCCTCTTTCTATTTCACCATGTTTATCTTGGATAATAACAGTGAAAGATTATCCTGATATGAAAGTAACTTCTCCAAGCTCTGATACCAACTTTGTGTGGATAAGAAAATTATTGAAAAACAACCAAAAATTTTGAAGTAGATAGAGGTAAGAGAGAAGATTTTTTGTAATGAACTCCTTGGTGATACCTCACCAAGGTTTTCTCTTTGTTATTTATAGGCAAACGATATTACATAGGACGTACATAAAAAGTTACTTTAATTTAAGCCATACAGCTGGCTATTTTTCTAAGGTTACAACAGATTTTGGCTTATCACCTTATCTCTTATCCTTATCTTCTATAGTAACTCCACCATCCTTTAGTCGGTTATATTAACTTGTGGGGCCTGGGTTGTAATGCTAGAGGATTCTTCCTTATCTTCCAAGTCTGCAATGATAGGTACAACTGTCTGCTGATTTTTGCACATCTGGCATAAGTGTTTATTATTTTGTTGCATCCACTTGCAAGATTTTTTCAACGTATCTTTTGTCATAAAATTGTTTGGGATGTATCTTGTTTGAGGAGGCTCATTTGGATGTAGGAGACTCCATACCCATGCTTTCATAGTTTCTTCAGCATCATGGCTATATTCCCTACTTTGAGTTATTATTAATGTATCTATCTATTTATGATTAATCCATATAAGCGTAGAAATAGCATGACATAGAACTTCACAAATAGCTTTGATTTTTATAGCTCGTTTTTAACTAAAGATATCTTGCACTTCATTAAAGTTTATCTCTGGCTGGGCCTTTATTTCTTCAGGAATGATGTACGCAGATGTACATCGTATTTTCACAAACCTCATGGCTGGTTTTATCTCTTGATAAGTAACTTCCCCAATAGCTGTGTAACATCGTACAAAAATCATTTTTGATTTTGTAATCTGTAACTAACTTCTGGTTACCTTGTATGGGCTAGGGATTAAGGATAACTCTTCTTCGGTTAGTGTGTATACGAAATTGAGTAATCCGTAATCATAAGCTGCTTTTATTAACTTTGCATTACAACCTGGTAATGCGATTAACTCGTTTATTTTTCGAAGAGGATTAGTATCATATCCTCTTTCTATTTATTCATGTTTATCTTGAATAATAACTATGAAAGTAACTTCTCCAAGCTCTGATACCAACTTTGCGTGGTTAAGAAAATTATAGAAAAACTACCAAAATTTTTGAAGTTGAGAGAGAGGTAAGAGAGAAGATTTTTTGTAATGAACTCCTTGATGATACCTCACCAAGGTTTTTTCTTCGTTATTTATAGGCAAACGATATTACATAGGACGTACATAAAAAGCTACTTTAATTTAAGCCATAAAGCTGGCTATTTTTCTAAGGTTACAACAGATTTTGGCTTATCACCTTATCTCTTATCCTTATCTTCTATAGTACCTCCACCATCCTTTAGTCGGTTATATCAACTTGTGGGGCTTGGGTTGTAATGTTAGAGGATTCTTCCTTATCTTCCAAGTCTGCAATGATAGGTACAGCTGTCTGCTGATTTTTGCACATCTGGCATAAGTGTTTATTATTTTGTTGCATCCACTTGCAAGATTTCTTCAACGTATCTTTTGTCATAAAATTATTTGGGATGTATCTTGTTTGAGGAGGCTCATCTGGATGTAGGAGACTCCATACCAATGCTTTCATAGTTTCTTCAACATCATGGCTATATTCCCTACTTTGAGTTATAACTAATGTATTTATTTCTTTATGATTAATCCTTATAGGCGTAGTAATAGCATGACATAGGGCTTCACAAAAAACTTTGCTTTTTATAGCTCATTTTTCACTAAGGATATCTTGTACTTCATTAAAGTTTATGTCGAGCTGGGCCTTTATTTCTTCAGGAATGATGTACGCAGATGTACATCCTATTTTAACAAACCTCATGGCTGGTTTTATCTCTTGATAAGTAACTTCCCCGGTAGCTGTGTAACACCTAGGGGTGCTAATCGAGTCGAGCATCTCGAGCTCGACTCGGTCAACGCTCGGTCAAAACTCGACTCGAGATAGCTCGGCTCGAGCTCGACTCGGCTCCAATCCTTAACGAGCACGAGTTGAGCAAGACCCTGTTCGACTCGTTAAGCTCACGAGCAGCTCGATAATTTTTTTTTAATATTATTTTAAAAATTTATTTTATTTAATAAAAAAAGTTTATGAAAAACTTGAGATATATGGACCAACTTACCAAGTCCAATAAATCTTTGTTTGAAAATTGAAAAGAAAACCCTAGTCCTCACTTCCCAGTTCCCCCCAATTCCCCAGCCCAGCCGTCGTGTGTACTCCTCTCTCTCTCACTGAAGGTTGGCGACGCAAATAATTCTCAGTTTCTCACTCATTCTCTCTCTCAGTCTTTGCTCATCAACATCAATACATTACCATTCTCACTTTGGTCTTCGTTCATCAACATCACCGGCGCAGAAGCTTGTCACCGGCGCAAAAACGCACTGTTTTTCGGCGACTTTTTGGTGTTTTTCGACTAATATATGACAGGTACACGTGTTATCTTTTTTTTTCGTTTGTTTTTCCATTTTCTGATTTCGTTTGCTAATTTCGGTTTATTATTTCGTTTTTTAATTTAGTTTCGATTGTGTTGTTGTTGGGAATGTAATACTTGTTACATTTGATATGAATTTAGACTATTTATGTTTTATTATGAATATTTGTTAAATTTTTACTTGTTAGCTTCATTTTGTTAATTTAGCTTTGATGTGTGTTGTGCGCGCTGTGCATGTGTCGCTGTTTCTTGTGTTGTCCTGTGTGATGTGTCGGTGCGTGCCGCGTGGGTTGGTGTGTGCAACGTGGTGTGTGGAGTTAGGAGTGCCGAGTATGGTGTGCCGTGTATGGAGTTGTGGATTGTGTGGAGTTGTGGAGCGTTGTATGTGATGTGTGGTCAGTGGTGTGTTGCCTATTAATCCATTATCTTGTAATGTATGTAGTATTAATGTAATATTATTACCCTTTAAAATTCAGGTTTGTGGTGTGGAGTTGTGGATTTTATTAATACTTCTATATGTGTGCTTTTTTAGAAACAATTGAGATCCTTACTGATTTTTTGGTACATGAATGTTTGTAGGTTCTTTGGATTTTGGAGAAGATTGAAGCATCAAACCTGAAATGGAGTATTTTGTGAAGAAATATTTGAGATTTTGAATGTTCTAAAATTGTTTTGTAATAGGTTGTTTGTTATGTAAGAGACTAAATGCTATGTAATTGTATTTTTAGATCATATTGTTGTTTTAGAAATAATATTTATCATTTGTTTGTTTAAAATATTCAAATGGAGGCATGGAAGAATCTTGAATATTTTTTAAATATTTTGGTAATTGTAGTAATTCTAATGATTTACAAAAAATCAAGGTAAAATGAATTTTACGTTATTTACTTTTGGCGAGCAATCGAGCCGAGCTCGAGTCGAGCTTATCGAGCTTGAGTCGAGCTTATCGAGCTTGTCGAGCTTGTCGAGCTCGAGTCGAGTTGGGAAAAAAATTAACGAGCACGAGTCGAGCAAGGTCTTAACGAGCTTAACGAGTTTTCGAGTCGAGCAGGGTTTGCGAGTTTTCGAGTCGAGCCAAGCAGGGCCCTACTCGCGATCGACTCGCTCGATTAGCAACCCTAGTAACACCGTACAAAAATCATTTTAGATTTTATAATCTGTAAATAACTTCTAGTTACCTTGTATAGGCTAGGGATTAAGGATAACTCTTCTCTGGTTAGCGTAGCCAGCTGTATGGTTTAAATTAAAAGTAACTTTTTATGTACGTCCTATGTAATATCGTTTGCCCATAAATAACAAAGAAAAAACCTTGGTGAGGTATCATCAAGGAGTTCACTAAAAAAAAACTTCTCTCTTATCTCTCTCTCCACTTTAAATACTTTGGTAGTTTTTCTATAGTTTTTCTCAGTAGGTTAAAGTTGGTATCAGAGCTTGGAGAAGTTATTTTCATATCAGGATAATCTTTCATAGTTATGCAAAAAGCTAAGGTAAAATTCTTTCTTATGATCTAAGTATAAATTCAATCTTAAATATCATAGTTATGCAAGAAGCTAAGACTTGTACTATCTTAAATATGCTCTCCTCGATTTCATAAAATCATGCTTTTAAACCAAGAGACAACTGGTAGTAGTAGTCCTTTTATGCCGTTGAATATGTGAAGGCTGTTGTGGATAGAATACGTAAAACCTATGTGGTGAGGTGAAAAGGTGTGATCTTACTTAATTTGCTTTTAAGCTTAAGAGTTGAAGGGCGGATTAGTAATACTTATATGAAGGATGATAGAACTATTATTAAATTATTATATATATAAATGAAGGGATTGCATTCAACCAAAGTTTATAAGAAAATCTCAAATACAAGATTCACTGAGTATATGAAAACACAAATAAGAAACGTTAAAAGAAATATAGATATTAGAAAAATTATTTTAGATTTTAGAATCATGAATTTACAAACTAAAATAGATGGTTATGACAATTATTTATATGAAGCACATAGAAGAAAAGATATTGAAACAAAAGATGCGATCAAATTAATAACTAAAACCCAAATTAAGAAAAATAAACTCTTAAAAAGAAAAATATAACTCAAAAATATACAAAATTCGTTATATATATGACAATAAAATCGCAAATTAAAAAGGCTATAAGAAGAGCAGGATTAAAGATAATGATAACAATTTTAGAAGCAGATATAAAAACTTAGGAAACCGAAATAAAAGAAGAATGGCTAGAATGAATAAAGAAATGATAGCAGAAAAAGCAAAACTAACAAAGGACAATAATGTTGAAGAAAAATTAAAAGTCTTAGACAACCATATAGAAATGTTTAATATACAAATAAAAGAACAGGAAGATATAGCTAGTAAAGCACATAAAGATTATAATGAATATAAGAAAAATAAATCAATCTTATACATATGAGTGAATTAGAGCAAGAATGTAATCTAGTAAATAACCTAAAGATAACAAATACAAACATACTATTAATTATACAATTATTAAAGGATAGCAAAACTGAGTCTAGCAATACAAAAGTTCCACTAGAATTAGAAGAATAGGGTTATGAGATTATCGATAAAAAGATATTTAAAGAATACTCTCAGTTATTTCCCGAATTACTTTTAAAGAAAAGAATAGAAGTAGAATATAAGAAAGTCATTAAACAACAAGAATAATGAATAAAGACGAAAAGATTATTGATGAAGAAATAATAAGATATAATGATGGTACATTTTAAATATATAAAACAAATCATAATAGACAATTTGCAGAAATTATAAAAGGAAGATTATATTTAATAAATAATAGAAAAGAAATGATATTAGAAAATGAATTTGAAAGAGAAAGAAGATTAGCTAAAGAAAGGGACTTAGTAGAGATAACAAACATATAAAGTAACAATCAAGAAACAAAATAATAAATGACATATATAAAAAATTAGATAAATTAGAGAGAAGATATGATGAAAGAATCAGGAAAATAGAAGAATCAATAAAAATTATACATCATAATACTAAACAAATATTAGACAAAGTTTATTGAGCAGGACCTAATTTTAACGATGAAATACAAAAGTTTAAAATAGAGTATAATAACAGATTTGACAAAATAGAGAACAACTTATATTGAATGTAAAAGAAAAAAGTGAAATATATGAAATTCAAGAATTAGATGACGAAACAATAATGAATAATACTATAGAAACAATAGATAGTGGAGTAGAAAGACTTGAAGTCAATAATATAGAAGAAAACAATGAAGATTTTAATTCAGACCAATCTAGTCAAGAATTTAGTTACTCAAAATATTCAGAATCTGAATTTATGACAGAAAAAGAAAAAGATCTTAATGTACTCACGAAAGATGACGATTATTATTACATGAAGACTAGTAAACACTATAAACCAATATTAAGAAAAAGAAATTATGGTTGTAACAATAGAAATAATGAACATATATGGAAGTATCGAAGCAAAATAGAAGATAACTATATACCAAAAGATATTCAAGTAGGAGAGACCTTAAATTTAGATTGTTCAGAAAATGTTGATTTAGATATACAAAATTGGGTAGCTAAAATAAATGCAAAATTAATAGAAGCAAAAATCCCAGTTAATATTGCATGTAATTATATTGAAGGAGCTATCATAGGAATAGTTAAAAACTTGTTAACTCACATAGGAACAATAGACAAAACAGAAATAAGAAGTACTAAGATAGAAGGGCATGAAATGAGAGAGTCAACACAAATGTTGAAAAAATATGAAATTGCTATAAGAACAGAATTTGAAAATTTAAATGCAGATTTAAAACATATAGAAGCTAAGAAAGAATATAATAAATCTCAATTATATAATATGGAAATATGCTATATGTGCCCAAAAGATCTAAAAAGATACAATTGTGCTTTCCAAATGAATTATTACGAATTAGGAACTGAAACAACTGAGCAATTAGCTAAATTTCGAAAATTATGGTTCAAGAAGCATACTCTAGAACCTAAATTAGGTACCTTAGGAGAACAAAAATCTTTCTTACAAACTTCGTACAAAAACTATTGTACAGAAGTTAATAACCAAAAAGCTTTTAAAAAACAAGCTAAAATAAGTGATTGCTGTGAAAGATATTAAACACCAAAATTTGGATGCTATAGATTAAATAATAAAAGCGTAGAAATAAAAGACCAATGTTTAGGCCGAAGAAGTATAAAAAGTTTAAACCATATGGAAAATATAGGCAGAAGAAGAAATCGAACAAAAATTATTATATAAGAAGAAAAATTTATGAGTATGTTAATAACCCAAAGAAGTGTAGGTGCTACAATTGTGGACAACTAGGTCATATAGCAAGAGAATTTAAGAATAAAGTAAATAAAAATCCTAAAGTAAATAAAAATATTAAACAGAAGAAGAGATATATGTTCTAGAATATCAAACAGAAAGTGATGAAAAAATAATTAGCGAAGAAGATAACGTTGAGACTACTAGTGATGGATAAATAATTACAGGAAGTAGATTACGATGAAGAAATTACTCCACAAAGTAAAGACCAAAGAGCTATTTTTTATCTTCAAAAGTATAACCAATTAAAGTATGAAGGATTTACTTTGTCAACAAATAAGATATTTGAGAGAAACTTAATCAAGAAAATATTTAGAAAGGATAAGAACGAATATTTAGTGATAGCTGATAGAGAACACGTTATTGATATAACTCAAATGCAAGGTAATACTAAAGTTCCATTAATAACAAAAGAAGTGCTAAATGAGGAAATAACAAAAATTAATCGATCATTAGGAAATAAACCAATTACTTTTAGATTTGTAGAATTGGCAACAACAGAGATAATAATAAAAGCACGTTTTAAAGAAGGAATTAGAATTAGCAGATGATAGAATTAAAGAACCTATAGAGAAAGCTATTATAGCTGAACTTAAAGGAAATCTAAATTCCCAAAGGTAAGGTTCATAATTAAACCAAATTATTCAATAAGCTTAACTGATAAGAATATAGAAAAGACATTGGTTCTATAATGGAAGCTAGATGGAATAAAGATGCTAAATGGATCTAAAATAATGACAGTACAATGTAAAAATGCTTACATACTAACTAACCAACACCAAGTTTATACTAAAAATAAATTAGGACCAATAACTATAGATACTCCATTTATAGAACTTTTATTTCCAATGGATAAAGGATTAAACTTATACTCTAAACCTAGCTATGGAGAACTAGGTATAGTAAAAAGAAGAATGAGTTTTTCCAGATCTAGAGAACAAAAAGATAATGATCAACCTATTCAATTGAGGTCACAAGATTACAATATTTTAATACAAATTGAAGTAGAAAACTTAAAAGCACAAATAGATATAAATGTGGAAAATAATTCAATCTATATGGATAAATTATTAGACAAAATAATGTACAATAAATTAAAACTTAAAGGAAAAGTAATTATTACAACAAAAATTACAACACAAAATATAAATGTAGAATATGAAGTAAGTCTAAGTGACAAAATTATATTATTTAATGTGACAAAATTATTAATCAAAGTCAAACCCTGGAAAATAGAATCATACTATTTTGAGTACACTTATAACCAAATTCAATTTAAAACAAGAATAATCAATGAGTAATTTAACTTATATTCTTATAAATATAATTTTTGAAGGATATAAAAGTAGATACTACACACCGATGGTAGATACAAGAGCAGCAACCACAAATATGAAAGAAAATTGATTACCAGAATGAAAGAAATTAGATACACCATTCAGGATAAATGATTTTAATAATAATAGTAGCAGAATTACCCTTTATCAAACTAATGTACAAATACAAATTTGGAATAAAATATTAATTATACCTCGAGTATATTGCTTTGAATTAACAGAAAAAGATATGATATTAGGAAATAATTTCCTTAACCAATATAAACCAATTAGCATAGATAAAGATTTTCTTACATTACTTACCCCATGTAAACACAAGATGAAAGCTAGAATAGTAAAAAAATAGAGAAAGAATATCTCAAGAATGGGAAAAATGTAAAAAGGGAGAAGAAGAAAAACTGGTTCAAAGAATGAAAACAAAGAAAGAAAACATCAATTTTGCAATAATAGATATTGGAATTTTTTATTTAGATAAAATTACCCCTTGAAAAATAAAATTACAAGAACTATGTAATAAAATCCATTAGCAAATTGGCACAAACACAAAACTGAAATACAAATTACATTAAAAGATCAAAATAGTATAATATCTTAAAAACCCTTTAATAATACACAAAGAGATGAAGAAGAATTTAAAATGCATATAACAGAATTATTAGCAGGAAAATTAAGTAGGCCAAGCAATTCTAAACATAGCAGTAGTGCATTTATAGTTAACAACCATTCAGAACAAAAAAGAGGAAAAACAAGAATGGTTATTGATTATAGAATTCTAAATGAGAAAACAATTACATACAATTATCCAATACCTAATAAAATACTAAAAATGAGACAAATACAAGGTTATAATTACTTCTCAAAATTTGATTGTAAAAGTGGTTTTCACCAATTAAAATTAACTGAAGAATCTAAACAATTAACAACATTCAATGTACCTAATGGATTTTATGAATAGAATGTATTACCATTTGGATATAAAAATGCCCCTGGACGATTCCAAGCACTTATGGATAAATATCTAAATCAATTACCAAATTATGTAGTATATATTGATGACATACTAATATACTCCAAAACACAAGAAGAACATTATAAATTATTAGAAAATTTATAGAAATAATAAGGAATAGTGGAATAGTCTTAAATGAAAAGAAAATGGAAATATTTAAAACACAAATAGAATTTTTAGGATTCGCAATAAATAAAGCAGGAGTAAAAATGCAAGAACATATAGCTCAAAAAATCATAGAATTTCAAAGGGAAATTAATACCAAGAAAGAATTACACAAATTCTTAGGAATAGTAAACCAAGTCTGAGAATTTGTTCCAAAATTATCACAATTTACAGAACCACTTACTAAAAAGCTGAAAAAAGATCATGATTTTAGGTGGACTGATACCGATTCAAAAAAATTAGAAAAAATCCAAGAACTAGTTAGAAGATTACCAAAATTAAGTTTTCCTGATGAAGATAAGGAATTTGTGTGGATATTAGAAACCGATGCTAGCGAAATTAATAATGGTTATGGTGCGGTATTGAAATATAGATACAATAATGATAAACGAGAATATTTATGCGAGATACCATTCAGGAACATTCAAGGCAAATGATATAAATTGGGATATTAATAAAAAGGAGCTAAAAGGTGTTAAATATGGTATTAAAACAGACAATGAACCCCTTAGTTAGACCATATATATTAAATTTTCGACTATTGCCAACAAACTAAACACAGCTCCCAAGTTACTATCCAAGATAAACATGGACAAATAGAAAGAGGATATGTTACTAATCCTCTTCGAAAAACAAACGAGTTAATCGCATTACCAGGTTGTAATGCAAAGTTAATAAAAGCGACTTATAATTACGGATGACTCAATTCCATATACACACTTACCGGAGAAGAGTTATCCTTAATCCCTAGCCTATACAACTTAACCGAAAGTTATTTACGGATTTCAAAATCTAAAATGATATTTGTACGGCGTTACCCACTACCGAGGAAGTTACTTATCAAGAGATAAAACCAGCCATAAGGTTTGTGAAAATAGGATGTACATCTGCGTACATCATTCCCGAAGAAATAAAGGCCCAGCCCGAGATAAACTTTAATGAAGTACAAAATATCCTTAGTGAAAAACGAGCTATAAAAATCAAAGTTATTTGTGAAGCCCTATGTCATGCTATTACTACGCCTGTATGGATTAATTATAAAGAAATAAATACATTAGTTATAACTCAAAGTAGGGAATATAGCCATCATCTTGAAGAAACAATGAAAACATGGGTATGGAGTCTCCTACATCCAGGATGAGTCTCCTCAAACAAGATACATCCCAAACAATTTTATGACACAAGATATGTTGAAGAAATATTGCAAGTGGATGCAAAAAAATAATAAACACTTATGCCGGATGTGCAAAAATCAGCGAGCAGTGTACCTATGATTAAAGACTTGGAAGATAAGGAAGAATCCTCTAGCTGTAATTCTTCTTCAACATTATTATCCTTTGTTAGTTTTAATCTTTCTGCTATCATTTCTTTATTTATTCAAGCCATTCTTCTTTTGTTTCGGTTTCCTAAGTTTTTAATATCTCGCTTCTAAAATTGTTAGCATTATTTTTAATTTTGCTCTTATTATAACCTTTTAAATTTGAGATTTAATTGTTATATATATAACGAATTTTGTATATCTTTGAGTTCAATTTTTTTTTCTAAGAGTTTATTTTTTTTTAATTTGGGCTTCGATTATTAATTTGATTAAAGCATCTTTTGTTTCAATATCTTTCCTTCTATGTGTTTCATATAAATAATTGTCATAACCATCTATTTTAGTTTGTAAATTCATGATTCGAAAATCTAAAATAAAAATATCTAAATTTATTTTAACGTTTCTCATTTGTGTTTTCATATACGCAGTAAATCTTGTATTTGAGATTTTCTTATAAACTTTGGTTGAACTCAATCCCTTCATTTATAATATGCCTCAATCTGTTATGAATAGTTCTATCATCCTTCATATAAGTATTACTAATCCGCCCTTCTACTCTTAAGCTTAAAAGCATATTAAGTAAGATCACACCTTTTCACCTCACCACATAGGTTTTACGTATTCGAGTCCACAACATCCTTCTCATATTCAACGCCATTAAAGGACTACTACTACCGGTTGTCTCTTGGTTTAAAAGTATGATTTCACTAAATCGAGGAGAGTATATTTAAGACAAGACAAGTCCTATATGAAGTTATAGAATTATTATTACGGATCTTAGCATTATTATAAACTAAAGGATTGAATTTATACTTAGTTCATAAAAAAGAATTTTACCTTAGCTTCTTCCATAACTATTAAAGATTATCCCGATATGAAAGTAACTTCTCCAAGCTCGATACCAACTTATGCTTTCCTAAGAACAAACTATTCTAGATTTTTTTGCCTCATGGCTAGTTTTTTTTTTTTTTGTAAAATATAAGATATATAAAAACAACTATAATAATTCTTATCACCTTTGTAAAATATTAGCAGGACATCAATTAAAAGTAGATACTACAAACCGATGGTAGATACAAGAGCAACAACCACAATTATGAAAGAAAATTGTTTACCATAATGGAAGAAATTAGATACACCATTCAGGATAAATGGTTTTAATAATAATAGTAGCAAAATTACCCTTTATCAAACTAGTGTACAAATACAAATTTGGAACAAAATATTAATTATACCTCGAGTATATTGCTTTGAATTAATAGGAAAAGATATGATATTAGGAAAAAAATTTCCTTAACCAATATAAACCAATTAGCATAGATAAAGATTTTCTAACATTATTTACCCCATGTAAACACAAATTGAAAGCTAAAATAGTAAAAAATAGAGAAAGAATATCTCAAGAATGGGAAAAATGTAAAAAGGGAGAAGAAGAAAAACTGGTTCAAAGAATGAAAACAAAGAAAGAAAACATCAATTTTGCTATAATAGATATTGGAATATTATATTTAGGTATAATTACCCCTTTAAAAATAAAATTAGAAGAACCATGTAATGAAAATTCATTAGCAAATTGGCACAAACACAAAACTAAAATACAAATTACATTAAAAGATCAAAATCTTATAATATCTCAAAAACCCTTTAATAATTCACAAAGAGATGAAAAAGAATTTAAAATGTATATAACAAAATTATTGGCAAAAAACTAATTAGGCCAAGTAATTCTAAACATAGCAGTAGTGCATTTATAGTTAACAACCATTCAGAACAAAAAAGAGGAAAAACAAGAATGATTATTGATTATAGAATTCTAAATGAGAAAACAATTACATACAATTATCCAATACCTTATAAAATACAAAAAATGAGACAAATACAAGGTTATAATTACTTTTCAAAATTTGATTGTAAAAGTGGTTTTCACCAATTAAAATTAACTGAAGAATCTAAACAATTAACAGCATTCAAAGTACCTAATGGATTTTATGAATGGAATGTATTCCCATTTGGATATAAAAATGCCCCTGGACGATTCCAAGCATTTATGGATAAATATCTAAATCAGTTACCAAATTGTGTAGTATATATTGATTACATACTAATATGCTCCAAAACACAAGAAGAACATTATAAATTATTAGAACAATTAATAGAAATAATAAAAAATAGTGGAATAGTCTTAAGTAAAAAGAAAATGGAAATATCTAAAACACAAATAGAATTTTTAGGATTCGAAATAGATAAAGCAGGAGTAAAAATGCAAGAACATATTGCTCAAAAAATCATTGAATTTCAAAGAGAAATTAATACCAACAAAGAATTACAAAAATTCTTAGGAATAGTAAACCAAGTCAGAAAATTTGTTCCAAAATTATCGCAATTTACGGAACCACTTACTAAAAAGCTGAAAAAAGATCATGATTTTAGGTGGACTAAAACCGATTCAAAAAATTTGGAAAAAATCAAAGAACTAGATAGAAGATTACCAAAATTAAGTTTTCCTGATGAAAATAAGGAATTTGTGTGGATAGTAGAAACTGATGCTAGCAAAATTAATAATGGTTATGGTGCAGTATTGAAATACAGATACAATAATGAAAAAAAATAATATATATGTAAATACCATTCAGGAACATACAAGGCAAATGAAATAAATTGCGATATTAATAAAAATGAGCTAAAAGCAGTTAAATATGGTATTAAAAAGTTTGAACCTTATATTATTTACAAAAAATTTATATTAAGAACCGATAACAGGACTGTTAAGTGTTGGCTGACACAGAAATTACAAGATTCCATTACAAGGAAGGAAATAAATAGGATTATAGCTGATATCAAACAATATGAGTTTACATTTGAATTATGAAAAACTAACGAAAATTATTATGCAGATTATCTCTCCAGAGTTAGTTCAACAATTGATTCAAGAGAATCAAGAACAAAAACTATTGATAAATAAGTTATCACAAGAGCTTGATCTAGTGAAAAGAAGTAGAGAAAGCTCTAAAGATAATGACAGTGGCTAGAGCTATCAAGAACAAGATAATGGTGCTAACCAAAGATACTAGGCCAAAGGCAAAGCTATTATAAGAATAAGTTATGGATTCCCTTCTCAAAAAAGAGATTTCCTAAACTACCAAATACTGACTTCTCCCAAAACATTTATCAATGACGAAGATTACCTCAGCTTAGTCCCAGATACTACTTCCTTTAAAGAGAAATTAACCCTTGGAACAAAACAGACAATGAACCCCTTAGTTAGACAATATATATCAAATTTCCTAACTATTGCCAACCAACTAAACACGGCTCCCCAAGTTACTATCCAAGATAAACATGAAGAAAAATAGAAAGAGGATATGTTTCTAATCCTCTTCGAAAACAAACGAGTTAATCGCATTACCAGGTTGTAATGCAATGTTAATAAAAGCAGTTTTTGATTACGGATTACTCAATTCCGTATACACACTAACCGGAGAAGAGTTATCCTTAATCCCTTGCCAATACAAGGTAACCAAAAGTTATTTACATATTACAAAAATCTAAAATGATTTTTGTACGGTGTTACACAACTACGGGGAAGTTACTTATCAAGAGATAAAACCAGACCATGAGGTTTGTGAAAATAGGATGTACATCTGCGTACATCATTCCCGAAGAAATAAAGGCCCGACAGAGATAAACTTTAATGAAGTGCAAGATATCCTTAGTGAAAAACGAGCTATAAAAATCAAAGTTATTTGTAAAGCTCTATGTCATACTATTATCTGCGCCTATATGGATTAATCATACGAGATAAATACATTAATAATAACTCGGGGTAGGGAATATAGCCACGATCTTGAAGAAACTATGAAAGCATGGGTATTGAGTCTCCTACATCCGAGATGAGCCTCCTCAAACAAGATACATCCCAAACAATTTTATGACAAGAGATACGTTGAAGAAATATTCCAAGTGGATGCAACAAAATAATAAACACTTATGCCGATTTGCAAAAATCGGCGGACGTTAATACCTATGATTGACGACTTGGAAGATAACGAAGAATCCTCTAGCGGTACAACCCGGGCCCCACGAGGTTGATATAACCGACTAAAGGATGGTGGAGTTACTATAGAAGATAAGGATAAGAGATAAGGTGTTAAGCCAAAATCATTGTAACCTTAGAAAAATAGCCAGTTGTATGGCTCAAATTAAAAGTAACTTTTTATGTACGTCCTATGTAATATCCTTGGCCTATAAATAACAAAGAAAAAACCTTATCTCTTATCATCTATTTTGGTAATCTTCGTCATTGATAAATGTTTTGGGAGAAGTCTGTATTTGGTAGTTTAGGAAATCACTTTTTTGACAAGGGAATCCATAATTTCTTCTTATAATAGCTTTGCCTTTGGCCTGGTATCTTTGGTTAGCACCATTATGTTGTTCTTGATAGCTCTGGCCACTGCCATTATCTTTAGAGCTTTCTCTACTTCTTTTCCCTAGATCAAGCTCTTCTAATAACTTATTTATCAATAGTTTTGTTCTTGATTCTCTTGAATCAATTGTTGAACTAACTCTGGAGAGATAATCTGCATAATAATTTTCATTAGTTTTTTGTAATTCAACTTTAAACTCATATTGTTTGATATCAGCTATAATCCTATTTATTTCCTTCCTTGTAATAGAATCTTGTAATTTCTGTGTCAGCCAACACTTAACAGTCCTGTTATCTATTCTTAATATAAATTTTTTGTAAACAATATAAAGTTCAAACTTTTTAATACCATATTTAACTGCTTTTAGCTCCTTTTTATTAATATCCCAATTTATTTCATTTGCCTTGAATGTTCCTGAATGGTATCTGCATATATATTCTCTTTTATCATTATTGTTTCCGTATTTCAATACTGCACCATAACCATTATTAATTTCGCTAGCATCAATTTCTACGATCCACACAAATTCCTTATCTTCATCAAGAAAACTTAATTTTGGTAATCTTCTAACTAGTTCTTTGATTTTTTTCCAAATTTTTTGAATCGGTATCAGTCCACCTAAAATCATGATCTTTTTTCAGCTTTTTAGTAAGTGATTCTGTAAATTGTGATAAGTTTGGAACAAATTCTCTGACTTGGTTTACTATTCCTAAGAGTTTTTGTAATTCTTTCATTTCCCTTTGAAATTCTATGATTTTTTTAGCTATATGTTCTTGCATTTTTACTCCTGCTTTATCTATTTCGAATCGTAAAAATTCTATTTGTGTTTTAAATATTTCCATTTTCTTTTTTCTTAAGACTATTCCACTATTCTTTATTATTTCTATAAATTGTTCTACTAATTTATAATGTTCTTCTTGTGTTTTGGAGTATATTAGTATGTCATCAATATATACTACACAATTTGGTAATTGATTTAGATATTTATCCATAAATGCTTGGAATCTTCAAGGGGCATTTTTATATCCAAATGGTAATACGTTCCATTCATAGAATCCATTAGGTACTTTGAATGTTGTTAATTATTTAGAATCTTCAGTTAATTTTAATTTGTGATAACCACTTTTACAATCAAACTTTGAGAAGTAATTATATCCTTGTATTTATCTCATTTTTAGTATTTTATTAGGTATTGGATAATTGTATGTAATTGTTTTCTCATTTAAAATTCTATAATCAATAACCATTCTTGTTTTTCCCCTTTTTTGTTCTGAATGGTTATTAACTATAAATGCACTACTGCTATGTTTAGAATTACTTGGCCTAATTAATTTTCCGGCTAATAATTATGTTATATGCATTTTAAATTCTTCTTCATCTCTTTGTGTATTATTAAAGAGTTTTTGAGATATTATACTATTTTGATCTTTTAATGTAATTTGTATTTCGGTTTTGTGTTCGTGCCAATTTGCTAATGAATTTTCATTACATAGTTCTTCTAATTTTTTTTTTAAAGGGGTAATTTTATCTAAATATAATATTCCAATATCTATTAGAGCAAAATTGATGTTTTCTTTCTTTGTTTTCAATCTTTGAACTAATTGTTCTTCTTCTCCCTTTTTGCATTTTTCCCATTCTTGAGATATTATTTCCCTATTTTTTACTATTTTAGCTTTCAAGTTGTGTTTACATGGGGTAAATAATGTTAGAAAATCTTTATCTATGCTAATTGGTTTATATTGGTTAAGGAAATTATTTTCTAATATCATATCTTTTCCTATTAATTCAAAGCAATATACTCGAGGTATAATTAATATTTTGTTCCAATTTGTATTTGTACATTAGTTTGAAAAAGGGTAATTATGCTACTATTATTATTAAAACCATTTATCCTGAATGGTGTATCTAATTTCTTCCATTCTGGTAAATAATTTTCTTTCATAATTGTAGTTGCTGCTCTTGTATCTACCATCGGTGTATAGTATCTACTTTCATATCCTTCAAAAATTATTTTAATAAGAATATACGTTAAATTACTCATTGATTATTCTTGTTTTAAATTGAATTTGGTTATAAGTGTGCTCAAAATAGTCTAATTCTATTTTCTAGGGTTTGACTTTGTTTAAAAATTCTTTTCATAATATAATTTTGTCATTTAGGTTTACTTCATATTCGATATTTATATTTTATGTTGCAATTTTTGTTGTAATATTTACTATTCCTTTAAGTTTTAAATTATTGTACATTATTTTATCTAACAATTTATCTATATAGATTGAATTAATTTCCATATTTATATCAATTTGTATTATAATATAATAATCTTGGGACTTTAATTGAATAGGTTGATCATTATCTTTTTGTTCTCTAGATCTAGAAAAACTCATTCTTCTTTTTACTATATCTAGTTCTCCATAGCTAGGTTTAGAGTATAATTTTAATCCTTTATCCATTGGTAATAAAAGTTCTATAAAAGGGGTATCTATAGTTATTGGTCCTAATTTATTTTTAGTATAAACTTGGTGTTGGTTAGTTAGTATGTTAGCATTTTTACATTGTAATGTCATTACTTTAGATCCATTTAGCATCTTTATTCCATCTAGTTTCCAATACTAAACCAATGCCTTTTCTATATTCCTATCAGTTAAGCTTATTGAATAATTTGGTTTAATTATGAACCTTACCTTTTGGTAAATTAGATTTCCTTTAAGTTTAGCTATAATAGCTTTCTCTATAGGTTCTTGAATTTTATCATCTGCTAATTCCAATTCCAACGGAGTATCTATCCCTTCTTTAAAACATGCTTTTATTATTATTTCTGTCGCTGCCAATTCTACAAATCTAAAAGTAATTGGTTTATTTCCTAATGATTTGTTAATTTTTGTTATTTCTGCGTTTAGAACTTCCTTTGTTATTAGTGAAACTTTAGTATTACCTTGCACTTGAGTTATATCAATAACATGTTCTCTATCAGCTATCACTAAATATTCGTTCTTATCCTTTCTAAATATTTTCTTGATTAAGTTTCTCTCAAATATCTTATTTGTTGACAAAGTAAATCCTTCATACTTTAATTGATTATACTTTTGAAGATAAAAAATAGCTCTTTGATCTTTACTTTGTGGAGTAATTTCTTTATCGTAATCTACTTCATGTAATTCTTTATCCATCACTAGTAGTCTCAACGTTATCTTCTTTGCTAATTATTATTTCATCACTTTCTGTTTCATATTCTAGAACATATATCTCTTCTTCTGGCGGTATATTATTTTTGCCTATTTCATATTCAGCTATATGTAATTCAATAAAGTTAATATTTTTATTTACTTTAGGATTTTTATTTACTTTATTTTTACATTCTCTTGCTATATGACCTATTTGTCCACAATTGTAGCACCTACACTTCTTTGGGTTATTAACATACTGATAAATTTTTCTTCTTATACAATAATTTCTGTTCGATTTCTTCTTGTGTCTATATTTTCCATATGGTTTAAAATTTTTATACTTCTTTGGCCTAAACTTTGGTCTTTTATTTCTACGTTTTTTTATTAAATCTATAGCATCCAATTTTGGTGTTTCATATCTTTCACAGCAATCACTTATTTTAGCTTGTTTTTTGAAAGCTTTTTGGTTATTAACTTCTGTACAATAGTTTTTATACCAAGTTTGTAAGAAAGATATTTGTTCTCCTAAGGTACCTGATTTAGGTTCTTTAGAGTATGCATCTTAAACCATAGTATTTATAGGAATGGGTTATTTTTCAAAGTATAATTTTCGAAATATAGCTAATTGCTCAGTTGTTTCTGTTCCTAATTTATAATAATTCATTTGAAAAGCACAATTGTATCTTTTTAGATCTTCTGGGCACATAGAGCATATTTCCATATTATATAATTGAGATTTACTATATTCTTTCTTAGCTTCTATATGTTTTAAATCTGCATTCAAATTTCCAAATTCTCTTCTTATAGCAATTTTATATTTTTTCAACATTTGTGTTGACTATGTCATTTCATGTCCTTCTATCTTAGTACTTCTAATTTCTGTTTTTTCTATTGTTCCTATGTGAGTTAACCAGTTTTTAACTATTCCTGTAATAGTTCCTTCAATATAATTTGATGCAATATTAACTGGGATTTTTGCTTCAATTAATTTTGCATTTATGTTAGCTACCCAATTTTGTATATCTAAATCAACATTTTCTGAACAATCTAAATTTAAGATTTCTCCGACTTGAATATCTTTTGGTATATAGTTATCTTCTATTTTGCTTTGATACTTCCATATATGTTCATTATTTCTATTATTACTACTATAATTTCTTTTTCTTAATATAGGTTTATAGTGTCTGCTAGACTTCATGTAATAATAATCGTCATCTTCCGTGAGTACATTAAGATCTTTTTCTTTTTCTGTCATAAATTCAGATTCTGAATATTTTGAGTAACTAAATTCTTGACTAGATTGGTCTGAATTAAAATCTTCATTGTTTTCTTCTATATTATTGACTTCAAGTCTTTCTACTCCAGTATCTATTGTTTCTATAGTATTATTCATTATTGTTTCGTCATCTGATTCTTGAATTTATGATATTTCACTTTTTTCTTTTACATTCAATATAAGTTGTTCTTCTATTTTGTCAAATCTGTTATTATACTCTATTTTAAACTTTTATATTTCATCGTTAAAATTATTCTCTACTCTATAAGTACAGAGAGGTAAGAGAGAAGATTTTTTGTAGTAAACTCCTTGATGATCCCTCACCAAGGTTTTTCTTTGTTATGTATAGGCAAACGATATTACATAGTACGTACATAAAAAGTTATTTTTAATTTAAGCCATACAGCTGGCACTAATGGAAAAATGCTCAAATGCTCCGGTTAAAAAGCCCACAAATGCTCCGCATTTGACCCGTAGCAGACGTCATACGAGCATTTGAGCATTTCCCAAATGCTCCGGTTTACAACCTGAGCATTTATTTTTTCAAATGAATGCTCCGGTTGTGCTTAAAACCGGAGCATTTGAGCTTTTTTATATGGGTAAAAATCAACAAAGGCTCCGGTTATTAAGCAATACCGAAGCATTTGATGCTGCAAATGCTTCGGTTTTCCTCAACAACCGAGCTTTTTTATACGTGCTAGCAGTTGCAGCAGCAACTAAGTTATATGTAGTTTCCATTTTAGAAACAATGACAGTAAAGTCATACTAAGATGCATAAAAGGCAGGTTAACGCAGGGCTAATCAGTAGAATATCAAACTACTTATGTAGGAGTTTGATGATTTAACTTGCAGATAGAACTTGTAAATGGCTACCAAATAAGCAGAACAAGAGAATAACAAAAAATAAATAAAAATCGTTGTGTCTCATTGGGATATGGTTGACTTTGAATCTTTTACTTCATTACTCAGAGAATAGGCTGGTTACTTCAAGTAATAACTAATAAGAACATAGAAAAATGTATGTATCATTGAGAGTTCAAAATAAATTAAGGCACATCATGAGTTCAGTGTTAGATTCTACAAGTAACACGAAGTTGTAATTTTAATTTTTAAGTTTATGAACTTATATTTTATTAATGAGAGATAAGATAGCAGATTAAGAGGAGAAAATTTTCATAAAAACTAAACCAATTACCCGCACAAATCAATCAACTAATCTACACCACCAAAATTCAGTTTTTTTTTAGGTGAACAAAATTTAGTAATTCTTTTTGTATAATTACAATATAACATTACTTAAAGAAGGCAAAATTTATCAAACCAGATAGGGAGGAAGCGCCGATGAATTCCCCGGTGGTCGTCGTTGCTTTGGTCATATCCGGACAGATGTTTCTAGCAAACAAACAAGACGATATCTTAGAAATTGGCTCATTATTACCAGCAAGACCTTATGAATGATCGAGAACATGGACGATGAAAGCAGCACAAATTTCCAACTTTTGAGTTTATGAACTTAAACTACAACATTTGAAATTACTCCTGTGCAATGCCCCAAACAAGGCAAAATTCAAAAGTAATGGAAAAGGCAATATCACATACTTACTGTCTTACTGGGCTATAATCTAAGGAATATCACAAAGCTTCTAAGCTAAATCTTACATGGTCCAATAATTTATATTTGCCCAACAATTAGCTAAAATTGAACCAGGTGGTGGAGACATGTATATGGATCTTAGCCATTAAGTGGATCTTGATACCATAACCAAAAAAAACTGCAACATACAACACCTACTCTATCTAACACAATCCCCATGGTAAGGAACACAAAAGCAGGAAGTAAAGAAAGCATAATCAACTTACAAAGCTTTATTGCTCACTAGAATAGGAAAAGGTGATAAAAAAAGATGCGCGACTAAAGCAACATGCAGTTACCTTGAATGAGGCACGAAATCCTAGTTCCTGAATAATTCGAGCATACTGAAAAAGTAAACACCATGATATATAACCAACATTTAGGAAAAAAAATCTCAAATAAACAAAACCAAAAACCTTTCATATTCACAAAGCCTTACCTTACGAGCTGCTAGTTTTCAGTCTTGCTCCTTCTTAGCTCTGGTAAATACCTAGATTGCCCAGAATCATCAGAGCTGCTAGTTCAAAAAATACACCTAAAGGAAATAAATGCAGGATTGTCCAAACATCAGGAGAAGCGCTTATAATATCTTAATAACCTAGAAGCGCGACATCTAATTACATTATCTCAAAATTTGCAACAACAAAGTTGCTTGCTAAATCTCAACTTATAAACGTCAATAAGCTTATAATTATACATATTATCAAAGGAATTATACATATTTTACATATTATCAGAATTAAAAGGTGTGGATTTAAGTCCACAACACGTCATCAGTTGAGCTGATATGGCAACAAATTGCAGAAGTTGCCCTGCCAATTGATGGGCATACAAGTATATCATTCTCTTAGAGAGATTGACTAAAAGACAAAACATGCTAATGCTCTGCATTCATTCATTTACCACAAAATAGAGTGTTAAAAAGTAAATCAAAAGCATTCTTGGCAAGCAGATATTCCATGCAACTAATCATGACACGGAGAAGACGGGTAACGCAGGACCAGATTATGTAGTTACAAAACATTAGAGTAACCAAAAAAGACTTACGGTTTCAATTTCCATTGATCACAACCAAAGAAGTATTCAACTGGCTCCAAAACCCGACAATCAAAGCTCATTAATGGCGCATACTTTCCTGCTTCACAATCTGCACTAGTTAGAGGGCAACCTACTTTTGGTATCATTGTGATATTACCCTCTTGTCCACAGAACTTGCCCTGGTATAGTTAGAACATGATTGCTCAGCAAATAGAATATACCTAAAACCAAAGGCCGAGTAAGAACACACCACCATAAGTTATAGAGGAGGCATTACAGAAAGAGGAACAAAAATACAAAGATTTTCTGCAGATAAAAACTCGTGCAACAAGTGCTAATTGATAGTAAACCTGAAGAGCTGCATAATAGCAATGGACCACTCATGCATACTAATCCTATTCAATGGCTGCAGGACATTATTCTAGATCTAACTTATACAGCTTTTGCAACAAATCACAACATGGCATCACTAGTTCACTATGCTTTACCATTAAATTATAGAAAAAGACCGAAATAATATAGCAAATCCAAAAGCATGACCAAGTGGTTGATCCAAAAGAATCTTTTAATCCATATTTGTCAATTGCCTAAAGTACTTCACTAGGTCTGCTTTATTTACGTCAGACATATTAGCCAACTTTAGACTTTAGAGGTAATATCCTAAAAATAAATATTCCATGACAACTTAAGACATGATCTTAAATTCACTACACTAAACCAGACATAATTAGGTATGAAAAGCAGGTCAATAATTTCAGTTTTCAGTACAATCTTGATAACACATAGATACGACTATAATCCCACAGGGAAGAAGCTCATGAAAACAATCGACCAACAGATAGCTCATCACCAGTAGTTATGGAATCGTATCATTGATAACCAAAAGGCGAGAAGCTCCTAGGGGCTAAACTGCTCAACGAAATCAAAACATCTTTGTTTTTCATAAGACCAGCATAATATCGAAAGTAATACACGAAATAGACTTATTCTCAAGCATGTCAATAGCAAACATGATTCAGCGATGGACTCATTTACCATGTCAACACAATACAAACATCTAAAATCACTTGATAATCACACAAATGAATTTATCAAATCCACTCTGTAATTCATGCAAAATCCACCCAAAACCAAGTTTTTTTATAACTAACTAAATTTACAGATGAATTTATCAAAAACTAACCAAAAAAAGACGTTGTTGGCGAGGTGGGCGGCACTGCGGCAGTGAAGGAGAGGAGTCGTTAGTGGTGACGGACATGCAACAGTTGTTGGCGGATTGTGACGGAGTGAGGGAGAGAGACCTAATAACCCATCAAATTAACCCTTCAAAAAACATAGATCTGCAATCTATCAGCAACATAAACGAAAATTCTGGTCCTTTCAACGGAATCAAAGAGAGGAACGATGAGAGGACGCGAAAGCTCTTTCAATCGAAGCCCTAATTTTTTATGCTATTCGCGTGTCCCAAAAGTTATGAGAACAATGAAATCGATTTGATATTAGTGAAAGGAAATCCTACAGGTTGCTTGGTAATGGTAATTAAACAATTGATAAGTTAAAACTTGAAAATAAAAGAGAGAAAATAGAAATTAAAACTTTTTCTTAGCTAGAATTTGTATGGTTTCAAACAAGTTAAAAACTTTTATCTTGAGAGAGAAACTCTTAAACCTAATCTCAATCTCCACACCAAATCTACGACCAACATTATAACTCTGAACAACAAAAACAAATTGAGTGAAGAAACCATACCATAAGATCAAGGAGAAAAGAGTAGGAATGACGACGAGCAAGCTTGGAAGCTCGAAGCCGGCGCTCGACGGAGCCATCGGAGGCGTCCGAGTTCATGGAGGAGAGAGAAGGTGGTGGGGTGGATGGTCGCATTGTGGTCTGTAGGAAATAAGGGTTTGGATTTCGAGGGGGGTGGTTCACAAAATCTAAGGAGAGAAACTTCTGGATATAGACGGAGTGATGGGGGTGGAACCAGGAGAGAGAAAGCAAGGAGAAACAGAGAAAGGGTTAAAGAATCGAAAAAAGGTGAGAAAGAGTTGGGCTGGGGTCAGTTAAAAAGTGCGAATTATATCAAGTGCTTCGTTTAAACGGAGCATTTGTTCACTTTTATATTAATATATGAATTTATGCGTGTGAAATGCTCCGTTTTGTATAAAATCGAAGCAGTTGTAATGTAGCAAAAGAGGTTTTCTCCACTAGTGTGGCTATTTTTCTAAGGTTACAACAGATTTTGGCTTATCACCTTATCTCTTATCCTTATCTTTTATAGTAACTCCACCATCCTTCAGTCGGTTATATCAACTTATGGGGCATGGGTTGTACTGCTAGAGAATTCTTCTTATCTTCCAAGTCTTCAATCATAGGTACAACTGTTTGCTGATTTTTGCACATCTGGCATAAGTGTTTATTATTTTGTTGCATCCACTTGCAATATTTCTTCAATGTATCTTTTGTCATAAAATTGATTGGGATGTATCTTGTTTGAGGGGGCTCATCTGGATGTAGGAGACTCCATACCCATGCTTTCATAGTTTCTTTAGCATCGTGGCTATATTCCCTACTTTGAGTTATTATTAATGTATTTATCTCTTTATGATTAATCCATATAGGCGTAGTAATAGCATGACATAGTGCTTCACAAATAACTTTGATTTTTAGAGCTCGTTTTTCACCAAGGATATCTTGCACTTCATTAAAGTTTGTCTCTCATTGGGCCTTTATTTCATACAAAATGATGTACGCAGATGTACATCCTATTTTCACAAACCTCATGACTGGTTTTACCTCTTGATAAGTAACTTCCCCAATAGCAGTGTAACACCGTACAAAATCATTTTAGATTTAGTAATCTGTAAATAACCTCTAGTTACCTTGTATAGGCTAGGGATTAAGGATAACTCTTCTCCGGTTAGTGTGTATACAGAATTGAGTAATCCGTAATCATAAGCTTCTTTTATTAACTTTGCATTACAACCTGGTAATGCGATTAACTTCATATTGAAACAATGGAAGAAATTAGATACACCATTCAGGATAAATGGTTTTAATGATAATAGTAGCAGAATTACCCTTTATCAAACTAATGTACAAATACAAATTTGGAACAAAATATTAATTATACGTAGAGTATACTTCTTTGAATTGACTAGAAAATATATGATATTAGGAAATAATTTGCTTAACAAAAAAAACCAATTAGCATAGATAAATATTTTCGTACATTATTTACCCCATGTAAACACAAGTTGAAAGCTAGAATAGTAAAAAATAGAGAAAGAATATCCCAAGAATGGGCAAAATGTAAAAAGCGAGAAGAAGAACAATTAGCTCAAAGAATGAAAACAAAGAAAGAAAACATCAATGTTGCAATAATAGATATTGGAATATTATATTTGGATAAAATTACCCCTTTAAATATAAAATTAGAAGAACTATGTAATGAAAATCCATTAGCAAATTGGCATAAACACAAAACTGAAATACAAATTACATTAAAAGATCAAAATAGTATAATATCTATAAACCCATTAAATAATACACAAAGAGATGAAGAAGAATTTAAAATGCATATAATAGAATTATTAGCAGGAAAATTAATTAGGCCAAGTAATTCTAAACATAGCAGTAGTGCATTTATAGTTAACAACCATTCAGAACAAAAAAGAGGAAAAACAAGAATGGTTATTGATTATAGAATTCTAAATGAGAAAATAATTACATACAATTATCCCATACCTAATAAAATACTAAAAATTAGACAAATACAAGGTTATAATTATTTCTCAAAGTTTGATTGTAAAAGTGGTTTTCACCAATTAAAATTAACCGAAGATTCTAAACAATTAACAGCATTCAAAGTACCTAATGGATTCTATGAATGGAACGTATTCCCAGTTGGATATAAAAATGCCCCTGGAAGATTCAAAGCATTTATGGATAAATATCTAAGTCAATTACCAAATTGTGTAGTATATATTGATGATATACTAATATACTCTAAAACACAAGAAGAATATTATAAATTATTAGAACAATTAATAGAAGTAATTAAAAATAGTGGAATAGTCTTAACTACAAAGAAAATGAAAATATTTAAAACACAAATAGAATTTTTAGGATTTGAAATAGATAAAGCAGGAGTAAAAATGCAAGAACATATAGCTCAAAAAATCATAATGCTGAATCATAATTAATACCAAGAAAGAATTACAAAAATTCTTAGGAATAGTAAACCAAGTCAGAGAATTTGTTCCAAAATTATCACAATTTACAGAACAACTTACTGAAAAACTAAAAAAAGATCACGATTTTAGGTGGACTGATACCGATTAAAAAAATTTGGAAAAAAATCAAAGAACTAGTTAGAAGATTACCAAAATTAAGTTTCCCTAATGAAGATAAGGAATTTGTGTGGATAGTAGAAACTAATGCTAGCGAAATTAATAATGGTTATCGTGCAGTATTGAAATACAGATACAATAATGAAAAAAGAGAATATATATGTACATACCATTCAGGAACATTCAAGGTAAATGAAACAAATTGGGATATTAATAAAACAGAGCTAAAAGTAGTTAAATATGGTATTAAAAAGTTTGAACCTTATATTGTTTACAAAAAAATTATATTAAGAACCGATAATAGGACTGTTAAGTGTTGGCTGACACATAAATTACAAGATTCCATTACAAGGAAGGAAATAAATACGATTATAGCTGATATCAAACAATATGAGTTTCAGTTGAATTATTAAAAAGTAATAAAAATTATTATGTAGATTATCTCTCCAGAGTTAGTTCAACAATTGATTCAAGAGAATCAAGAAAAAAACTATTGATAAATAAGTTATCATAAGAGCTTGATCTAGTGAAAAGAAGTAGAGAAAGCTCTAAAGATAATGGCAGTGGCCAGAGCTATCAAGAACAAGATAATGGTGCTAACCAAAGATACCAGGCCAAAGGAAAAGCTATTATAAGAAGAAGTTATGGATTCCCCACTCAAAAAAGAGATTTCCTAAGTTACGAAATACAGACTTCTCCCAAAGCATTTATCAATGACGAAGATTACCCCAACTTAGTCCCATATACTACTTCCTTTAAAGACAAATTAACCCTTGGAACAAAACAGACAATGAACCCCTTAGTTAGACAGTATATATCAAATTTCCCGACTATTGCTAACAGACTAAACACAGCTCCCCAAGTTACTATCCAAGATAAACATGGAGAAACAGATAAAGGATATGTTACTAACCCTCTTCGAAAAACAAACAAGTTAATCGCATTACCAGGTTGTAATGCAAAGTTAATAAAAGCAGCTTGTGATTACGGATTACTCAATTCTGTATACACACTGACCGGAGAAAAAGTTATCCTTAATCCCTAGCCTATACAAGGTAACCAGAAGTTATTTACAGATTACAAATTCAAAAATGATTTTTGTACGATGCTACACAGCTACTGGGGAAGTTACTTATCAAGAGATAAAACCAGCCATGAGGTTTGTGAAAATAGGATGTACATCTGCGTACATCATTTCGTATGAAATATGAAACACCAAAATTTGGATGCTATAGAATAAATAAAAAATGTAGAAATAAAAGACTAAAGTTAAGGCCTAAGAAGTATAAAAAGTTTAAACCATATGAAAAATATAGACACAAGAACAAATCGAACAGAAATTATTATAAGAAGAAACATTTATCAGTATGTTAAGAACCCAAAGAAGTGTAGGTGCTACAATTGTGGACAAATAGGTCATATAGCAAGAGAATGTAAAAATAAAGTAAATAAAAGTATTAACTTTATTAAATTACATATAAATGAATATGAAATAGGGAAAAATAATATACCACCAGAAGAAGAGATATATGTTCTATAATTTGAAATAGAAAGTGATGAAATTATAATTAGCGAAGAAGATAACATTGAGACTACTAGTGATGGATAAAGAATTACAAGAAGTATATTACAATGAAGAAATTACTCCACAAAGTAAAGACCAAAGAGCTATTTTTTATCTTCAAAAATATAATCAATTAAAGTATGAAGGATTTACTTTGTCAATGAATAAGATATTTGAGAAAAACATAATCAAGAAAATATTTAGTAAGGATAAGAACGAATATTTAGTGATAGCTGATAGAGAACACGTTATTGATATAACTCAAGTGCAAGGTAATACTAAAGTTCCATTAATAACAAAAGAAGTGTTAAACGAGGAAATAACAAAAATTAATCGATCATTAGGAAATAAACCAATTACTTTTAGATTTGTAGAATTGGCAGCAACATAGATAATAATAAAAGCATGTTTTAAAGAAGGAATAGATACTCCGTTGGAATTGGAATTAGCAGATGATAGAATTAAAGAACCTATAGAGAAAGCTATTATAGCTGAACTTAAAGGAAATCTAATTTACCAAAAGGTAAGGTTCATAATTAAACCAAATTATTCAATAAGCTTAACTGATAAGAATATAGAAAATGCATTGGTTCTATATTGGAAGGTAGATGGAATAAAGATGCTAAATGGATCTAAAGTAATGATAGTACAATGTAAAAATGCTTATTACCAACACCAAGTTTATACTAATAATAAACTAGGACCAATAACTATAGATACCCCATTCATGGAGCTTTTATTACCAATGGACAACGGATTAAAATTATACTATAAACCTAGCTATGGAGAACTAGATATAGTAAAAACAAGAATGAGTTTTCTAGATCTAGAGAACAAAAGATAATGATCAACCTATTCAATTAAAGTCACAAGATTATTATATTATAATACAAATTGAAGGAGAAAACTTAAAAGCGCAAATAGATATAAATATGGAAAATAATTCAATCTATATAGATAAATTGTTAGATAAAATATTGTACAATAATTTAAAACTTAAAGGAATAGTAATTATTACAACAAAAATTGCAACACAAAAAATAAATATCGAATATGAAGTAAGACTAAGTGACAAAATTATATTAGACAAAGAATTTTTAACAAAGTGAAACCCTGGAAAATAGAATCAGACTATTTTGAGTACACTTATAACCAAATTCAATTTAAAACGAGAATAATCGATGAGTAATTTAACGTATATTCTTATTAAAATAATTTTTGAAGGATATAAAAGTAGATACTACACACCGATGGTAGATACAAGAACAGCAACTACAATCATGAAAGAAAAATGTTTACCAGAATGGAAGAAATTAGATACACCATTCAGAATAAATGGTTTTAATAATAATAGTAGCAGAATTTCCCTTTATCAAACAAATGTACAATTACAAATTTGGAACAAAATATTAATTATACCTCGAGTATAATGCTTTGAATTAACATGAAAAGATATTATATTAGAAAATAATTTCCTTAACCAATATAAACCAATTAGCTTAGATAAAGATGTTCTTACATTATTTACCCCATGTAAACACAAGTTGAAAGCTAAAATAGTAAAAAATAGTAAAAAAAATAGGGAAAGAATATCTCAAGAATGGGAAAAATGCAAAAAGGGAGAAGAAGAACAATTAGTTCAAAGAATGAAAACAAAGAAAGAAAACATCAATTTTGCTATAATTGATATTGGAATATTATATTTAGATAAAATCACCCCTTTAAAACTAAAATTAGAAGAACTATGTAATGAAAATCCATTAGCAAATTGGCACAAACACAAAACCGAAATATAAATTACATTAAAAGATCAAAATAGTATAATATCTCAAAAACCCTTTAATAATACACAAAGAGATGAAGAAGAATTTAAAATGCATATAACGGGAATTATTAGCGGGGAAAATTAATTAGGCCAAGTAATTCTAAACATAGCAATAGTGCATTTATAGTTACGAACCATTCAGAACAAAAAAGGAGAAAAACAAGAATGGTTATTGATTATAGAATTTTAAATGAGAAAACAATTACATATAATTATCCAATACCTAATAAAATACTAAAAATGAGAAAAATACAAGGTTATAATTACATCTCAAAGTTTGATTGTAAAAGTGGTATTCACCAATTAAAATAACTGAAGATCCTAAACAATTAAACGCATTCAAAGTACGTAATGGTATCTATGAATGGAACATATTACCATTTGGATATAAAAATGTCCATGGAAGATTCCAAGCATTTATGGATAAATATCAAAATCAATTACCAAATTGTGTAGTATATATTGATGATATACTGATATACTCCAAAACACAAGAAGAACATTATAAATTACTAGAACAATTAATAGAAATAATAAAAACTAGTGGAATAGTCTTAATTAAAAAGAAAATGGAAATATTTAAAACATAAATAGAATTTTTAGGATTCGAAATAGATAAAGCATGAGTAAAAATGCAAGAACATATAGCTCCTAAAAAATAATATAATTTCAAAGAGAAATTAATACCAAGAAAGAATTACAAAAATTCTTCGGAATAGTAAACCAAGTCAGAGAATTTGTTCCAAAATTATCACAGTTTACAGAACCTCTTACTAAAAAGCTGAAAAAAGATCATGGTTTTAGGTGGACTGACACTGATTCAAAAAATTTGGAAAAAATCAATGAACTAGTTAGAAGATTACCAAAATTAAGTTTTCCTGATGAAGATAAGGAATTAGTGTGGATAGTAGAAACTGATGCTAGCGAAATTAATAATGGTTATGGTGCAGTTTGAAATACAGATACAATAATGATAAAAGAGAATATATATGCAGATACCATCCAGGAACATTCAAGGCAAATGAAAAAAATTGGGATATTAATAAAAAGGAGCTAAAAGCAGTTAAATATGGTATTAAAAAGTTTGAACCTTATATTGTTTATAAAAAATTTATATTAAGAACAGATAACAGGACTGTTAAGTGTTGGCTGACACAGAAATTACAACATTCTATTACAAGGAAGGAAATAAATAGGATTATAGCTGATATCAAACAATATGAGTTTACAGTTGAGTTAGTTAAAACTAATGAAAATTATTATGCGAGATTATCTCTCCAAAGATAGTTCAATAATTGATTCAAGAGAATCAAGAACAAAAATAATTGATAAATAAGTTATCACAAGAGCTCGATCTAGTGAAAAGAAGTAGAGAAAGCTCTAAAGATAATGGCAGTAGCCAGAGATAACAAGAGATTTCCTAAACAATCAAATACAGACATCTCCCAAAACATTTATCAATGACGAAGATTACCCCGGCTTAGTCCCATATACTATTTCCTTTAAAGACAAATTAACCCTTGGAACAAAACAGACAATGAACCCCTTAGTTAGACATTATATATCAAATTTCCTGACTATTGCCAACAAACTAAACACGGCTCCCCAAGTTACTATCCAAGATAAAAATGGAGAAATAGAAAGAGGATATGTTACTAATCCTCTTCGAAGAACAAATGAGTTAGTCGCATTACCAGGTTGTAATGCAAAGTTAATAAAAGCAGCTTATGATTACGGATTACTCAATTCCATATACACGCTAACCGGAGAAGAGTTATCCATAATCCCTAGCCTATACATGGTACCAGAAATTATTTATAGATTACAAAATCCAAAATGATTTTTGAACGATGTTACAGAGCTTGGAGAAGTTACTTATCAAGAGATAAAACTAGCCATGAGGTTTGTCAAAATAGGATGTACATCTGCGTACATCATTCCTGAAGAAATAAAGGCCCAGCCCGAGATAAACTTTAATGAAGTACAAGATATCCTTAGTGAAAAAAGAGCTATAAAAATCAATGTTTTTGTGAAGCTCTATGTCTTGCTATTACTACGCCTATATGGATTAATCATAAAGAAATAAATACATTAGTTATATTTCAAAGTAGGGAATATAGCCATGATCTTGAAGAAACTATGAAAGCATGGGTATGGAGTCTCCTACATCCAGATGAGCCTCCTCAAACAAGATACATCCCAAACAATTTTATGACAAAAGATACGTTGAAGAAATATTGCAAGTGGATGCAACAAAATAATAAACACTTATGCCGGGATGTGCAAAAATCGGCGAGACAAATTTTTTGTAATGAACTCCTTGATGATACCTCACCAAGGTTTTTTCTTTGTTATTTATAGGCAAACGATATTAGATAGGACGTACATAAAAAGTTATTTTTAATTTAAGCCATACGGTTGGCTATTTTTCTAAGGTTACAAGCGATTTTGGCTTATTACCATATCTCTTATCCTTATCATCTATAGTAACTCCACCATCCTGTAGTCGGTTATATCAACTTGTGGGGCCTGAGTTGTACTGCTAGAGGATTCTTCCTCATCTTCCAAGTCTTCAATCATAGGTACAACTCTCTGCTGATTTTTGCACATCTAGCATAAGTGTTTATTATTTTGTTGCATCCACTTGCAATATTTCTTCAACGTATCTTTTGTCATAAAATTGTTTGGGATGTATCTTGTTTGAGGAGGCTCATCTGGATGTAGGAGACTCCATACCCATGCTTTTATAGTTTCTTCAGCATCATGGCTATATTCCCTACTTTGCGTTATAACTAATGTATTTATTTCTTTATGATTAATCCATATAGGCGTAATAATAACATGACATAGGGCTTCACAAATAACTTTGATTTTTATAGCTCGTTTTTCACTAAGGATATCTTGTATTTCATTAAAGTTTATCTCGGGCTGGGCCTTTATTTCTTCAGGAATGATGTACGCAGATGTACATCCTATTTTCACAAACCTCATGGCTGGTTTTATCTCTTGACAAGTAACTTCCCCGGTAGCTGTGTAACACCGTACAAAATCATTTTAGATTTTGTAATCAGTAAATAACTTCTGGTTACCTTGTATAGGCTAGGGATTAAGGATAACTCTTCTCCGGTTAGTGTGTATACGGAATTGAGTAATCCATAACCATAAGCTGCTTTTATTAACTTTGCATTACAACCTGGTAATGCGATTAACTCGTTTGTTTTTCGAAGAGGATTAGTAACATATCCTCTTTCTCTTTCTCCATGTTTATCTTGGATAGTAACTTGGGGAGCTGTGTTTAGTTTGTTGGCAATAGTCAGGAAATTTGATATATAATGTCTAACTAAGGGGTTCATTGTCTGTTTTGTTCCAAGGGTTAATTTGTCTTTAAAGGAAGTAGTATATGGGACTAAGCTGGGGTAATCTTCGTCATTGATAAATGTTTTGGGAGAAGTCTGTTTTTGAGAAGGGAATCCATAACTTCTACTTATAATAGCTTTGCCTTTAGCCTGGGATCTTTGGTTAGCACCATTATCTTGTTCTTGTTATCTCTGGCCACTGCCATTATCTTTAGAGCTTTCTCTACTTCTTTTCACTAGATCAAGCTCTTCTAATAACTTATTTATCAATAGTTTTTGTTCTTGATTCTCTTGAATCAATTGTTGAACTAACTCTAGAGAGATAATCTGCATAATAATTTTCATTAGTTTTTAGTAATTCAACTGTAAACTCATATTGTATGATATCAGCTATAATCCTATTTATTTCCTTCCTTGTAATATAATCTTGTAATTTCTGTGTCAGCCACCACTTAACAGTCCTGTTATCTGTTCTTAATAAAAAATTTTGTAAACAATATAAGGTTCAAAGTTTTTAATACCATATTTAACTGCTTTTAGCTCCTTTTTATTAATATCCCAATTTTTTATTATTGTATCTGTATTTCAATACTGCACCATAACCATTATTAATTTTGCTAGCATCACTTTCTACTATCCACACAAATTCTTTATCTTCATCAGGGAAACTTAATTTTTTGAATCGGTGGTAGTGCACCTGAAATCGTGATCTTTTTTCAGCTTTTTAGTAAGAGGTTCTGTAAACTGTGATAATTGTGGAACAAATTCTCTGACTTGATTTACTATTCCTAAGAATTTTTTTAATTCTTTCTTGGTATTAATTTCTTTTTAAAATTCTATGATTTTTTGAGCTATATGTTCTTGCATTTTTACTCCTGCTTTATCTATTTCGAATCCTAAAAATTCTATTTGTATTTTAAATATTTCCATTTTCTTTTTACTTAAGACTATTCCACTAGTTTTTATTATTTCTATTAAATGTTCTAGTAATATATAATGTTCCTCTTGTGTTTTGGAGAATATCAGTATATCATCAATATATACTACACAATTTGGTAATTGATTTAGATATTTATCCATAAATGCTTGGAATCTTCCAGGGACATTTTTATATCCAAATGGTAATACATTCCATTCATAAAATCCATTAGGTACTTTGAATGCTGTTAAATGTTTAGATTCTTCAGTTAATTTTAATTGGTGAAAACCACTTTTACAATCAGATTTTGAGAAGTAATTAAAACCTTGTATTTGTCTGATTTTTAGTATTTTATTAGGTATGGGATAATTGTATGTAATTATTTTCTCATTTAGAATTCTATAATCAATAACCATTCTTGTTTTTCCTCTTTTTTGTTCTGAATGGTTGTTAACTATAAATGCACCACTGCTATGTTTAGAATTACTTGGCCTAATTAATTTCCCTGCTAATAATTCTGTTATATGCATTTTAAATTCTTCTTCATTTCTTTGTGTATTATTAAAGGATTTTTGAGATATTATACTATTTTGATCTTTTAATGAAATTTGTATTTCAGTTTTGTGTTTATGCCAATTTGCTAATGGATTTTCATTACATAGTTCTTCTAATTTTATTTTTAAAGGGGTAATTTTATCTAAATATAATATTCCAATATCTATTATTGCAAAATTGATGTTTTCTTGCTTTGTATTCATTCTTTGAACTAATTGTTCTTCTTCTCCCTTTTTGCATTTTTCCCATTCTTGAGATATTCTTTCCCTATTTTTTACTATTTTAGCTTTTAACTTGTGTTTACATGGAGTAAATAATGTAAGAAAATCTTTATCTATGCTAATTGGTTTATATTGGTTAAGGAAATTATTTCCTAATATCATATTTTTTCCTGTTAATTCAAAGCAATATACTCGAGGTATTATTAATATTCTGTTACAAATTTGTATTTGTACATTAGGTATTTAAAGGGTAATTCTGCTACTGTTATTATTAACACCATTTATCCTCAATGGTGTATCTAATTTCTTCCTTTTTAGTAAACAATTTTTTTTTTCATAATTGTGGTTGTTGCTCCTGTATCTACCAGCGGTGTGTAGTATCTACTTTTATATCCTTCAAATATTATTTTTATAAGAATATAAGTTAAATTATTCATTGATTATTCTTGTTTTAATGTTAATTTGGTTATAAGTGTACTCAAAATAGTATAATTCTATTTTCCAGGGTTTGACTTTGTTTAAAAGTTCATTTCCTAATATAATTTTGTCACTTAGACTTAATTCATATTCTACATTTATATTTTGTGTTGCAATTTTTGTTGTAATAATTACTTTTCCTTTAAGTTTTAAATTATTGTACATTATTTTGTCTAATAATTTATCCATATAGATTGAATTATTTTCCACATTTATATCTATTTGTGCTTTTAAGTTTTCTCCTTCAATTTGTATTATAATATAGTAATCTTGTGACCTCAATTAAATAGGTTGATCATTATCTTTTTGTTCTCTAGATCTGGAAAAACTCATTCTTCTTTTTACTATATCTAGTTCTCCATAGCTAGGTTTAGAGTATAATTTTAATCCTTTATCCATTGGTAATAAAAGTTCTATAAATGGGGTATCTATAGTTATTGGTCCTAATTTTTTTTAGTATAAACTTGGTGCTGGTTAGTTAGTATGTAAGCATTTTTACAATGTACTGTCATTACTTTAGATCCATTTAGCATCTTTATTACATCTAGCTTCCAATATAGAACCATTGCCTTTTCTATATTCCTATCAGTTAACCTTATTGAATAATTTGGTTTAATTATGAAGCTTACCTTTTGGTAAATTAGATTTCCTTTAAGTTCAGCTATAATAGCTTTCTCTATAGGTTCTTTACTTCTATCATCTACCAATTCCAATTCCAACGGAGTATCTATCCCTTCTTTAAAATATGCTTTTATTATTATTTCTGTCGCTGCCAATTCTACAAATCTAAAAGTAATTGGTTTATTTCCTAATGATTTGTTAATTTTTGTTATTTCCTCGTTTAGCACTTCCTTTGTTATTAGTGGAACTTTAGTATTACCTTGCACTTGTGTTATGTCAATAACGTGTTCTCTATCAGCTATCACTAAATATTCGTTCTTATCCTTTCTGAATATTTTCTTAATTAAGTTTCTGTCAATTATCTTATTTGTTGACAAAGTAAATCCTTCATACTTTAATTGATTATACTTTTGAAGATGAAAAATTGCTCTTTGGTATTTACTTTGTGGAGTAATTTCTTCATCGTAATCTACTTCTTGTAATTCTTTATTCATCACTAGTAGTCTCAACGTTATCTTCTTCGCTAATTATTATTTCATCACTTTTTGTTTCATATTTTAGAACATATATCTCTTCTTCTGGCGGCATATTATTTTTCCCTATTTCATATTCAGCTATATGTAATTCAATAAAGTTAATATTTTTATTTACTTTATTTTTAAATTCTCTTGCTATATGACCTATTTGTCCACAATTGTAGCACCTACACTTCTTTAGTTTATTAACATACTGATAAATTTTTCTTCTTATATAATATTTTTTGTTCGATTTCTTCTTGTTTCTATATTTTCCATATGGTTTAAACCTTTTATACTTCTTATGCCTAAACTTTGGTCTTTTATTTCTACGTGTTTTATTTATTCTATAGCATCCAAATTTTGGTGTTTCCTATATTTCACGGCAATCACTTATTTTTGCATGTTTTTTAAAAGCTTTTTGGTTATTAGCTTCTGTATAATAGTTTTTATACCAAGTTTGTAAGAAAGATATTTGTTCTCCTAAGGTACCTGATTTAGGTTCTTTAGAGTATGCTTCTTCAACCATAGTATTTATAGGAATGAGTAATTTTTCAAAGTATAATTTTTGAAATATAGCTAATTGCTCAGTTGTTTCTGTTCATAATTCATAATAATTCAGTTGGAAAGCACAATTGTATCTATTTAGATCTTCTGGGCACATAGAACATATATCCATATTATATAATTGAGATTTACTATATTCTTTCTTAGCTTCTATATGTTTTAAATCTGCATAAAAATTTCTAAATTCTCTTCTTATAGCAATTTCATATTGTTTCAACATTTGTGTTGACTCTGTCATTTCATGTCCTTCGATCTTAGTACTTCTTATTTCTGATTTGTCTATTGTTCCTATGTGAGATAACTAGTTTTTAACTATTCTTGTGATAGTTCCTTCAATATAATTATATGCAATATTAACTGGGATTTTTGCTTCAATTAATTTTGCATTTATTTTAGCAACCTAATTTTGTATATCTAAATCAACATTGTCTGAACAATCTAAATTTAAGGTTTCTCCTACTTGAATATCTTTTGGTATATAGTTATCTTCTATTTGCTTCGATACTTCCATATATGTTCATTATTTCTATTGTTACTACCATAATTTATTGTTCTTAATATAGGTTTATAGTGTCTACTAGTCTTCATGTAATAATAATCGTCATCTTCCGTGAGTACATTAAGAGCTTTTTCTTTTTCTGTCATAAATTCAGATTCTGAAGATTTGGAGTAACTAAATTCTTGACTAGATTGGTCTGAATTAAAATCTTCATTGTTTTCTTCTATATTATTGACTTCAAGTCTTTCTACTCCAGTATCTATTGTTTCTATAGTATTATTCATTATTGTATTGTCATTTGATTCTTGAAAGATATTTCACTTTTTTCTTTTACATTCAATATAAGTTGTTCTTCTATTTTGTCAAATCTGTTGTTATTCTCTATTTTAAACTTTTGTATTTCATCGTTAAAATTATTTTCTACTCTATAAACTTTGTCTAATATTTGTTTAGTATTATGATGTATATTTGAAGGGTTTTCGAGGTATAAAAATTATACATCGTAATACTAAACAAATATTAGACAAAGTTTATTGAGTAGAAAATAATTTTAACGATGAAATACAAAAGTTTAAAATAGAGAATAGCAACAGACACTAGTAGAATTTTTGCTTATTGTTGTGGTTTTTACCCGTACCCAGCATTAAACCACGAAAAAAGGAAAAATCGAATTAAACATATTGCTGCGGACCTGCGGTTGTGGCTGGAAACCGCAGCAATATGGTTTCAATGAATTTTTTTTAAAATAAAGTTGACTATTTGACCAGATATATTGCTACGATTTCTGGCAAGAACGGCAACAATATATTTAAATAATATTTTTTTAATAATATTTTAATCTATTGCTGCTGTTTCTAGAAGAAACCGCAGCAATAGGGTCATTATGGTTTTTTAAATTCTTTTAGCGTCAGGGTTATTAGGCGCCATTTTTCTTCACCCCTCATTTTCATCAGTTCACCCCCTCTCTCTCACCCTTCACGCTCCTTCCCCTCTTTTCTCACTCCTCTGTAAATCTGCTCCTTCCTCCTCTATCACTCCTCTCTTTCTCACCCTTTACCCTTCGTCGACCTTCATCATTCTTAGCTCCATTCTCGCCGGCCGATTCTGCTTCGTCATCGTCATTGTCGACCGATTCTCGCCGGTATTCTCCTTCGCCAGTTAATAGATAGTGTATTTTGTATTATTGTAAATTGTATTTAATTTAGTAATTTACATTAATAGCCTTGTACACAAACACTCTTGTATATACTGATTCGTGATCAATGAGATCCTCACGGAATAGATTTCCTACATGGTATCAGCTAGGTTTTTCCTTCTCTCCTCCAGCCAACCCTAGCAGCCTCCCATCTCCCCCCTCTCTCCCTCCTACTCTACTTCGTCTTCAACATCTCCTTCGTCTCAATGCCTGACGAAACTCCGAAATTTCACCCTGCTCTCTCCATAACCAATGTGAAGTCACTCATTCCCATCACGTTGGATAATGAGGCTGGATTATATCATTCTTGGGCAGCGTTATTCAAGGTACAGGTTCGAGTTCACAATCTTCTTCATCATATTGAACCTCCCACCGACGAAAAAGCCAAGGCCAAGATTGATACTCTCAAGGCTGCTGATCCTGATCTTTATGATCGCCTCGACGCCGCGGTGCTGCAATGGATCTATGGAACCATATCTTCCTCCCTTCTTCAAGCCATTCTCTTCAAAGACGATACCGCGGCGCAAGCATGGAAACGGTTGGAGGCCATTTTTCAAGATAACAAGGGTTCTCGGGCAACCCATCTTGAAGAGGAATTGGCTGCTGTATCCCTCGCTGACTTCTCTAGCGTGGATGCTTACTGCACACATGTCAAATCATTGGGTGACCAACTAGCGGATGTTGATGCTCCCGTCCCGAACAGTCGACTAGTTTTGAAATTAGTTGGAGGCTTGCCTGATACATATGGCGGCATTATTGACTATGTTCATAATCAAGACCCCATTCCTCCTTTTGAAGCGGTCCGTTCTCGCCTCACCCTTGCTGAACGCACCATCAAAAATCGTGCCAAACGAGAAGGTGGTTCTTCCACCGCCTTACTGGCCTCCACTGGTGGCTCCTCCAGTAGGAACGACGACTTCACCACGTCTCCTCCCTCATCTGGCCATCCTTCTAGTCATGGTCGTAATAACAACCGCACCAAAAAGAACAACAAAGGGAAAGGCAATCATCAAAACCGCAAGTCTCATGGCGGGGGCTCCACCGGCAGCAACAACTCCTCTACCACCCATCAGTATCGTCCTACCGTCTGGCCATATCAATGGTCCCCACAGTGGAGTGCTTGGGGCCCTCAGTGGCCTTCTCCTCCTTGTCCGTATCCTACCACACCGTGGCAGCCTCGCACTACGTCACGCCCCGGGGTTCTTGGTCCGAGGCCTCAACAAGCATATGCTACCACCTATGCTCCGTCCTCCGTTGCTTATACACCTACTGATATAGAATCTGCCATGCATACTCTTACACTCACCCCACCAGATGGCAACTTTTACATGGACACAGGTGCAACATCTCATATGACGGCGGATCCTGGTATTTTCTCCTCTTATTTTAATTCGAGCAATAATAATCATAACATTGTTGTTGGTAATGGCAATTTAATTCCAATTGTTGGTCATGGAAGCACTACATTATCTCCGCCTCATCCACCATTAACCCTCAATAATGTCCTGCATGCCCCCAAACTTATTAAAAATCTTATATCTGTTCGCAAATTCACTACTGATAATATGGTATCTGTTGAATTTGATCCGTTTGGGTTTTCTGTCCATGATTTACAGACGGGGACCACGGTAATGAGATGTGACAGCACGGGGGACCTCTATCCTCTCTTCACCAACCATCGAGCCACTACTCCTGCTATCTCTTCCGCTTTTACTGCTTTATCTCCTCAATTATGGCATAGCCGTCTAGGACATCCGGGAGCTGCTGTCTTAAGCTCTCTTAGTCGTCGTAATTTCATTGAATGTAATAAGGCTCATAAACTTGTTTGTTACTCATGTCCTCTTGGCAAGCACACTAAATTACCATTTACAGATTCCGTGTCGTACACCATATTTCCTTTTGATATTGTTCATAGTGATCTTTGGACTTCGCCTATTGCAAGCTCTTCAGGTCACCGTTATTATGTGTTGTTTCTTGATGATTTTAGCAAATATCTGTGGACTTTTCCTATTGGCAAGAAATCTCAAGTGGCATCCTTATTCAAAACATTTCATTCCTTTATTCATACACAATTTGAACGCAAAATCAAAACTCTTCAATGTGATAATGGAACTGAATATGTCAATAATGCTGTCCACCATTTCCTTGCTTCTAATGGCATGCATTTTCGTTTATCATGCCCTCATACTTCCCCTCAAAATGGAAAAGCTGAACGACACATAAAATCAATCAATAACATTATTCGTACCTTGCTTGCTCATGCCTCTATACCATCCTCCTTTTGGCATCATGCTCTCGCCATGGCCACATATTTGCTTAACATTCTTCCAACCAAAGTATTAGGATTCTCCTCTCCCACTCAAATCTTATATAACAAGGATCCTTCTTACTCTCATCTTAGAGTTTTTGGTTGCCTATGCTTCCCTCTCTTTCCATCTTCTTCTCTTCACAAATTGCAAGCAAGATCTACTCCGTGTGTTTTCCTTGGCTATCCTCCAAATCACCGTGGTTATAAATGTTATGATATGTCTAGTGGTAAAATTTTTATTTGTCGTCATGTGCATTTTGTTGAAAATGAATTCCCTTTCTCCAAAATCTACTCCCCCACATCTTCTGCATATGATTTTTTGGATGAAAATATCTCCCCATTTCTTCTCCATAAAATGCGCACCTCATTCTCCCAAAATCCTACCACTAGTCCATCTCTAACCCAACCCACATCTCCTTCCTCTTCTGGGCCTAATCTCCCTTTAGGCCCATCTCCCTCTTCTCCCCACGTTGTCACACACAGCGGTCCCCCTACTAGGCTTCCTACCAGGCCTTCTGCCGACCCAAGGCCCAATACCCCACCTGCTGCTCCATGCGCTGGTTCCCCCATTCCTTCGGCCCAGTCTGCTACTCTCTCCTCTCCCATGTCCACGGCCCCATCTTCCCCTCACCAATCCTCTTTTCCCTATTCTATCCCATGCACTACCATCAGCCCATTACCGGTCCTCACTCCCCCCATCAGGCCCACCACTTCAAATCCCATTCTTCATCGCATGACTACCCGCAGCCTCAATGGCATATCCAAACCTAACCCCAAATACCACTCCAATTTGAACACCATGGTCACTCCATCCATCTCTCCCTTACCCAAAACCCCTACTAGTGCTCTTCATGACTCAAATTGGAAGGCTGCAATGTTTGATGAATTTAATGCTCTAATTAACAATAGGACATGGGACTTAGTACCTCGCCCTCCTGGTGTGAATGTAATTCGGTCTATGTGGATTTTTCGTCATAAATATAATTCTGATGGTTCTTTTGAGCGATACAAAGCTCGTCTTGTAGGTGATGGCAGGTCTCAACAAAAAGGGGTGGATTGTGATGAAACGTTTAGCCCTGTGGTTAAACCTGCTACTATTCGGACTGTGTTGAGTATAGCTTTGTCTCGTTCTTGGCCAATTCATCAATTGGATGTCAAGAACGCCTTTCTTCATGGTCATCTCCATGAAACAGTTCATATGCATCAACCGATGGGTTTCAAGGATCCCCACCATCCTGACTATGTTTGCTTGTTAAAGAAATCTTTGTATGGCTTGAAACAAGCTCCCAGGGCCTGGTACCAGCGTTTCGCAGACTATGTAGCTACTATTGGTTTTGCTCATAGTACATCTGATCATTCATTGTTCATTTACAGGAAAGGTCCAGATATTGCTTACCTTCTCTTGTATGTTGATGATATTATTCTCACAGCTTCATCTGACTCTCTTCGGAGGTCTATTATGGTAAAGTTGGGAGGTGAGTTTGCTATGAAGGACCTTGGCCCACTCCATTATTTTTTGGGGATTGCTGTTACTCGTCATAAGCATGGTTTGTTCCTCACACAACAGAAGTATGCCGAAGACATCCTTGCCCGGGCTGGCATGTCAAATTGTAGCCCTTGTTCTACACCAGTGGATACTAAGCCCAAACTTGGCACTTCTAATGATACTCCATATGAAGATCCTACCAAGTATCGACAGCTTGCCGGGGCATTACAATATCTCACCTTCACTAGGCCCGACATTTCGTATGCCGTACAACAGGTATGTCTTCATATGCATGATCCGAAAAATGAGCATATGAGTGCTCTTAAGCGCATTTTGCGTTACATTCAGGGGTCTCTTCAGTTCGGTTTGCATCTTTATAAGTCTTCTATTGGCAAGCTTATTTCTTACACAGATGCAGATTGGGGTGGTTGCCCCGATACTCGACGTTCAACCTCTGGTTATTGTGTCTTTCTTGGTGACAATCTGATTTCATGGTCCTCCAAAAGACAACCCACACTCTCTCGGTCTAGTGCTGAAGCCGAGTATCGTGGTGTAGCGAATGTTGTGTCAGAATCCTGTTGGATCAGGAACCTCCTTCTCGAGCTACATTGCCCCATTCGCAAGGCCACACTAGTCTATTGTGACAACGTCAGTGCTATATACTTATCCGGTAATCCAGTACAGCATCAACGCACCAAGCACATTGAAATGGACATTCACTTTGTTCGTGAGAAAGTCGCCCGTGGCGAAGTTCGTGTGCTACATGTCCCGTCTCGATATCAGATTGCCGATATTTTCACTAAGGGGCTTCCGCGCATACTATTTGATGATTTTCGGGACAGTCTCAGCGTTCGTCCACCTCCCGCTTCGACTGCGGGGGTGTAATAGATAGTGTATTTTGTATTATTGTAAATTGTATTTAATTTAGTAATTTACATTAATAGCCTTGTACACAAACACTCTTGTATATACTGATTCGTGATCAATGAGATCCTCACGGAATAGATTTCCTACACCAGTCTTCATCGTTATTCGCTCGACCTTCCTTCTTCGCTCTTCATCGTTAGCCGTAATATTTAAAAATTCCAGATGTCTTGGATTGAAAGCTGATTGTAAGGAATTCGTAAGGTAATAAATATGAGTATCATCTTATATTTTTTGTTGCTTAGTTTTTGTTGCTTAGTTTTTGTTGCTTCTGGAAAAGTTTTAGAATTTTGTCCTATTAAGTCAAATTAATTAAACAGCTGCACAAAGAAAAGTACGGGAGTCTAGTTTTATCATGTTGAAGTTTTAAACAATTTTTCAGGATAAGGGGCTTGATCTTATGCTGGTTCTATTTGATTAGAATGAAATTGTGTGAATATATGTATTTTTTATCTTCTTCATTTTTTTTAGTTTAGATCTGTATTTTTCTTCATTCTCGCGGTATGTGGTGGTGGCTCGGTCATGCCGTGGCTGGACGCCGTGGTTTCTTTTGTATAATCTAGATCTGTTTTTTTTTTTAATTTATCTTTTGTATATTATAATTATTTTATTTTCATTATTTATGATTTTATACTCAATGCATGGATTCAATGTGTTGGAACGGTGGGTTTTAGTTACTTTAAGTTTTTATTGTATTTTAACATTGAAAATAGTATGAAGATTTTAATTTCAATTTTTTTTTTAAAAAGTACATCTATTGCTGCGGTTTTGGCCCACAACCGCAAAGAATATAAGGCACTTTTTAATATTAAAAAATAACATATTCTTTGCGGTTTCTGCCAGGAACCGCAAAGAATATCTTGGCTATTCTTTGCCGATCAAAAACCGCAGCAATAGGTAATTAGCTATTGTTGCGCCCTTAATTGCTGCGCGGCCAAAACCGCCGCAATAGGCCACTTAATGACCGCAACAATAAGCATTTATTCTACTAGTGAGATTTGACAAAATAGAAGAACAACTTATATTGAATGTAAAATAAAAAATTGAAATATCAGAAATTCAAGAATCAGATGAAGAAACAATAATGAATAATACTATAGAAATAATAGATACTAGAGTAGAAAGACTTGAAGTCAATAATATAAAAGAAAATTATGAAGATTTTAATTCAGACCAATCTAGTCAGGAATTTAGTTACTCAAAATACTCAGAATATGAATTTATGACAGAAAAAGAAAAATATCTTAATGTACTGACAAAAGATGACGATTATTATTACATGAAGACTAGCAGACACTACAAACCTATATTAAGAAAAAGAAATTATGGTAGTAACAATAGAAATAATGAACATATATGGAAGTATCGAAGCAAAATAGAAGATAACTATATACCAAAAGATATTAAAGTAGGAGAAACCTAAAATTTAGATTGTTCATAAAATGTTGATTTTGAAAATTATTATGCAGATTATCTCTCCAGAGTTAGTTCAACAATTGATTCAGGAGAATCAAGAACAAAAACTATTGATAAATAAGTTATTAGAAGAACTTGTTCTAGTGAAAAGAAGTAGAGAAAGGTCTAAAGATAATGGCAGTGGCCAGAGCTATCAAGAACAAGATAATGGTGCTAACCAAAGATACCAGGCCAAAGGCAAAGCTATTATAAGAAGAAGTTATGGATTCCCCTCTCAAAAAAGAGATTTCCTAAATTACCAAATACAGACTTCTCCCAAAATATTTATCAATGACGAAGATTACCCCAGTTTAGTCCCATATACTACTACTTTTAAAGACAAATTAACCCTTAGAATATAACAGACAATGAACCCCTTAGTTAGACAGTATATATCAAATTTCCTGACTATTGCTAACAAACTAAGCACAACTCCCCAAGTTACTATCCAAGATAAACATGGGGAAATAGAAAGAGACTATGTTACTAATCCTCTTCGAAAAATAAACAAGTTAATCGCATTACCAGGTTGTAATGCAAAGTTAATAAAAGCAGCTTGTGATTATGGATTACTCAATTCCGTATACACGCTAACCAAAGAAGAGTTATCCTTAATCCCTTTCCTATACAAGGTAACCATAAGTTATTTACAGATTACAAAATCTAAAATAATTTTTGTACGATGTTACACAACTACTGGGGAAGTTACTTATCAAGAGATAAAACCAGCCATGAGGTTTTGTGAAAATAGGATGTACATCTGCGTACATCATTCCTGAAGAAATAAAGGCCCAGCCCGAGATAAACTTTAATGAAGTACAAGATATCCTTAGTGAAAAACGAGCTATAAAAATCAAAGTTATTTGTGAAGCCCTATGTCATGTTATTACTACGCCTATATGGATTAATCATAATGAAATAAATACATTAGTTATAACTCAAAGTAGGGAATATAGCCATGATGCTGAAGAAACTATGAAAGCATGGGTATAGAGTCTCCTACATCCAGATGAGCCTCCTCAAACAAGATACATCCTAAACAATTTTATGACAAAAGATACGTTGAAGAAATATTGCAAATGGATGCAACAAAATAATAAACACTTACGCCAGATGTGCAAAAATCAGCAGACAGATGTACCTATGATTGATGACTTGGAAGATAAGGAAGAATCTTCTAGCAGTACAACCCAGGCCCGACAAGTTAATATAACCGACTGAATGATGGTGGAGTTACTATAAAAGATAAGGATAAGAGATAAGGTGATAAGCCAAAATGCGTTTGTAACCTTAGAAAAATAGCGAGTCGTATGGTTATAATTAAAAGTAGCTTCTTATGTACGTACTTTGTAATATCGTTTGCCTATAAATAACAAAGAAAAACCTTGGTGAGGAATCATCAAGGAGTTCACTAAAAAAAATACTTCTCTCTTATCTCTCTCTCTACTTCAAATACTTTGGTAGTTTTTCTATAGTTTTTCTCAGTAGGTTAAAGTTGGTATCAGAGCTTGGAGAAGTTACTTTCATATCAGGATAATCTTTCATAGTTATGGAACAAGCTAAGGAAAAATTCTTTCTTATGAACTAAGTATTAATTCAATCCTTTAGTTTATAATAATGCTGAGATCCGTAAAAATAATTCTATAACTTCATATAGGACTTGTACTATCTTACATATGCTCTACTCGATTTCGTAAAATTATGCTTTTAAACCAAGAGACAACTGGTAGTAGTAGTCCTTTTATGCCGTTGAATATGAGAAGGCTGTTGTGGACATAATACGTAAAACCTATGTGGTGAGGTGAAAAAGTGTGATCTTACTTAATTTGCTTTTAAGCATAAGAGTTGAAGGGCGGATTAGTAACACTTATATGAAGGATTATAGAACTATTATTAACAGATTGAGGTATATTATAAATGAAGGGATTGAGTTCAACCAAAGTTTAAAAGAAAATCTCAAATACAAGATTTACTGCGTATATGAAAACACAAATGAAAATCGTTAAAAGAAATATAGATATTAGAAAATTTATTTTAGATTTTCGAATCATGAATTTACAAACTAAAATAGATGGTTATGACAATTATTTATATGAAGCACATAGAAGAAAAGATATTGAAACAAAAGATGCTTTAATCAAATTAATAACTGAAACCCAAATTAAGAAAAATAAACTCTTAGGAAGAAAAATAGAACTCAAACATATACAAAATTCGTTATATATATGACAATTAAATCTCAAATTAAAAAGGCTATAAGAAGAGCAGGATTAAAGATAATGATAACAATTTTAGAAGCAGATATTAAAAACTTAGGAAACAGAAATAAAAGAAGAATGGCTAGAATAAATAAATAAACGATAGCAGAAAGATCAAAACTAACAAAGGATAATAATGTTGAAGAAGAATTAAAAAACTTAGACAATCAAATAAAAATGTTAAATATACAAATAAAAGAACAGGAAGATATAGCTAGTAAAGCACACAAAGATTATGATGAATATAAGAAAAATAAATCAATCTTACACATATGAGTGAATTTGAGCAAGAAGGTAATCTAGTAAATAACCTAAAGATAATAAACGCAAACATCTTATTAATTATGCAATTATTAAAGGATAGCAAGACTGAGTCTAGCAATACAAAAGTTCCACTAGAATTAGAAGAACAGGGTTATGAGATAATCGATAAAAAGGTATTTAAAGAATACTATCAGTTTTTTCCCGAATTACTTATAAAAAAAGAATAGAAGTAGAATATAAGAGAGTCATTAAACAACTAGAATAATGAATAAAGACGAAAAGATTATTGATGAAGAAATACTAAGATATAATGATGGTCCATTTCAAATATATAAAACAAATCATAATAGAAAATTTGCAGAAATTATGAAAGGAAGATTATATTTAATAAAAGATAGAAAAGAAATAATATTAGAAAATGAATTTGAAAGAGAAAGAAGATTAGCTAAAGAAAGGGACTTAGTAGAGATAAAACACATAGAAAGTAAAAATCAAGAAAACAAAACAATAAATAACACATATAAAAAATTAGATAAATTAGAGAGAAGATATGATGAAAGAATCTAGAAAATAGAAGAATCAATAAAAATTATACATCATAATACTAAACAAATATTAGACAACGTTTATAGAGTAGAAAATAATTTTAACGATGAAATACAAAAGTTTAAAATAGAGTATAATAACAGATTTGACAAAATAGAAGAACAACTTATATTGAATGTAAAAGAAAAAAGTGAAATATCATCAATTCAAGAATCAGATGACGAAACAATAATGAATAATACTATAGAAACAATAGATACTGGAGTAGAAAGACTTGAAGTCAATAATATAGAAGAAAACGATGAAGATTTTAATTCAGACCAATCTAGTCAAGAATTTAGTTACTCAAAATATTCAGAATCTGAATTTATGACAGGATAAGAAAAAGATCTTAATGTACTCACAAAAGATGACGATTATTATTACATAAAGACTAGTAGACACTATAAACCTATATTAAGAAAAAGAAATTATGGTAGTAACAATAGAAATAATGAAAATATATGGAAGTATCGAAGCAAAATTGAAGATAACTATATACCAAAAGATATTCAAGTAGGAGAGACCTTAAATTTAGATTGTTTAGAAAATGTTGATTTAGATATACAAAATTGGGTAGCTAAAATAAATGCAAAATTAATTGAAGCAAAAATCCCAGTTAATATTGCATCTAATCATATTGAAGGAACTATTACAGGAATAGTTAAAAACTGGTTAGCTCACATAGGAACAATAGATAAAACAGAAATAAGAAGTACTAAGATAGAAGGACATGAAATGACAGAGTCAACACAAATGTTGAAACAATATGAAATTGCTATAAGAAGAGAATTTAGAAATTTTTATGCAGATTTAAAACATATAGAAGCTAAGAAAGAATATAGTAAATCTCAATTATATAATATGGATATATGTTCTATGTGCCCAGAAGATCTAAAAAGATACAATTGTGCTTTCCAAATGAATTATTATGAATTAGGAACAGAAACAACTGAGCAATTAACTATATTTCGAAAATTATACTTTGAAAAATTACCCATTCCTATAAATACTATGGTTCAAGAAGCATACTCTAAAGAACCTAAATCAGGTACCTTAGGAGAACAAATATGTTTCTTACAAACTTCGTATAAAAACTATTGTACAGAAGTTAATAACCAAAAAGCTTTTAAAAAACAAGCTAAAATAAGTGATTGCTGTGAAAGATATGAAACACCAAAATTTGGATGCTATAAATTAAATAAAAAACGTAGAAATAAAAGACCAAAGTTTAGGCCTAAGAAGTATAAAAGGTTTAAACCATATGGAAAATATAGACACAAGAAGAAATCGAACATAAATTATTATATAAAAAGAAAAATTTATAAGTATGTTAACAACCTAAAGAAGTGCGGGTGCTACAATTGTGGACAAATAGCTCATATAGCAAGAGAATGTAAAAATAAAGTAAATAAAAATATTAACTTTATTGAATTACATATAGCTGAATATGAAATAGGGAAAAATAATATACCGCCAGAAGAAGAGATATATGTTTTAGAATATGAAACAGAAAGTGATGAAATAATAATTAGCGAAGAAGATAACGTTGAGACTACTAGTGATGGATAAAGAATTACAAGAAGTAGATTACGATGAAGAAATTACTCCACAAAGTAAAGACCAAAGAGCTATTTTTGATCTTCAAAAGTATAATCAATTAAAGTATGAAGGATAAGAACGAATATTTAGTGATAGCTGATAGAGAACACGTTATTGATATAACTCAAGTGCAAGGTAATACTAAAGTTCCATTATTACAAAAGAAGTGCTAAACGAGAAAATATCAAAAATTAATCGATCATTAGGAAATAAACCAATTACTTTTAGATTTGTAGAATTGACAGCAACAGAGATAATAATTAAAGTATGTTTTAAAGAAGGAATTCATACTCCGTTGGAATTAGAATTAGCGAGACGATAGAATTAAAGAACCTATATAGAAAGCTATTATAGCTGAACTTAATGGAAATCTAATTTACCAAAAGGTAAGGTTCGTAATTAAACCAAATTATTCAATAAGCTTAACTGATAAGAATATAGAAAAGGCATTGGTTCTATATTGGAAGCTAGATGGAAAAAAGATGCTAAATGGATCTAATGTAATGACTATACAATGTAAAAATGCTTACATACTAACTAACCAACACCAAGTTTATACTTAAAATAAATTAGGACCATTAACTATAAATACCCCATTTATAGAACTTTTATTACCAATGGATAAAGAATTAAAATTATACTCGAAACCTAGCTATGGAGAACTAGATATAGTAAAAAGAAGAATGAGTTTTTCCAGATCTAGAGAACAAAAAGATAATGATCAGCCTATTCAATTGAGGTCACAAGATTACTATATTATAATACAAATTGAAAGAGAAAACTTAAAAGCACAAATATATATAAATGTGGAAAATAATTCAATCTATATGGATAATTTATTAGACAATATAATGTACAATAATTTAAAACTTAAAGGAAAAGTAATTATTACAACAAAAATTGCAACACAAAATATAAATGTAGAATATGAAGTAAGTCTAAGTGACAAAATTATATTAGGAAACTAATTTTTAAACAAAGTCAAACCCTGGAAAATAGAATCAGACTATCTTGAGTACACTTATAACAAAATTCAATTTAAAATAAGAATAATCAATGAGTAATTTAACTTATATTCTTATAAAAATAATACTTGTAGGATATAAAAGTAGATACTACACACCGATGGTAGATACAGGAGCAACAACCACAATTATGAAAGAAAATTGTTTACCATAATGAAAGAAATTAGATACACCATTCAGGATAAATGGTTTTAATAATAATAGTAGTAGAATTACCCTCTATCAAACTAATGTACAAATACAAATTTGGAACAAAATATTAATTATACCTCGAGTATATTGCTTTGAATTAACAGGAAAATATATGATATTAGGAAATAATTTCCTTAACCAATATAAACCAATTAGCATAGATAAAGATTTTCTTACATTATTTACCTCATGTAAACACAAGGTGAAAGCTAGAATAGTAAAAAATAGAGAAAGAATATCTCAAGAATGGGAAAAATGTAAAAATGGAGAAGAAGAAAAACTGGTTCAAAGAATGAAAACAAAGAAAAAAAACATCAATTTTGCAATAATAGATATTGGAATTTTATATTTAGATAAAATTACTCCTTTAAAAATAAAATTAGAAGAACTATGTAATGAAAATCCATTAGCAAATTGGCACAAACACAAAACTGAAATACAAATTACATTAAAAGATCGAAATAGTATAATATCTCAAAAACCCTTTAATAATACACAAAGAGATGAAGAAGAATTTAAAATGCATATAATAGAATTATTTGCAGGAAAATTAATTAGGCCATGTAATTCGAAACATAACAATAGTGCATTTATAGTTAACAACCATTCAGAACAAAAAAGAGGAAAAACAAGAATGGTTATTGATTATAGAATTCTAAATGACAAAAAAATTACATACAATTATCCAATACCTAATAAAATACTAAAAATGAGACAAATACAAGGTTATAATTACTTCTCAAAATTGTGGTTTTCACCAATTAAAATTAACTGAAGAATCAAAACAATTAACAGCATTCAAAGTACTTATTCAATTTTATTAATGGAATGTATTACCATTTGGATATAAAAATGTCCTTAGACGATTCCAAGCATTGATGGATAAATATCTAAATCAATTACCAAATTGTCTAGTATATATTGATAACATACTAATATACTCCAAAACACAAAAAGAACATTGTAAATTATTAGAACAATTTATAGAAATAATAAAGAATAGTGGAATAGTCTTAAGTAAAAAGAAAATGGAAATATTTAAAACACAAATAGAATTTTTAGAATTCGAAATTGATAAAGCAGGATTAAAAATGCAAGAACATATAGCTCAAAAAATCATAGAATTTCAAAGGGAAATTAGTACCAAGAAAGAATTACAAAATTCTTAGGAATAGTAAACCAAGTCGAGAGAATTTGTTCCAAAATTATCACAATTCTGACGAACCACTTACCAAAAAGCTGAAAAAAGATCATGATTTTAGGTGGACTGATACCGATTCAAAAAATTTGGAAAAAATCAAAGAACTAGTTAGAAGATTACCAAAATTAAGTTTTACTGGTGAAGATACGGAATTTGTGTGGATAGTAGAAACTGATGCTAGCGAACCTAATAATGGTTATGGTGCAGTATTGAAATACAGATACAATGATGATAAAAGAGAATATATATGCAGATACCATTCAGGAACATTCAAGGCAAATGAAAAAAATTGGGATATTAATAAAAAGGAGCTAAAAGCAGTTAAATATGGTATTAAAAAGTTTGAACCTTATATTGTTTACAAAAAAATTATATTAAGAACAGGATAACGGAGATGTTAAGTGTTGGGTGACACAGAAATTACAAGATTCTATTACAAGGAAGGAAATAAATAGGATTATAGCTGATATCAAACAATATAAGTTTACAGTTGAATTATTAAAAACTAATAAAAATTATTATGCAGATTATCTCTCCAGAGTTAGTTCAACAATTGATTCAAGAGAATCAAGAACAAAAACTATTGATAAATAAGTTATTAGAAGAGCTTGATCTAGTGAAAAGAAGTAGAGAAAGCTCTAAAGATAATGACAGTGGCCAGAGATATCAAGAATAAGATAATGGTGCTAACCAAAGATCCCAAGCCAAAGGCAAAGCTATAATAAGAAGAAGTTATGGATTCCCTTCTCAAAAAAGAGATTTCCTAAACTACGAGTTCTTCCAAAACATTTATCAATAACGAAGATTACCCCAGCTTAGTCCCAGATACTATTTCGTTTAAAGACAAATTAACATTTGGAACAAAACAGAAAATGAACCCCTTAGTTAGACAGTATATATATCAAATTTCCTGACTATTGCCAACAAACTAAACACAGCTCCCCAATTTACTATCCAAGATAAACATGGAGAAATAGAAAGAGGATATGTTACTAATCCTGTTCGGAAGACAAACGAGTTAATCGCATTACCAGGTTGTAATGCAAAGTTAATAAAAGCAGCTTATGATTACGGATTACTCAATTTCGTATACACACTAATCAGAGAAGAGTTATCCTTAATCCCTATCCTATACAAGGTAACCAAAAGTTATTTACATATTACAAAATCTAAAATGATTTTTGTACGGTGTTACACAATTACTGGGGAAGTTACTTATCAAGAGATAAAACCGACCATGAGGTTTGTGAAAATAGGATGTACATTTGCGTACATCATTCTCGAAGATATAAAGGCCCGACCGAGATAAACTTTAATGAAGTACAAGATATCCTTAGTGAAAAACGAGCTATAAAAATCAAAGTTATTTGTGAAGCCCTATGTCATGCTATTACTACGCCTATATGTATTAATCATAAAGAAATAAATACATTAGTTATAACTCAAAGTAGGGAATATAACCATGATGCTGAAGAAACTATGAAAGCATGGGTATGGAGTCTCCTACATCCAGATGAGCCGCCTCAATACATCCCAAACAATTATATGACAAAAGATACGTTGAAAAAATCTTGCAAGTGGATGCAACAAAATAATAAACACTTATGCCAGATGTGCAAAAATCAGCAGACAGTTGTACCTATCATTGCAGACTTGGAAGATAAGGAAGAATCCTCTAGCATTACAACCCAGGCCCCACAAGTTAATATAACCGACTAAAGGATGGTGGAGTTACTATAGAAGATAAGGATAAGAGATAAGGTGATAAGCCAAAATCTGTTGTAACCTTGGAAAAATAGCAAACTGTATGGCTTAAATTAAAAGTAACTTTTTATGTACGTCCTATGTAATATCGTTTGCCTATAAATAACAAAGAAAAAACCCTGGTGAGGTATCATCATGGAGTTCATTACAAAAAATCTTCTCTCTTACCTCTCTCTCTACTTCAAAAATTTTGGCAGTTTTTGAAGTATAGAGAGAGATAAGAATTACTATTCCTAAGAATTTTTGTAATTCTTTCTTGGTATTAATTTCTCTTTGAAATTATATAATTTTTAAGCTATATGTTATTGCATTTTTACTCCTGCTTTATCTATTTTGAATCCTAAAAATTATATTTGTGTTTTAAATATTTCCGAGTTTCTTTTTAGTCAAGACTATTCCACTATTTTTTTTATTTCTATTAATTATTCTAATAATTTATAATGTTCTTCTTGTGTATTGGAGTATATTAGTATATCATCAATATATACTACACAATTTGGTAATTGATTTAGATATTTATCCATAAATGCTTGAATTCTTCCGGGGGCATTTTTATATCCAAATGGTAATACGTTCCATTCATAGAATCCATTAGGTACTTTGAATGCTGTTAATTGTTTAGAATCTTTGGTTAATTTTAATTGTTGAGAACCACTTTTACAATCAAACTTTGAGAAGTAATTATAACCTTGTAGTTATCTCATTTTTAGTATTTTATAAGGTATGGGATAATTGTATGTAATTGTTTTCTCATTTAGAATTCTATAATCAATAACCATTCTTATTTTTCCTCTTTTTTGTTCTGAATGGTTGTTAACTATAAATGCACTACTTGCTATGTTTAGAATCACTTGGCCTAATTAAATTTCCTGCTAATAATTCTATTATATGCATTTTAAATTCTTATTCATCTCTTTGTGTATTATTAAAGGGTTTTTGAGATATTATACTATTTTGATCTTTTAATGTAATTTATATTTCGGTTTTGTGTTTATGCCAATTTGCTAATGGATTTTCATTACATTGTTCTTCTAATTTTATTTTTAAAGGGGTAATTTTATCTAAATATAGTATTCCAATATCTATTATTGCAAAATTGATGTTTTCTTTCTTTGTTTTCATTCTTTGGACTAATTGTTCTTCCTCTGCCTTTTTACATTTTTCCCATTCTTGGGATTTTCTTTCTCTATCTTTTACTATTTTAGCTTTCAACTTGTGTTTACATGGGGTAAATAATGTAAGAAAATCTTTATTATGCTAATTGGTTTTTATTGATTAAGGACAATTATTTCCTAATATCATATCTTTTCTGTTAATTCAAAGCAATATACTCGAGGTATAATTAATATTTTCTTCCAAATTTGTATACGTACATTAGTTTGATAAAGGGTAATTCTGCTACTATTATTATTAAAACCATTTATCTCGAATGGTGTATCTAATTTCTTCCATTACGGTAAATAATTTTTTTTTTCATAATTGTGGTTCTTTGCTCTCAGTATCTACCATCGGTGTGTAGTATCTACTTTTATATCCTTCAAATATTATTTTTATAAGAATATAAGTTAAATTACTCATTGATCATTCTTGTTTTAAATTGAATTTGGTTATAAGTGTACTCAAAATAGTCTGATTCTATTTTTCAGGGTTTGACTTTGTTTAAAAATTCTTTTCCTAATATAATTTTGTCACTTAGACTTACTTCATAGGTTTTACGTATTCTATCCACAACTGACCTTCTCATATTCAACGGCATAAAAGGACTACTACTACCAGGTTGTCTCTTGGTTTAAAAGCATGATTTTACGAAATCGAGGAGAGCATATTTAAGATAGTACAAGTCCTATATGAAGTTATAGAATTATTATTACGGATCTCAGCATTATTATAAACTAAAGCATTGAATTTATACTTAGTTCATAAGAAAGAATTTTACCTTAGCTTCTTCCATAACTATGAAAGATTATCCTGATATGAAAATAACTTCTCCAAGCTCTGATACCAACTTTGTGTGGTTAAGAAAATTATAGAAAAACTACCAAAATTTTTGAAGTAGAGAGAGAGGTAAGAGAGAAGATTTTTTGTAATGAATTCCTTGATGATACCTCACCAAGGTTTTTTCTTTGTTATCTATAGGCAAACGATATTACATAGGACGTACATAAAAAGTTACTTTTAATTTAAGCCATACAACTGGCTATTTTTCCAAGGTTACAACAGATTTTGGCTTATCACCTTATCTCTTATCCTTATCTTCTATAGTAACTCCACCATCCCGTAGTCGGTTATATCAACTTGTGGGGCCTGAGTTGTACTGCTATAGGATTCATCCTTATCTTCCAAGTCTTCAATCATAGGTACAACTGTCTGCTGATTTTTGCACATCTGGCATAAGTGTTTATTATTTTGTTGCATCCACTTGCAATATTTCTTCAACGTATCTTTTGTCATAAAATTATTTGGGATGTATCTTGTTTGAGGAGGCTCATCTGGATGTAGGAGACTCCATACCCATGCTTTCATAGTTTCTTCAGCATCATGGCTATATTCCCTACTTTGAGTTATAACTAATGTATTTATTTCTTTATGATTAATCCATATAGGCGTAGTAATAGCATGACATAGGGCTTCACAAATAACTTTAATTTTTATAGCTCGTTTTTCACTAAGGATATCTTGTACTTCATTAAAGTCTATCTCGAGCTGGGCCTTTATTTCTTCGGGAATGATGTACGCAGATGTACATCCTATTTTCACAAGCCTCATGGCTGGTTTTATCTCTTGATAAGTAACTTCCCCGGTAGCTGTGTAACACCGTACAAAAATCATTTTAGATTTTGTAATCAGTAAATAACTTCTAGTTACCTTGTATAGGCTAGGGATTAACGATAACTCTTCTTTGGTTAGTATGTATACGGAATTGAGTAATCCGTAATCATAAGCTGCTTTTATTAACTTTGCATTACAACCTGGTAATGCGATTAACTCATTTGCTTTTCGAAGAGGATTAGTAACATATCCTCTTTCTATTTCTCCATGTTTATCTTGGATAGTAACTTGGGGAGTTGTGTTTAGTTTGTTGGCAATAATCTGGAAAATTGATATATACTATCTAACTAAGGGGTTCATTGTCTGTTTTGTTTCAAGGGTTAATTTGTCTTTAAAGGAAGTACTATCTGGGACTAAGCTGGGGTAATCTTCGTCATTGATAAATGTTTTAGGAGAAGTCTGTATTTGGTAGTTTAGGAAATTTCTTTTTTGAGAAGGGAATCCATAACTTCTTCTTATAATAGCTTTGCCTTTGGCCTGGGATCTTTGGTTAGCACCATTATCTTGTTATTGATATCTCTGGCCACTCTCATTATCTTTAAAGCTTTCTCTACTTCTTTTCACTAGATCAAGCTCTTCTAATAACTTATTTATCACTAGTTTTTGTTCTTGATTCTCTTTAATCAATTGTTGAACTAACTTTGGAGAGATAATCTACACAATAATTTTCATTAGTTTTTAATAATTCAACTGTAAACTGATATTGTTTGATATAAGCTATAATCCTATTTATTTCCTTTTCTTGTAATGGAATCTTGTAATTTCTGTGTCAGCCAACACTTAACAGTCCTGTTATCTGTTCTTAATATAATTTTTTTGTAAACAATATAAGGTTCAAACTTTTTAATACCATATTTAACTGCTTTTAGCTCCTTTTTATTAATATCCCAATTTGTTTGATTTGCCTTGAATGTTCCTGAAAGGTATCTACATATACATTCTCTTTTTTCATTATTGTATCTGTATTTCAATACTGCACCATAACCATTATTAATTTCGCTAGCATCAGTTTCTATTATCCACACAAATTCCTTATCTTCATCAGGAAAACTTAATTTTGGTAATCTTCTAACTAGTTCTTTGATTTTTTCCAAATTTTTTGAATCGGTATCAGTCCACCTAAAATCATGATCTTTTTTTAGCTTTTTCGTAAGTGGTTCTGTAAATTGTTATAATTTTGGAACAATTCTCTGACTTGGTTTACTATTCCTAAGAATTTTTGTAATTCTTTCTAGGTATTAATTTCCCTTTGAAATTCGATCATTTTTTGAGCTATGTGTTCTTGCATTTTTACTCTTGCTTTATCTATTTCGAATCCTCAAAATTCTATTTGTGTTTTAAATATTTCAATTTTCTTTTTACTTAAGACTATTCCACTATTCCTTATTATTTCTATAAATTGTTCAAATAATTTATAATGTTCTTCTTGTGTTTTGGAGTATATTAGTATGTCATCAATATATACTACACAATTTGGTAATTGATTTAGATATTTATCCATAAATGCTTGGAATCGTCGAGGGGCATTTTTATATCCAAATAGTAATACATCCCATTCTTAAAATCCATTAGGTACTTTGAAGGCTTTTAATTGTTTAGATTCTTCATTAGGTATTGGATAATTGTATGTAATTGTTTTCTCATCTATAATCAATAATCATTCTTGTTTTTCCTCTTTTTTGTTCTGAATGGTTGTTAACTATAAATGCACTACTGCTATGTTTAGAATTACTTGGCCTAATTAATTTTCCTGCTAATAATTCTGTTATATGCATTTTAAATTCTTCTTCATCTCTTTGTGTATTATTAAAGGGTTTTTGAGATATTATACTATTTTTGTTCTTTTAATGTAATTTGTATTTCAGTTTTGTGTTTGTGCCAATTTGCTAATGGATTTTCATTACATAGTTCTTCTAATTTTATTTTTAAAGGGGTAATTTTATCTAAATATAAAATTCCAACATCTATTATTGCAAAAGTGATGTTTTCTTTCTTTGTTTTCATTCTTTGAACCAGTTTTTCTTTTTCTCCCTTTTTACATTTTTCCCACTCTTGAGATATTCTTTCTCTATTTTTCACTATTCTAGCTTTCAACTTGTGTTTACATGGGCTAAATAATGTAAGAAAATCTTTATCTATGCTAATTGGTTGATATTGGTTAAGGAAATTATTCCCTCATATCATATATTTTCCTGTTAATTCAAAGCAATATACTCAAGGGATAATTAATATTTTGTTCCAAATTTGTATTTGTATATTAGTTTGATAAAGGGTAATTCTGCTACTATTATTATTAAAACCATTTATCCTGAATGGTGTATCTAATTTCTTCCATTCTGGTAAAATAATTTTCTTTCATAATTGTGGTTGTTGCTCCTGTATCTACCATCGGTGTGTAGTATCTACTTTTATATCCTTCAAAAATTATTTTTATAAGAATATAAGTTAAATTACTCACTGATTATTCTTGTTTTCAATTGAATTTGGTTATAAGTGTACTCAAAATAGTATGATTCTATTTTCTAGGGTTTGACTTTGTTTAAAAATTCTTTTCCTAATATAATTTTGTCACTTAGACTTCATATTCTACATTAATATTTTGTGTAGCAATTTTTGTTGTAATAATTACTTTTCCTTTAAGTTTTAAATTATGGTACATTATTTTATCTAATAATTTATCTATATAGATTGAATTATTTTCCATATTTATATTTATTTGTGCTTTTAAGTTTTCTCCTTCAATTTGTATTATAATATAATAATCTTGTGACCTTAATTGAATAGGCTGATCATTATCTTTTTGTTCTCTAGATCTAGAAAAACTCATTCTTCTTTTTACTATATCTAGTTCTCCATAGCTAGGTTTAGAGTATAATTTTAATCCTTTATCCATTGGTAATAAAAGTTCTATAAATGGGGTATCTATTGTTATTGGTCCTAATTTATTTTTATTATAGACTTGGTGTTGGTTAGTTAGTATGTAAGCATTTTTACATTGTACTGTCATTACTTTAGATCCATTTAGCATCTTTATTCCATCTAGCTTCCAATATAGAACCAATTCCTTTCTATGTTCTTATCAGTTAAGCTTATTGAATAATTTGGTTTAATTATGAACCTTACCTTTTGGTAAATTAGATTTCCTTTAAGTTCAGCTATAATAGCTTTCTCTATAGGTTCTTTAAATCTATCATCTACTAATTCTAATTCCAACGGAGTATCTATCCCTTCTTTAAAACATGTTTTTATTATTATTTATGTTGATGCCAATTCTACAAATCTAAAAGTAATTGGTTTATTTCCTAATGATCGTTTAATTTTGGTTATTTATTCATTTAACACTTCTTTTGTTATTTGTGGAACTTTAGTATTACCTTGCACTTGAGTTATATCAATAACGTGTTATCTATCAGCTATCACTAAATACTCATTCTTCTCTTTTATAAATATTTTCTTGATTAAGTTTCTCTCAAATATCTTATTTGTTGACAAAGTAAATCCTTCATACTTTAATTGATTATACTTTTGAAGATCAAAAATAGCATTTTTGTCTTTACTTTGTGGAGTAATTTCTTCATCGTAATCTACTTCCTGTAATTCTTTATCCATCACTAGTAGTCTAGACGTTATCTTCTTCGCTAATTAGTATTTCATCACTTTCTGTTTCTTATTCTAGAACATATATCTCTTCTTCTGGCGGTATATTATTTTTCCCTATTTCATATTCAGCTATATGTAATTCAATAAAGTTAATATTTTTATTTACTTTATTTTTACATTCTGTTGCTATATGACCTATTTGTCCACAATTATAGCACCTACACTTCTTTGGGTTGTTAACATACTTATAAATTTTTCTTTTTATATAATAATTTATGTTCGATTTCTTCTTGTGTCTATATTTTCCATATGGTTTAAACTTTTTATACTTCTTAGGCCTAAACTTTGGTCTTTTATTTCTAAGTTTTTTATTTAATCTATAGCATCCAATTTTTGGTGTTTCATATCTTTCACTACAATCACTTATTTTAGCTTGTTTTTTAAAAGCCTTTTGGTTATTAACTTCTGTACAATAGTTTTTATTCCAAGTTTGTAAGAAAGATATTTGCTCTCCTAAGGTACCTTATTTAGGTTCTTTAGAGTATGCTTTTTGAACCATAGTATTTATAGGAATGGGTAATTTTTCAAAGTATACTTTTCGAAATATAGCTAATTGCTCAGTTGTTTCTGTTCCTAATTCATAATAATTCATTTGGAAAGCACAATTGTATCTTTTTAGATATTCTGGGCACATAGAGCATATTTCCATATTATATAATTGAGATTTACTATATTCTTTCTTAGCTTCTATATGTTTTAAATCTGCATTAAAATTTCCAAATTCTCTTCTTATAGCAATTTCATATTTTTCAACATTTGTGTTGACTCTGTCATTTCATGTCATTCTACCTTAGTACTTCTTATTTCTGTTTTGTCTATTGTTCCTATGTGAGTTAACCAGTTTTTAACTATTCCTGTAATAGTTCCTTCAATATAATTAGATGCAATATTAACTGGGATTTTTGCTTCAATTAGTTTTGCATTTATTTTAGCTACGCAATTTTGTATATCTAAATCAACATTTTCTGAACAATCTAAATTAAAGGTTTCTCCTACTTGAATATCTTTTGGTATATAGTTATCTTCTATTTTGCTTCGATACTTCCATATATGTTCATTATTTCTATTGTTACTACCATAATTTCTTTTTCTTACTATAGGTTTATAGTGTCTACTAGTTTTCATGTAATAATAATCATGATCTTCTTTGAGTACATTAAGATATTTTTCTTTTTCTGTCAGAAATTCAGATTCTGAGTATTTTAAGTAAAAAAATTCTTGACTAGATTGGTCTGATTTAAAATCTTCATTGTTTTCTTCTATATTATTGACTTCAAGTCTTTCTACTCCAGTATCTATTGTTTCTATAGTATTATTCATTATTGTTTCGTCATCTGATTCTTAAATTTCCGATATTTCACTTTTTTCTTTTACATTCAATATAAGTTGTTCTTCTATTTTGGCAAATATGTTATTATACTCTATTTTAAACTTTTTTATTTCATCATTAAAATTATTTTCTACTCTATAACCTTTGTCTAATATTTGTTTATTAGTATTATGTTGTATAATTTTTTATTGATTCTTCTATTTTCCTGATTCTTTCATCATATCTTCTCTCTAATTTATCCAATTTTTTATATATGCCATTTATTGTTTTGTTTTCTTGATTGTTACTTTCTATGTTTGTTATCTCTACTAAGTCCCTTTCTTTAGCTAATCTTCTTTCTCTTTCAAATCCATTTTCTAATATCATTTCTTTTCTAACTTTTATTAAATATAATATTCCTTTCATAATTTCTGCAAATTATCTATGATGATTTGTTTTATATATTTGAAATGGACCATCATTATATCTTATTATTTCTTCATTAATAATCTTTTCGTCTTTATTCATTATTCTAGTTGTTTAATGACTCTCTTATATTCTACTCCTATTCTTTTCTTTAAAAGTAATTCGGGAAATAACTGAGAGTATTCTAACCATGTTCTTCTAATTCTAGTGGAACTTTTGTATTGCTAGACTCAGTCTTGCTATCCTTTAATAATTGTATAATTAATAATATGTTTGTATTTATTATCTTTAGGTTATTTACTAGATTACCTTCTTGCTATAATTCACTCATATGCATAAGATTGATTTATTTTTCTTATATTCATTATAATCTTTATGTGCTTTACTAGCTATATCTTCATGTTCTTTTATTTGTATATTTAACATTTCTATATGGTTGTCTAAGTCTTTTAATTTTTCTTCAACATTATTGTCCTTTGTTAGTTTTACTTTTTCTGCTATCATTTTTTTATTTATTCTAGCCATTCTTCTTTTATTTCAGTTTTCTAAGTTTTTAATATCTGCTTCTAAAATTGTTATCATTAATTTTAATCCTGCTCTTCTTATAGCCTTTTTAATTTGTGATTTTATTGTCATATATATAACGAATTTTGTATATGTTTGAGTTATATTTTTCTTTTTAAGAGTTTATTTTTCTTAATTTGGGTTGTACTTATTAATTTGATTAAAGCATCTTTTGTTTCAATATCTTTCCTTCTATGTGCTTCATATAAATAATTGTCATAACCATCTATTTTAGTTTGTAAATTCATGATTCTAAAATCTAAAATACATTTTCTAATATCTATATTTCTTTTAACGTTTCTTATTTGTGTTTTCATATACTTAGTGAATCTTGTACTTGGGATTTTCTTATAAACTTTGGTTGAACTCAATCCCTTCATTTATAATATACTTCAATCTGTTAATAATAATTCTATCATCCTTCATATAAGTATTACTAATCTGCCCTTCATCTCCTAAGCTTAAAAGCAAATTAAGTAGGATCACACCTTTTCACCTCACCACATAGGTTTTACGTATTCTGTCCACAACAGCCTTCTCAGATTCAACAGCATTAAAGGACTACTACTACCAATTGTCACTTGGTTTAAAAGCATGATTTTACTAAATCAAGGAGAGCATATTTAAGATAGTACAAGTCCTATATGAAGTTATAGAATTATTATTACGGATCTTAGCATTATTATAAACTAAAGGATTGAATTTATACTTAGTTCATAAGAGAGAATTTTACCTTAGCTTCTTCCATAACTATGAAAGATTATCCTGATATGAAAATAACTTCTCCAAGCTCTGATACCAACTTTAACCTACTGAGAAAAACTATTGAAAAACTACCAATGTATTTGAAGTAGAGAGAGAGATACGAGAGAAGTTTTTTTTAGTGAACTCCTTGATGATTCCTCACCAAGGTTTTTCTTTGTTATTTATAGGCAAACGATATTACAAAGTACGTACATAAAAACTACTTTTAATTGAAACCATACATCTGGCTATTTTTCTAAGGTTACAACAGATTTTGGCTTATCACCTTATATCTTATTCTTATCTTTTATAGTAACTCCACCATCCTTCCGTCGGTTATATCAACTTGTGGGGCCTGGGTTGTACTGCTAGAGGATTCTTCCTAATCTTCCATGTCTTCAATCATAGGTACAGCTGTCTGCTGATTTTTGCACATCTGGCATAAGTGTTTATTATTTTGTTGCATCCACTTGCAATATTTCTTCAACGTATCTTTTGTCTTAAAATTGTTTGGGATGTATCTTGTTTGAGGAGGCTCATCTGGATGTAGGAGACTCCATACCCATGCTTTCATAGTTTCTTCAGCATCGTGGCCATATTCCCTACTTTGAGTTATTATTAATATATTTATCTCATTATGATTAATCCATATAGGCGTAGTAATAGCATGACATAGAGATTCACAAATAACTTTGATTTTTATAGCTCGTTTTTCACTAAGGATATTGATGCGCTCAAGTTATACGGTGTTTATATGATATTTTGGGTGCACTTTGCTAAGGGTTTGTTCGTAATTGTTAATGTTTGCATATAAATCAACCTTAGCGGAAGTTCGGAGTTTTGCGAGATAATTTGTGCTAATGTCATGTATTTCGAGCTTTCAAGGTGAAATGGATTTGAATGATGTTTGATTGAAGTTGTCTTTGGAGCGCTTGGGGAATTTAGCATCATAGCGTAATGGGTAATCATCGCAAGGCCTAGCCAAGCAAACCACCCACACTTCTCACATCGGCATCGAGCCTCCATCGCCAGCTAAAGCTGCCCAGCATAATCACACAGCCAGCATCATCGCCCAGTAGTGATCGGAGCCCAGCAGCGCTCGAAGCCCTGCCCTCGCGACTCGCGAGGCCTGTCGCGACTCGCGACCCTTTGCCCAGCCATTTTGTGCGGGAAGACAGTGTACTCTTCGCGACTCGCGATCAGTAGCACGACTCGCGACGCTTAAGTCGGTTTGGGGCCACGTTTTGTGCGGGGTTTAAAAGCCTCCTAAAACCTAATATAAAAAGAAAGGAAGGAGAGGATGAGCAACATACTTGAGGAGAGAGAGTCTCCAACACTCCTCTCTTAATTCTCCTTCCTCACTTTTGTTATCTTTCTTAGTTTTCTTAGTTTTCTTAGAGATTTCAATGTTGGATTTGGTTTATGCTATCGGATTGTAGCTTGAACTGTTCTTGAAGAAAATTAACATGAAGCTTCAACCGTTATTGTGAGATCTTTCCTCTCTATCTATTTTCCTTGATTATGGTTCAATTTCTATGCTTATGATCTATGATTATTGCATAATTATGCTAGGAACGTTACTAGTTTGATTGTGTAATTAATCTAATGCTAGGTTTAAGAATGGAATCGGATTGTTTTATTCTTTTATCAATTGGTAGCAAACTAGGGAATAACTTAGATGCAGATCGTCTTGGTTATTTCTTGGGGAAATTGAATCAACTGTTGAATGTTTATCGCGTGTATGACATTAGCGAGGTCTATTGGTTCTCTCGTGTTTATTGTCGCTATTGGATTGAACTTAGACGCCGATCGGACTAGGTTATCCTTTAGTTAGGGTTTTATAGTCACGCTGATCGTGCTATTCAACTAAGAATAAGGAGAATGCGAGATTAATTCTCAACAATAGATAATCATGGAAATAATTAGAGTTGAGGTTCAAGGATCCATAATGAATTGAAGTGGATGTTAATCGGATTCAAGATCTTCCCATATTGATTTCTCATTTTATTTATATGCTAGTTAGTTGTAGTTTATTCGTAAATCAATTTGAAACCCCCCCTTGTTATTAGGTTTCTCGGCCCTTAGCTTAATCTAGGTATTGGATCCCGCTAAATATAAAACTCGTCCCTGTTTCCCTGTGGATACGACCCCTACTTCCATTATACTTGCTTAGTGTGCATGAGAGTAGGAGAAATTTATCTTTGGTTAGGTGTACACGGCAATCCACACCTACCAGATATCATGCACTTCATTAAAGTTTATCTCTGGTTGGCCTTCTATTTCTTCAGGAATGATGTACGCAGATGTACATCCTATTTTCACAAACATCATGGTTGGTTTTATCTCTTGATAAGTAACTTCCCCATTAGCTGTGTAACATCGTACAAAAATCATTTTAGATTTTGTAATATGTAAATAGCTTTTGGTTACCTTGTATAGGCTAGGGATTAAGGATAACTCTTCTCTGGTTAGCGTGTATACGGAATTGAGTAATCCGTAATCACAAGTTGCTTTTATTAACTTTGCATTACAACCTGGTAATGCGATTAACTCGTTTGTTTTTCGAAGAGGGTTAGTAACATATCCTCTTTCTATTTCTCCATGTTTATCTTGGATAGTAACTTGGGGAGCTGTGTTTAGTTTGTTAGCAATAGTCTGGAAATTTGATATATACTGTCTAACTAAGGGGTTCATTGTCTATTTTGTTCCAAGGGTTAATTTGTCTTTAAAGGAAGTACTATCTGGGACTAAGCTGGGGTAATCTTCGTCATTGATAAATGTTTTGGGAGAAGTCTGTATTTGGTAATTTAGGTAATCTTTTTTTTGAGAGGATAATCCATAACCTCATCTTATAATAGCTTTGCCTTTGGCCTGATATCTTTGGTTAGCACCATTATCTTGTTCTTGATAGCTTTGGCCACTGCCATTATCTTTAGAGCTTTTTCTACTTCTTTTCACTAGATCAGGCTCTTGTGGTAACTTATTTATCAATAGTTTTTGTTCTTGATTCTCTTGAATCAATTGTTGAACTAACTCTGGAGAGATAATCTGCATAATAATTTTCATTAGTTTCTAATAATTCAACTGTGAACTCATATTGTTTGATATAAGCTATAATCCTATTTATTTCCTTCCTTGTAATGGAATCTTGTAATTTCTGTGTAAGCCAACACTTAACAGTCCTGTTTTCGGTTCTTAATATAAATTTTTTGTAAACAATATAAGGTTCAAACTTTTCAATACCATATTTAACTACTTTTAGCTCCTTTTTATTAATATCCTTTTTTGTTTCATTTGCCTTGAATGTTCCTGAATGTTATCTACATATAATTCTCTGTTTTCATTATTGTATCTGTATTTCAATACTGCACCATAACCATTATTAATTTCGCTAGCATCAGTATCTATTATCCACACAAATTCCTTATCTTCATCAGGGAAACTTAAGTTTGGTAATCTTCTAACTAGTTCTTTGATTTTTTTCCAGATTTTTTGAATCGGTATCAGTCCACCTAAAATCATGAATTTTTTCAGCTTTTAAGTAAGTGGTTCAGTAAATTGTGATAATTTTGGAACAAATTCTCAGGCTTGGTTTCCTATTCCTAAGAATGTTTGTAATTCTTTCTTGGTATTAATTTCTCTCTGAAATTCTCAGGCTTGGTTTCCTATTCCTAAGAATGTTTGTAATTCTTTCTTGGTATTAATTTCTCTCTGAAATTCTATGATTTTTTGAACTATATGTTCTTGCATTTTTACTCCTGCTTTATCTATTTCGAATCCTTAAAATTCTAATTGTGTTTTAAATATTTCCATTTTCTTTTTACTGAAGACTATTCCACTATTTTTTATTATATCTATTAATTGTTCTAATAATTTATAATGTTCTTCTTGTGTTTTGGAGTATATTAGTATATCATCAATATATACTACACAATTTGGTAATTGATTTAGATATTTATGCATAAATTCTTGGAATCTTCGAGGGGCATTTTATATCCAAATGGTAATACGTTCCATTCATAGAATCCATTAGGTACTTTGAATGCTGATAATTGTTTAGAATCTTCGGTTAATTTTAATTGGTGAAAACCACTTTTACAATCAAACTTTGAGAAGTAATTATAACCTTGTATTTGTCTCATTTTTAGTATTTTATTAGGTATGGGATAATTGTATGTAATTGTTTTCTCATTTAGAATTCTATAATCAATAACGATTTTTGTTTTTCCTCTTTTTTGTTCTGAATGGTTGTTAACTATAAATGCACTACTGCTATGTTTAGAATTACTTGGCCTAATTAATTTTCCTACTAATAATTATGTTATATGCATTTTAAATTCTTCTTCATCTCTTTGTGTATTATTAAAGGGTTTTTGAGATATTATACTATTTTGATCTTTTAATATAATTTGAATTTCAGTTTTGTGTTTATGCCAATCTGCTAATGGATTTTCATTACATAGTTCTTCCAATTTTATTTTCAAAGGGGAAATTTTATCTAAATATAATATTCCATTATCTATTATTGCAAAATTGATGTTTTCTTTCTTTGTTTTCATTCTTTGAACTAATTGTTCTTCTTCTCCTTTTTTTACATTTTTCCCATTCTTGAGATATTCTTTCTCTATTTTTTACTATTTTAGCTTTCAACTTGTGTTTAGATGGGGTAAATAATGTAAGAAAATCTTTACCTATGCTAATTGGTTTAGATTGGTTAAGGAAATTATTTTCTAATATCATATCTTTTCCTGTTAATTCAAAGCAATATACTCAAGGGATAATTAATATTTTGTTCCAAATTTGTATTTGTACATTAGTTTGATAAAGGGTAATTCTGCTACTATTATTATTAAAACCATTTATCCTGAATGGTATATCTAATTTCTTCCATTCTGGTAAACAATTTTCTTTCATAATTGTAGTTGCTGCTCCTGTATCTACCATCGGTTTGTAGTATCTACTTTTATATCTTTCCAAAATTATTTTAATAAGAATATACATTAAATTACTCATTGATTATTCTTGTTTTAAATTGAATTTGGTTATAAGTGTACTCAAAATAGTCTGATTCTATTTTCCATGGTTTGACTTTGTTTAAAAATTCTTTTCCTAATATAATTTTGTTACTTAGGCTTACTTCATATTCGATATTTATATTTTGTGTTTCAATTTTTGTTGTAACAATTACTTTTCCTTTAAGTTTTAAATTATCGTACATTATTTTATCTAATAATTTATCTATATAGATTGAATTATTTTCCATATTTATATTTATTTGTGCTTTTAAGTTTTCTCTTTCAATTTGTATTATAATATAATAATCTTGTGACCTTAATTGAGTAGGGTGATCATTATCTTTTTGTTCTCTAGATCTAGAAAAACTCATTCTTCTTTTTACTATATCTAGTTCTCCATAGCAAGGTTTAGAGTATAATTTTAATCCTTTATTCATTGGTAATAAAAGCTCCATAAATGGGGTATCTATAGTTATTGGTCCTTGTTTATTTTTAGTATAAACTTGGTGTTGATTAGTTAGTATGTAAGCATTTTTACATTGTACTGTCATGACGTTAGATCCATTTAGCATCTTTATTCCATCTAGTTTCCAATATAGAACCAATGCATTTTCAATATTCTTATCGGTTAAGCTTATTGAATAATTTGGTTTAATTATGAACCTTACCTTTTGGTAAATTAGATTTCCTTTAAGTTCAGCTATAATAGCTTTCTCTATAGGTTCTTTAATTCTATCATCTGCTAATTCTAATTCCAACGGAGTATCTATCCCTTCTTTAAAACATGCTTTTATTATTATTTATGTTGCTGCCAATTCTACAAATGTAAAAGTAATTGGTTTATTTCCTAATGATCGGTTAATTTTTGTTATTTCTTCATTTATCACTTCTTTTGTTATTAGTGGAACTTTAGTATTACCTTGCACTTGAGTTATATCAATAACGTGTTCTCTATCAGCTATCACTAACTACTCATTGTTATCTTTTCTAAATATTTTCTTGATTAAGTTTCTCTCAAATATCTTATTTGTTGACAAAGTAAATCCTTCATACTTTAATTGATTATACTTTTGAAGATCAAAAATAGCTCTTTGGTCTTTACTTTGTGGAGTAATTTCTTCATCGTAATCTACTTCTTGTAATTCTTTATCCATCACTAGTAGTCTCAACGTTATCTTCTTCGCTAATTATTATTTCATCACTTTATGTTTCATATTCTAGAACATATATTTCTTCTTCTGGCGGTATATTATTTTTTCCTATTTCATATTCAGCTATATGTAATTCAATAAAGTTAATATTTTTATTTACTTTAGGATTTTTATTTACTTTATTTTTACATTCTCTTGCTATATGACCTATTTGTCCACAATTGTAGCACCTACACTTCTTTGGGTTGTTAACATACTTATAAATTTTTCTTTTTATATAATAATTTTTGTTCGATATCTTCTTGTGTCTATATTTCCATATGGTTTACACCTTTTATACTTATTATGCCTAAACTTTGGTCTTTTATTTCTATACGTTTTTTATTTAATCTATAGCATCCAAATTTTGGTGTTTCATATTTTTCAGAACAATCACTTATTTTAGCTAGTTTTCTAAAAGCTTATAGGTTATTAAGTTCTGTACAATAGTTTTTATACCACGTTTGTAAGAAAAATATATGTTCTCCTAAGGTACCTGATTTAGGTTCTTTAGAGTATGCTTCTTGAACCATAGTATTTATAGGAATGAGTAATTTTTCAAAGTATAATTTTCGAAAAATAGCTAATTGCTCAGTTGTTTATGTTCTTAATTCATAATAATTCATTTGAAAAGCACAATTGTATCTTTTTAGATCTTCTGGGCACATGGAGCATATTTTCCATATTATATAATTGAGATTTACTATATTCTTTCTTAGCTTCTATATGTTTTAAATCTGCATTAAAATTTCCAAATTCTCTTCTTATAGCAATTTCATATTTTTCAACATTTGTGTTGACTCTGTCATTTCATGTCCTTCTACCTTAAAACTTCTTATTTCTGTTTTGTCTATTGTTCCTATGTGAGTTAACCAGTTTTTAACTATTCCTGTAATAGTTCCTTCAATATAATTAGATGCAATATTAACTGGAATTTTTGCTTCAATTAGTTTTGCATTTATTTTAGCTACCCAATTTTGTATATCTAAATCAATATTTTCTGAACAATCTGAATTTAAGGTTTCTCCTACTTGAATATCTTTTGGTATATAGTTATCTTCTATTTGCTTCGATACTTCCATATATGTTAGTTATTTCTATTGTTACTACCATAATTTATTTTTCTTAATATAGATTTATAGTGTCTACTAGTTTTCATGTAATAATAATCGTCATCTTCTATGAGTACATTAAGATCTTTTTCTTTTTCTATCAGAAATTCAGATTCTGAGTATTTTGAGTAACTAAATTCTTGACTAGATTGGTCTGATTTGAAATCTTCATTGTTTTCTTCTATATTATTGACTTCAAGTCTTTCTACTCCAGTATCTATTGTTTCTATAGTATTATTCATTATTTTTTCGTTATTTGATTCTTGAATTTCTGATATTTCACTTTTTTCTTTTACATTCAATATAAGGTGTTCATCTATTTTGTCAAATCTGTTATTATATTCTATTTTAAACTTTTGTATATCATCGTTAAAATTATTTTCTACTCTATAAACTTTGTCTAATATTTGTTTAGTATTATTATGTATAGTTTTTATTGATTCTTCTATTTTCCTGAGTCTTTCATCATATCTTCTCTCTGATTTATCTAATTTTTTATATATGTCATTTATTGTTTTGTTTTCTTGATTGTTACTTTCTATGTTTGTTATATCTACTAAATCCCTTTCTTTAGCTAATCTTATTTCTCTTTCAAATTCATTTTCTAATATCATTCTTTTCTATCTTTTATTAAATATAATCTTCCTTTCATAATTTCTGCAAATTACCATTTATCAAATTAATAACTGAAACCCAAATTAAAAAAATTAACTCTTAGAAAGAAATATAGAACTCAAATATATACAAAATTAGTTATATACTACCTCCGTTTCATATTAATCTACACACTTACACTTTTGACACTATTCACAAATTTTCCTTTGACTATCAATTGTGAATTATGGTTAAGAGAAAATATAGTCATGTGGGGTCTTGTTTGATTCGTCTCGATATGTAGTTTTAGCATATCGACTTTTTTATATTTTTTACAAATACAAAAATAGAGATATAAAGGCTCAAAGTAGTGCATCAGCATGCGTGAAAAGTGTAAGTGTGTAGATTAATATGAAACGGAGGTAGTATATGACAAATAAATCTCAAATTAAAAAGGCTATAAGAAGAGCAAAATTAAAAATAATGATAACAATTTTTGAAGCAGATATAAAAAATTTAGAAAATCGAAATAAAAGAAGAATGGCAACAATAAATAAAGAAATGATAGCAGAAAGATCAAAACTAACAAAGGATAATAATGTTGAAGAACAACTAAAAAAGTTAGACAACCAAATAGAAATGTTAAATATACAAATAAAAGAACAAAAAGATATAGCTAGTCAAGCACATAAAGATTATGATGAATATAAGAAAAATAAATCAATCTTATACATACGAGTGAATTAGAGCAAGAAGGTAATCTAGTAAATAACCTAAAGATAATAAATACAAATATATTATTAATTATACAATTATTAAAGGATGGCAAAAGTGAGTCTAGCAATACAAAAGTTCCACTAGAATTAGAAGAACATGGTTATGAAATTATAGATAAAAAGATATTTAAAGAATACTCTTAGATATTTCCCGAATTACTTTTAAAGAAAAGAATAGAAGTAGAATATAAGAGAGTCATTAAACAACTAGAATAATGAATGAAGATGAAAAAATTATTGATGAAGAAATAACGAGATATAATGATGGTCCATTTCAAATATATATAACAAATCATAATAGACAATTTGCAGAAATTATGAAAGGAAGATTATATTTAATAAAAGATAGAAAAGAAATGATATTAGAAAATGAATTTGAAAGAGAAAGAAGATTAGATAAACAAAGGGACTTAGTAGAGATAACAAACATAGAAAGTAACAATCAAGAAAACAAAACAATAAATGACATATATAAAAAAATTAGGTAAATTAGAGAGAAGATATAATGAAAGAATCAGGAATATAGAAGAATCAATAAAAATTATACATCATAATACTAAACAAATATTAGACAAAGTTTATAGAGTAGAAAATAATTTTAACGATGAAATACAAAAGTTAAAAATAGAGTATAATAACAGATTTGACAAAATAGAAGAACAACTTATATTAAATGTAAAAGAAAAAAGTGAAATATTAGAAATTCAAGAATGAGATGACGAAACAATAATGAATAATACTATAGAAACAATAGATACTGGAGTAGAAAGACTTGAAGTCAATAATATAGAAGAAAGCTATGAAGATTTTAAATCAGACCAATCTAGTCAAGAATTTTGTTACTCAAAATACTCAGAATCTGAATTTATGACAGAAAAAGAAAAAGATATTAATGTACACACAGAAGATGACGATTATTATTACATGAAGACTATTAGACACTATAAACCTATATTAAGAAAAAGAAATTATGGAAGTAACAATAGAAATAATGAACATATATGGAAGTATCGAAGCAAAATAGAAGATAACTATATACCAAAAGATACTCAAGTAGGAGAAACCTTAAATTTAGATTGTTCAAAAAATGTTGATTTAGATATACAAAATTGGGTAGCTAAAATAAATGCAAAACTAATTGAAGCAAAAATCCCAGTTAATATTGCATCTAATTATATTGAAGGAACTATTACTGGAATAGTTAAAAACTGGTTAACTCACATAGGAACAACAGACAAAACAGAAATAAGAAGTACTAAGATAGAAGGACGTGAAATGACAGAGTCAACACAAATGTTGAAAAATATGAAATTGTTATAAGAAGAGAATTTGAAAATTTAAATGCGAGTTTAAAACATATAGAAGCAAAGAAAGAATATAGTAAATCTCAATTATATAATATGGAAATATGCTCTATGTGCCCGTAAGATCTAAAAAGATACAATTGTCTTTGTCGAAATGAATTATTATGAATTAGGAACGAAACAACCTGAGCAATTAGCTATATTTCGAAAATTATACTTTGAAAAATTACCTATTCCTATAAATACTATGGTTCAAGAAGCATACTCCAAAGAACCTAAATCAGGTACCTTAGGAGAACAAATATCTTTCTACAAACTTGGTAGAAAAACCATTATACAGAAGTTAATAACCTAAAAGCTTTTAGAAAACCAGCTAAAATAAGTGATTGCTGTGAAAAATATGATACACCAAAATTTGGATGCTATAGATTAAATAAAAAATGTTGAAATAAAAGACCAAAGCTTAGGCATAAGAAGTATAAAAAGTTTAAACCATATGGAAAATATAGACACAAGAAGAAATCGAACAGAAATTATTATATAAAAATAAAAATTTATAAGTATGTTAACAACCCAAAGAATTGTAGGTGCTACAATTGTGGCCAAATAGGTCATATAGCAAGAGAATGTAAAAATAAAGTAAATAAAAATATTAACTTTATTGAATTACATATAGCTGAATAAGAGATTGGGAAAAATAATATACCGTCAGAAGAAGAGATATATTTTCTAGAATATGAAACAGAAAGTGATGAAATAATAATTAGTGAAGAAGATAACGTTGAGACTACTAGTGATGGATAAAGAATTACGGGAAGTAGATTACGATGAAAAAATTACTCCACAAAGTAAAGAATAAAGAGCTATTTTTTATCTTCAAAAGTATAATCAATTAAAGTATGAAGGATTTACTTTGTCAATAAATAAGATAATTGAGAGAAACTTAATCAAGAAAATATTTAGAAAATATAAGAATGAGTATTTAGTGATAGCTGATAGAGAACACGTTATTGATATAACTCAAGTGCAAGGTAATATTACGGTTCCCTTAATAACAAAATAAGTGCTAAACAAGGAAATAACAAAAATTAATCGATCATTAGATATGATATTAGGAAACTAATGTACAAATTGTTTACGTAATGGAAGAAATTAGATACACCATTCAGGATAAATGGTTTTAATAATAATAGTCGCATAATTACCTTTTATCAAACTAATGTACAAATACAAATTTGGAACAAAATATTAATTATACCTAGAGTATATTGCTTTGAATTAACAAGAAAAAAGATATGATATTAGGAAATAATTTCCTTAACCAATATAAACCAATTAGCATAGATAAAGATTTTCTTACATTATTTACCCCATGTAAACACAAGCCGAAAGCTAAAATAATAACGAGTGGATTATTTATTACAAGATTACAAGATTCCATTACAACGAAGGAAATAAATAGGATTATTGCGATATCAAACAATATGAGTTTACGATTGAATTATTAAAAACTAATGAAAATTATTATGCAGATTATCGCTTGAGTTAGTTCAACAATTGATTCAAGAGAATCAAGAACAAGAACTATTGATAAATAAGTTATTAGAAGAGCTTGATCTAGTGAAAAGAAGTAGAGAAAGCTCTAAAGATAATGGCAATGGCCGAGATATCAAGAACAAGATAATGGTGCTAACCAAAGATCCCGGGCCAAAGGCAAAGCTATTATAAGAAGAAGTTATGGATTCCCTTCTCAAAAAAGAGATTTCCGAAACTACCAAATACAAACTTCTCCCAAAACATTTATCAATGACGAAGATTAACCCAACTTAGTCCCAAATACTACTTCCTTTAAAGACATATTAACCCTTGGAACAAAAAGACAATGAACCCCTTAGTTAGACAAGTATATATCAAATTTCCGACTATTGCTAACAAGCTAAACACAACTCCCCAAGTTACTATCCAAGACAAACATGGAGAAATAGAAAGAGGATATGTCACTAACCCTCTTTGAAAAACTAACGAGTGGATCGCATTACCTGGTTGTAATGCAAAGTTAATAAATGCAGCTTGTGATTACGGATTACTCAATTTCGTATACACGCTAACCGAAGAAGAGTTATCCTAAATCCCTAGCCTATACAAGGTAACCGAGAGTTATTTACGATTGCAAAATCTAAAATGATTTTTGTAAGGTGTTACACAACTATCGGGGAAGTTACTTATCAAGAGATAAAACCAGCCATGAGGTTTATGAAAATAGGATGTACATCAACGTACATCATTCCCGAAGAAATAAAGGCCCAACTCGAGATAAACTTTAATGAAGTACAAGATATCATTAGTGAAAAACGAGCTATAAAAATCAAAGTTATTTGTGAAGCCCTATGTCATGCTATTACTAAGCCTATATGGATTAATCATAAAGAAATAAATACATTAGTTCTAACTCAAAGTAGGGTATATAGCCATGATACTTGAAGAAACTATGAAAGCATGGGTATGGAGTCTCCTACATCTAGATGAGCCTCCTCAAAAAAGATACATCCCAAATAATTTTATCACAAAAGATACGTTGAAGAAATAATGCAAGTGGATGCAACAAAATAATAAACACTTATGCTAGATGTGCAAAAACCAGACAGGTTGTACCTATGATTGAAGACTTGGAAGATAAGGAAGAATCCTCTAGTAGTACAACCCATGCCCCACAAGTTGATAGAACCGACTAATGGAGGGTGGAGTTACTATAGAAGATAAGGATAAGAGATAAGGTGATAAGCCAAAATCTGTTGTGACCTTAGAAAAATAGCCACTGTATAGCTTAAATTAAAAGTAACTTTTTATGTACGTCTTATGTAATATTGTTTGCCTATAAATAACAAAGAAAAAACCTTGGTGAGGTATCATCAAGGAGTTCATTACAAAAAATCTTCTCTCTTACCTCTCTCACTTCAAAAATTTTGGTAGTTTTTCTATAATTTTCTTAACCACGTAAAGTTGGTATCGAGTTTGGAGAAGTTACTTTCATATCGGGATAATCTTTCATAGTTACGGAAGAAGATAAGGTAAAATTCTTTCTTATGAACTAAGTATAAATTCAATCATTTAGTTTATAATAATGCAAAGATTCGTAATAATATAACTTCATATAAGACTTGTACTATCTTAAATATGCGCTCCTCGATTTAGTAAAATCACGCTTTTAAACCAAGATACAACGGTAGTAGTAGTCATTTAATGTTGTTGAATATGAGAAGGCCGTTGTGGATCGAATACGTAAAACCTATGTGGTGAGGTGAAAAGGTGTGATCTTACTTGATTTGCTTTTAAGCTTAAGTGTAGAAGGGCGGATTAGTAATACTTATATGAAGGATGATAGAACTATTATTAACAGATTGAGGTATATTATAAATGAAGGGATTGAGTTCAACCAAAGTTTATAAGAAAATCTTAAATACAAGATTTACTGCGTATATGAAAACACAAATGAGAAAGGTTAAAAGAAATATAGATATTAGAATTTTTTTTTTAGATTTTCGAATCATGAATTTACAAACTAAAATAGATGGTTATGACAATTATTTATATGAAGCACATAGAAGGAAATATATTGAAACAAAAGATGCTTTAATCAAATTAAGAAAAATAAACTCTTAGAAAGAAAAATAGAACACAAACATATACAAAATTCGTTATATATATGACAATTAAATCTCAAATTAAAAAGGCTATAAGAAGAGCAAAATTAAAAATAATGCTAACAATTTTAGAAGCAGATATTAAAAACTTAGGAAACCGAAACAAAAGAAGAATGGCTAGAATAAATAAAGAAATAAGAGCAGAAAGATCAAAACTAACAAAGGATAATAATATTGAAGAAGAATTAAAAAACTTAGACAACCAAATAGAAACGTTAAATATACAAATAAAAGAACAGGAAGATATAGCTAGTAAAGCACACAAAGATTATGATGAATATAAGAAAAATAAATCAATCTTATACATATGAGTGAATTAGAGCAAGAAGGTAATCAAGAAAATAACCTAAAGATAATAAAAACAAATATATTATTAATTATACAATTATTTAAGGATAGCAAAACTGAGTCTAGCAATACAAAAGTTCCACTAAAATTAGAAGAACAGGGTTATGAAATTATCGATAAAAAGATATTTAAAGAATATTCTTAGTTATTGCCCGAATTACTTTTAAAGAAAAGAATAGAAGTAGAATATAAGAGAGTCATTAAACAACTAGAATAATGAATAAAGATGAAAAGATTATAGATGAAGAAATAATAAGATATAATGATGGTCCATTTCAAATATATAAAACAAATCATAATAGACAATTTGCAGAAATTATGACAGGAAGATTATATTTAATAAAAGATAGAAAAGGAATGATATTAGAAAATAAATTTGAAAGAGAAAGAAGATTAGCTAAAGAAAGGGATTTAGTAGAAATAACAAACATAGAAAGTAACAATCAAGAAAATAAAACAATAAATGACATATATAAAAAAATTAGATAAATTAGAGAGAAGATATGATGAAAGAATCAGGAAAATAGAAGAATCAATAAAAATTATACATCATAATACTAAACAAATATTAGATAAATTTTATAGAGTAGAAAATAATTATAACGATGAAATACAAAAGATTAAAATAGAGAATAACAACAGATTTGGCAAAATAAAAGAACAACTTATATTGAATGTAAAAGAAAAAGTGAAATATCAGAAATTCAAGAATCTGATGAAGAAACAATAATGAATAATACTATAAAAACAATAGATAATGGAGTAGAAAGACTTGAAGTCAATAATATAGAAGAAACTATGAAGATTTTAAATCAGACCAATCTAGTCAAGAATTTAGTTACTCAAAATACTCAAAATCTGAATTTATGACAAAAAAAGAAAAAGATCTTAATGTACTCACAGAAAATGACGATTATTATTACATGAAGACTAGTAGACACTATAAACCTATATTAAGAAAAAGAGATTATGGTAGTAACAATAGAAATAATGAACATATATGTAAGTATCGAAGCAAAATATAATATATCTATATACCAAATAATATTCAAGTAGGAGAAACCTTAAATTTAGATTGTTCAGAAAATGTTGATTTAGATATACAAAATTGGGTAGCTAAAAAAAAAGCAAAACTAATTGAAGCAAAAATACCAGTTAATATTGCATCTAATTATATTGAAGGAACTATTACAAGAATAGTCAAAAACTGGTTAACTCACATAGGAACAATAGATAAAACAAAAATAAGAAGTACTAAGATAGAAGGACATGAAACGACAGAATCAACACAAATGTTGAAAAAATATGAAATCGCTATAAGAAGAGAATTTGGAAATTTGAATGCAGATTTAAAACATATAGAAGCTAAGAAAGAATATAGTAAATCTCAATTATATAATATGGAAATATGCTCTATGTGCCCTGAAGATCTAAAAAGATACAATTGTTCTTTTCAAATGAATTATTATGAATTAGGAACAGAAACAACTGAGCAATTAGCGATATTTCGAAAATTATACTTTGAAAAATTACTCATTCTTATAAATACTATGGTTCAAGAAGCATACTCTAATGAACCTAAATCAGGTACCTTAGGAGAACAAATATCTTTCTTACAAACTTGGTATAAAAACTATCGTACATAAGTTAATAACCAAAAAGCTTTTAAAAAACATGCAAAAATAAGTGATTGATGTGAAAAATATGAAACAACAAAATTTAGATGCAATAGATTAAATAAAACACGTAGAAATAAAATACCAAAGTTTAGGTTTAAACCATGTGGAAAATATAGACACAAGAAGAAATCGAACAGAGATTATTATATAAAAAGAAAAATTTATAAGTATATTAATAACCCAAAGAAGTGTAGGTGCTACTTTTGTGGACAAATAGGTTATTTAGCAAGAGAATGTAAAAATAAAGTAAATAAAAATGTTAACTTTATTGAATTACATATAGCTGAATATGAATAAGGGAAAAATAATATACCGCCAGAAGAAGAGATATATGATCTAGAATATGAACCAGAAAGTGATGAAATAATAATTAGCGAAGAAGTTAACGTTGAGACTACTAGTGATGGATAAAGAATTACATAAAGTAGATTACGATGAAGAAATAACTCCACAAAGTAAAGACCAAAGAGCTATTTTTGATCTTCAAAAGTATTTTCAATTAAAGTATGAAGGATTTACTTTGTCAACAAATAAGATATTTGAGAGAAACTTAATCAAGAAAATATTCAGAAAGGATAAGAACGAATATTTAGTGATAGCTGATAGAGAACACGTTATTGACATAACACAAGTGCAAGGTAATACTAAAATTCCACTAATAACAATGGAAGTGCTAAACGAGGAAATAACAAAAATTAATAAATCATTTGGAAATAAACCAATTACTTTTAGATTTGTAGAATTTGCAGCAACAAAGATAATAATAAAATCATGTTTTAAAGAAGGAATAGGTACTCCGTTGGAATTAGAATTAGCAGATGATATAATTAAAGAACCTATAGAGAAATCTATTATAGCCGAACTTAAAGGAAATCTAATTTACCAAAAGGTAAGGTTCATAATTGAACCAAATTATTCAATAAGCTTAACCGATAGGAATATAGAAAAGGCTTTGGTTACTGTATTGGAAGCTAGATGGAATAAAGATGCTAAATGGATCTAAAGTAATGACAAGACAATGTAAAAATACTTTCATACTAACTAATCAACACCAAGTTTATACTAAGAATAAACTAGGACCAATAACTATAGATACCCCATTCATGGAGCTTTTATTACCAATGGATAAACGATTAAAATTATACTCTAAACCTAGCTATGGAGAACTAGATATAGTAAAAAGAAGAATGAGTTTTTCTAGATCTAGAGAACAAAAAGATACTGATCAACCTATTCAATTAAAGTCACAAGATTATTATATTATAATACAAATTGAAGGAGAAAACTTAAAAGCACAAATAGATATAAATATGGAAAATAATTCAATCTATATAGATAAATTGTTAGATAAAATAATGTACAATAATTTAAACTTAAAAGAAAGGTAATTATTACAAAAAAAATTGCAACACAAAATATAAATGTAGAATATGAAGTAAGTCTAAGTGACAAAATTATATTAGGAAAAGAATTTTTAAACAACGTCAAACCCCGGAAAATAGAATCGACTATTTTGAGTACACTTATAACCAAATTCAATTTAAAACAAGAATGATCAGTGAGCAATTTAACGTATATTCTTATTAAAATAATTTTTGAAGGATATAAAAGTAGATACTACACACCGATGGTAGACACAGGAGCAGCAATTATAATTATGAAAGAAAATTATTTACCGAATGGAAGAAATTAGACAAAATATTTATTATACCTACGAGTATATTGCTTTGAATTAACAGGAAAAGATATGATATTAGGAAATAATTTCCTTAACCAATATAAACCAATTAGCATAGATAAAGATTTGAATAGTCTTAAGTAAAAAGAAAATGGAAATATTTAAAACACAAATAGAATTTTTAGGATTAGACATAGATAAAGCAGGAGTAAAAATGCAAGAACATATAGCTCAAAAAAATCATAGAATTTCAAAGAGAAATTAATACCAAGAAAGAATTACAAAAATTCTTAGGAATAATAAACCAAGTCGAGAATTTTTACATGATTGTTTACAAAAAATTACAAGAAATTACAAGATTCCATTACAAGGAAGGAAATAAATAGGATTATAGCTAATATCAAACAATATCGGTTTACGGTTGAATTATTAAAAACTAATGAAAATTATTATGCAGATTATCTCTCCACAATTAGTTCAACAATTGATTCAAGAGAATCAAGAACAAGAAACTATTGATAAATAAGTTATCACAAGAGCTTGATCTAGTGAAAAGAAGTAGAGAAAGCACTAAAGATAATGGCATTGGCCAGAGCTATTAAGAACAAGATAATGGTGCTAACCAAAGATACCGGGCCAAAGGCAAAGCTATTATAAGAAGAAGTTATGGATTCCCCTATCAAAAAAGAGATTTCCTTAATTACCAAATATAGACTTCTCCCAAAACATTTATCAATGACAAAGATTACCCCAGCTTAGTCCCAGATACTACTTCCTTTAAAGACAAATTAACCCTTGGAATAAAACAGACAATGAACCCCTTAGTTTCACAAGTATATATCAAATTTCCCGACAATTGCTAACAAACTAAACACAGGAACCCAAGTTACTATCCAAGATAAACATGGAGAGAGAGAAAGAGGATATGTTACTAACCCTCTTCGAAAAACAAACGAGTTAATCGCATTACCGAGGTTGTAATGCAAAGTTAATAAAAGCGGCTTGTGATTACGGATTACTCGATTCCGTATACACGCTAACTTGAGAAGAGTTACCCTTAATCCCTAGCCTATACAAGGTAACCGAGAGTTATTTACGGATTACAAAATCTAAAATGATTTGTGTACGATGTTACACGTGTCTGGGGAAGTTACTTATCAAGAGATAAAATCGGCCATGAGGTTTGTGAAAATAGGATGTACATCTGCGTACATCATTCTCGGGAGAAATAAAGGCCCAACCTAAGATAAACTTTAATGAAGTACAAGATATCCTTAGTGAAAAACGAGCTATAAAAATCAAAGTTATTTGTGAAGCCCTATGTCATGCTATTACTACGCCTATATGGATTAATTATAAAGAAATAAATACATTAGTTATAACTCAAAGTAGGGAATATAGCCATGATCTTTGAAGAAACTATGAAAGCATGGGTGTGGAGTCTCCTACATCCGGATGAGCCTCCTCAAACAAGATACATCCCAAATAATTTTATGACAAAAGATACGTTGAAGAAATATTGCAAGTGGATGCAATAATATAATAAACACTTATGCTAGATGTGCAAAAATCGGACAGCAGTTGTACCTATGATTGAAGACTTGGAAGATAATAGCTTTCTCTATAGGTTCTTTAATTCAATCATCTGCTAATTCTAATTCCAACGGAGTATCTATTCCTCCTTTAAAACATGCTTTTATTATTATTATCTCTGTCGCTGCCAATTCTACAAATCTAAAAGTAATTTTATTTCCTAATGATTTGTTAATTTTTGTTATTTCCTCGTTTAGCACTTCCTTTGTTATTAGTGGAACTTTAGTATTACCATGCACTTCAGTTATATTAATAACGTGTTCTCTATCAGCTATCACTAAATATTCGTTCTTATCCTTTCTGAATATTTTCTTGATTAAGTTTCTCTCAAATATCTTATTTGTTGACAAAGTAAATCCTTCATCCTTTAATTGATTATACTTTTGAAGATAAAAAATAGCTCTTTGGTCTTTACATTGTGGAGTAATTTCTTCATCGTAATCTACTTCCTGTAATTCTTTATCCATCACTAGTAGTCTCAACGTTATCTTCTTCGCTAATTATTATTTCATCACTTTCTGTTTCATATTCTAGAACATATATTTCTTGGAGGTATATTATTGTTCCCTATTTTATATTCCGCTATTATGTAATTTAATAAAGTTAATATTTTTATTTACTATAGGATTTTTATTGACTTTATTTTTACATTCTCTTGCTATATGACCTATTTGTCCATAATTGTAGCACCTACACTTCTTTGGGTTGTTTATATACTTATAAATTTTTCTTTTTATATAATAATTTCTGTTGCCTAAACTTTGGTCTTTTATTTCTACGTGTTTTATTTAATCTATAGCATTCAAATTTTGGTGTTTCATATTTTTCACAGCAATCACTTATTTTTGCATGTTTTTGAAAAGCTTTTTGGTTATTAACTTCTGTACAATAGTTTTTATACCAAGTTTGTAAGAAAGATATTTGTTCTCCTAAGGTACTTGATTTGGGTTCTTTAGAGTGTGCTTCTTGAACCATAGTATTTATAGGAATGGGTAATTTTTCAAAGTATAATTTTCGAAATATAGCTAATTGGTCAGTTGTTTCTGTTCCTAATTCATAATAATTCATTTGAAAAGCACAATTGTATCTTTTTAGATCTTCTAGGCACATAGAGCATATTTCCATATTATATAATTGAGATTTACTATATTCTTTCTTAGCTTCTATATGTTTTAAATGTGCATTTAAATTTCCAAATTCTCTTCTTATAGCAATTTCATATTTTTTCAACACTTGTGTTGACTCTGTCATTTCATGTCCTTCTATCTTAGTACTTCTTATTTCTGTTTTGTCTATTGTTCCTATGTGAGTTAACCAGTTTTAAATAATTCCCATAATAGTTCGTTCAATATAATTAGATGCAATATTAACTGGGATTTTTGCTTCAATTAGTTCTGCATTTATTTTAGCTACCTAATTTTGTATATCTAAATCAACATTTTCTAAAAAATCTAAATTTAAAGTTTCTCCTACTTGAATATCTTTTGGTATATAGTTATCTTCTATTTTGCTTCAATACTTCCATATATGTTCATTATATACTACCATCATTTCTTTTTCCTAATATAGGTTTATAGTGTCTACTAGTCTTCATGTAATAATAATCGTCATCTTCCGTGCGTACATTATGATCTTTTTCTTTTTCTGTCATAAATTCATATTCTGAATATTTTGAGTAACTATATTCTTGACTAGATTGATCTGAATTAAAATCTTCATTGTTTTCTTCTATATTATTGACTTCAAGTCTTTCTACTACAGTATCTATTGTTTCTATAGTATTATTCATTATTGTTTCGTCATCTAATTCTTGAATTTCCGATATTTCACTTTTTTCTCTCACATTCAATATAACTTGTTATTCTATTTTGTCAAATATGTTATTATACTCTATTTTAAACTTTTGTATTTCATCGTTAAAATTATTTTCTACTCTATAAACTTTGTCTAATATTTGTTTAGTATTATGATGTATAATTTTTATTGATTCTTCTATTTTCCTAATTCTTTCATCATAACTTTTCTCTAATTTATCAAATTTTTTATATATGTCATTTATTATTTTATTTTCTTGATTGTTACTTTCTATGTTTGTTATTTCTACTAAATCCCTTTCTTTAGTTAATCTTCTTTCTCTTTCAAATTCATTTTCTAATATCATTTCTTTTATATCTTTTGTTAAATATAATCTTACTTTCATAATTTCTGCAAATTGTCTATTATGATTTGGTTTATATATTTAAAATGGACCATCATTATATCTTATTATTTCTTCATCAATAATCTTTTCGTCTTTATTCATTATTCTAGTTGTTTAATGACTCTCTTATATACTACTTCTATTCTTTTCTTTAAAAGTAATTCGGTAAATAATTGAGAGTATTCTTTAAATATCTTTTTATCTATAATTTCATAACCCTGCTCTTCTAATTCTAGGTGGAACTTTTGTATTGCTAGACTCAATTTTGCTATCCTTTATTAATTGTATAATTAATAATATATTTGTATTTATTATCTTTACGTTATTTACTAGATTACCTTCTTGCTCTAATTCACTCATATGTATAAGATTGATTTATTTTTCTTATATTCATTATAATCTTTATGTGGTTTACAAGCTATATCTTCATGTTCTTTTCTTTGTATATTTAACATTTCTATTTGGTTGTCTAAGTCTTTAATTATTCTTCAACATTATTGTCCTTTGTTAGTTTTACTTTTTTTGCTATCATTTCTTTATTTATTCTTGCCATTCTTCTTTTATTTCGGTTTCCTAAATTTTAAATATCTCGCTTCTAATATTGTTAGCATTTTTTTTAAATTTTACTCTTCTTATAGCCTTTTTAATTTGATATTTAATTGTCATATATATCACGAATTTTGTATATGTTTGAGTTCTATTTTTCTTTCTAAGAGTTTATTTTTGAAGGATATAAAAGTAGATACTACACACCGATGGTAGACACGGGAGAGCAGCAACTATAATTATGAAAGAAAATTATTTACCGGAATGGAAGAAATTAGACAAAATATTTATTATACCTACGGTATATTGCTTTGAATTAACAGGAAAAGATATGATATTAGGGAAATAATTTCCTTAACCAATATAAACCAATTAGCATAGATAAAGATTTGAATAGTCTTAAGTAAAAAGAAAATGGAAATATTTAAAACACAAATAGAATTTTTAGGATTAGACATAGATAAAGCAGGAGTAAAAATGCAAGAACATATAGCTCAAAAAAATCATAGAATTTCAAAGAGAAATTAATACCAAGAAAGAATTACAAAAATTCTTAGGAATAATAAACCAAGTCGAGAGAATTTTTACATGATTGTTTACAAAAAATTACAAGAAATTACAAGATTCCATTACAAGGAAGGAAATAAATAGGAGTATAGCTAATATCAAACAATATGAGTTTACAGTTGAATTATTAAAAACTAATGAAAATTATTATGCGGATTATCTCTCCACGATTAGTTCAACAATTGATTCAAGAGAATCAAGAACAAAAACTATTGATAAATAAGTTATCACAAGAGCTTGATCTAGTGAAAAGAAGTAGAGAAAGCACTAAAGATAATGGCATTGGCCGAGCTATTAAGAACAAGATAATGGTGCTAACTAAAGATACCGGGCCAAAGGCAAAGCTATTATAAGAAGAAGTTATGGATTCCCCTATCAAAAAAGAGATTTCCTTAATTACCAAATATAGACTTCTCCCAAAACATTTATCAATGACAAAGATTACCCCACTTAGTCCCGGGATACTACTTCCTTTAAAGACAAATTAACCCTTGGAATAAAACAGACAATGAACCCCTTAGTTTCACAAGTATATATCAAATTTCCCGACAATTGCTCACAAACTAAACACAGGAACCCAAGTTACTATCCAAGATAAACATGGAGAGAGAGAAAGAGGATATGTTACTAACCCTCTTCAAAAAACAAACGAGTTAATCGCATTACCAGGTTGTAATGCAAAGTTAATAAAAGCAACTTGTGATTACGGATTACTCAATTCCGTATACACGCTAACCGGAGAAGAGTTACCCTTAATCCCTAGCCTATACAAGGTAACCAGAAGTTATTTACAGATTACAAAATCTAAAATGATTTGTGTACGATGTTACACAGGTACTGGGGAAGTTACTTATCAAGAGATAAAATCGGCCATGAGGTTTGTGAAAATAGGATGTACATCTCGCGTACATCATTCCCGGAGAAATAAAGGCCCAAACTGAGATAAACTTTAATGAAGTACAAGATATCCTTAGTGAAAAACGAGCTATAAAAATCAAAGTTATTTGTGAAGCCCTATGTCATGCTATTACTACGCCTATATGGATTAATTATAAAGAAATAAATACATTAGTTATCACTCAAAGTAGGGAATATAGCCATGATGCTGAAGAAACTATGAAAGCATGGGTGTGGAGTCTCCTACATCCGAGATGAGCCTCCTCAAACAAGATACATCCCAAATAATTTTATGACAAAAGATACGTTGAAGAAATATTGCAAGTGGATGCAATAATATAATAAACACTTATGCTAGATGTGCAAAAATAAGCGACAAAGTTGTACCTATGATTGAAGACTTGGAAGATAATAGCTTTCTCTATAGGTTCTTTAATTCAATCATCTCGCTAATTCTAATTCCAACGGAGTATCTATTCCTCCTTTAAAACATGCTTTTATTATTATTATCTCTGTCGCTGCCAATTCTACAAATCTAAAAGTAATTGGTTTATTTCCTAATGATTTGTTAATTTTTGTTATTTCCTCGTTTAGCACTTCCTTTGTTATTAGTGGAACTTTAGTATTACCTTGCACTTCAGCTTATATTAATAACGTGTTCTCTATCGCCTATCACTAAATATTCGTTCTTATCCTTTCGAATATTTTCTTGATTAAGTTTCTCTCAAATATCTTATTTGTTGACAAAGTAAATCCTTCATCCTTTAATTGATTATACTTTTGAAGATAAAAAATAGCTCTTTGGTCTTTACATTGTGGAGTAATTTCTTCATTGTAATCTACATCCCGTAATTCTTTATCCATCACTAGTAGTCTCAACGTTATCTTCTTCGCTAATTATTATTTCATCACTTTCTGTTTCATATTCTAGAACATATATTTCTTGGAGGTATATTATTGTTCCCTATTTTATATTCCGCTATTATGTAATTTAATAAAGTTAATATTTTTATTTACTATAGGATTTTTATTGACTTTATTTTTACATTCTCTTGCTATATGACCTATTTGTCCATAATTGTAGCACCTACACTTCTTTGGGTTGTTTATATACTTATAAATTTTTCTTTTTATATAATAATTTCTGTTGCCTAAACTTTAATCTTTTATTTCTACGTGTTTTATTTAATCTATAGCATTCAAATTTTGGTGTTTCATATTTTTCACAAAGAATCACTTATTTTTGCATGTTTTTGAAAAGCTTTTTGGTTATTAACTTCCGTACAATAGTTTTTATACCAAGTTTGTAAGAAAGATATTTGTTCTCCTAAGGTACTTGATTTGGGTTCTTTAGAGTGTGCTTCTTGAACCATAGTATTTATAGGAATGGGTAATTTTTCAAAGTATAATTTTCGAAATATAGCTAATTGGTCGATTGTTTCGTTCCTAATTCATAATAATTCATTTGAAAAGCACAATTGTATCTTTTTAGATCTTCTAGGCACATAGAGCATATTTCCATATTATATAATTGAGATTTACTATATTCTTTCTTAGCTTCTATATGTTTTAAATGTGCATTTAAATTTCCAAATTCTCTTCTTATAGCAATTTCATATTTTTTCAACACTTGTGTTGACTCTGTCATTTCATGTCCTTCTATCTTAGTACTTCTTATTTCTGTTTTGTCTATTGTTCCTATGTGAGTTAACCAGTTTTAAATAATTCCCATAATAGTTCGTTCAATATAATTAGATGCAATATTAAGCTGGGATTTTTGCTTCAATTAGTTCCCGCATTTATTTTAGCTACCTAATTTTGTATATCTAAATCAACATTTTCTAAAAAGTCTAAATTTAAGGTTTCTCCTACTTGAATATCTTTTGGTATATAGTTATCTTCTATTTTGCTTCAATACTTCCATATATGTTCATTATATACTACCATCATTTCTTTTTCCTAATATAGGTTTATAGTGTCTACTAGTCTTCATGTAATAATAATCGTCATCTTCCGTGCGTACATTAAGATCTTTTTCTTTTTCTGTCATAAATTCATATTCTGAATATTTTGAGTAACTATATTCTTGACTAGATTGATCCGAATTAAAATCTTCATTGTTTTCTTCTATATTATTGACTTCAAGTCTTTCTACTACAAGATCTATTGTTTCTATAGTATTATTCATTATTGTTTCGTCATCCGATTCTTGAATTTACGATATTTCACTTTTTTTCTCTCACATTCAATATAACTTGTTATTCTATTTTGTCAAATATGTTATTATACTCTATTTTAAACTTTTGTATTTCATCGTTAAAATTATTTTCTACTCTATAAACTTTGTCTAATATTTGTTTAGTATTATGATGTATAATTTTTATTGATTCTTCTATTTTCCCCGATTCTTTCATCATAACTTCTCTCTAATTTATCAAATTTTTTATATATGTCATTTATTATTTTATTTTCTTGATTGTTACTTTCTATGTTTGTTATTTCTACTAAATCCCTTCTTTAGTTAATCTTCTTTCTCTTTCAAATTCATTTTCTAATATCATTTCTTTTATATCTTTTATTAAATATAATCTTACTTTCATAATTTCGCAAATTGTCTATTATGATTTAGTTTATATATTTAAAATGGACCATCATTATATCTTATTATTTCTTCATCAATAATCTTTTCGTCTTTATTCATTATTCTAGTTGTTTAATGACTCTCTTATATACTACTTCTATTCTTTTCTTTAAAAGTAATTCGGTAAATAATTGAGAGTATTCTTTAAATATCTTTTTATCTATAATTTCATAACCCCCGCTCTTCTAATTCTAGGTGGAACTTTTGTATTGCTAGACTCAATTTTGCTATCCTTTATTAATTGTATAATTAATAATATATTTGTATTTATTATCTTTACGTTATTTACTAGATTACCTTCTTGCTCTAATTCACTCATATGTATAAGATTGATTTATTTTTCTTATATTCATTATAATCTTTATGTGGTTTACTAGCTATATCTTCATGTTCTTTTCTTTGTATATTTAACATTTTTATTTGGTTGTCTAAGTCTTTAATTATTCTTCAACATTATTGTCCTTTGTTAGTTTTGCTTTTTTTTTGCTATCATTTCTTTATTTATTCTTGCCATTCTTCTTTTATTTCGGTTTCCTAAATTTTAAATATCTGCTTCTAATATTGTTAGCATTTTTTTTTAATTTTGCTCTTCTTATAGCCTTTTTAATTTGATATTTAATTGTCATATATATAACGAATTTTGTATATGTTTGAGTTCTATTTTTTCTTTCTAAGAGTTTATTTTTCTTAATTTTGGTTTCAGTTATTAGTTTGATTAAAGCATCTTTTGTTTCAATATCTTTCCTTCTATGTGCTTCATATAAATAATTGTCATAACCATCTATTTAAGTTTGTAAATTCATGATTTGAAAATCTAAAATAAATTTTCTAATATCTATATTTCTTTTAACGTTTCTCATTTGTGTTTTCATATACGCAAAGAAATCTTTTTTAACTATAAAAATTCTTAATTTATTAGTTTCTTAACCAAGTTTTATTACCTTAATTGATCATTTATAGTCACAATAACTTTTTAATAATGCAGATTATTTTCTCATTCTGAGTATTTTGGTTGTAGGAGATAACAAACATAGAAAGTAACAATCAAGAAAACAAAACAATAAATGACATATATAAAAATTAGATAAATTAGAGAGAAGATATGATGAAAGAATCGGAAAAATAGAAGAATCAATAAAAATTATACATCATAATACTAAACAAATATTAGACAAAGTTTATAGACTAGAAAATAATTTTAACGATGAAATACAAAAGTTTAAAATAGAATATAATGACAGATTTGACAAAAAGAAGAACAACTTATATTGAATGTAAATGAAAAAAGTGAAATATCATAAATTCAAGAATCGATAACGAAACAATAATGAATAATACTATAGAAACAATAGATACTAGAGTAGAAAGACTTGAAGTCAATAATATAGATGAAAATAATGAAGATTTTAAATCGAGACCAATCTAGTCAAGAATTTAGTTACTCAAAATACTCGGAATCGGAATTTGTGACGAAAAAGATCTTAATATACTCACAGAAGATGACGATTATTATTACATGAAGACTAGTAGACACTATAAACCTATATTAAGAAAAAGAAATTATGGTAGTAACAACGGAAATAATGAACACTAGCCTTATATGCACGCGATGCGTGCGAAAACATGTAGAGAATTAAATTAATTGTTAATTAGATATGATAAAAGGATTTTTAATTTGTTTTTTTCAAAAACTTAGTTGGGAGGGAAGTAACTCGATTGTGTTGGACATTTTCACTGTTTTCTTTTTGTTGTGCCTTTTTTATCCCGAAAGCTAAATACGAAGCTGAATTTGAGCAAAAAATCACGTAAAGTAAAATATGATTTCATCTCCATTATATTAAGCAAGCGTCTCAATAGTACAACAATGTGACACCAAAGTACAATAACCTATACCTTACGGCAGAGATTTATGAGCCACAAAAATATAAAATGATGGCTTATAAGTTACTCTAAATAAAAACTTTGTCCCGAGATAATTTGTTTTTGGTTGTGATGCAATTCAACTTCAAATGACAATTGACATCTTATATTTTCAAAGCCAAAATTTTTACGTTTGTTTTTGGGCTCAAATATCTCAAAGCCAAATTTCTCCATGCACACATTTTGTATGTCTTATATTCTCAAAACCAAATTAACATTAAGATTGCTTATGTATTGCGGGTTTGTTTCTAGACTCAAATATATCCCCTTCTTCTACACATCTTCTTCGCCCCCTATTCTCTCTCTCTAAATCCGCACATTGTACTTCTACCACCACCCACCATCATAGCTCCCTTCCACAACCATGTTTTAATGGGGAAGCTTTCTTCTATTTCTTTTTTCTCTATCTTTGGCCACTTCTCTTTCTACAAATGGAAAGTTTGGAACTTAATTTGAAGAATTTAAATTCCTAGACGACGGTAATTGAAAGTATAGGATGAAGTTTTTACTTAATAATTGGAGTTATTTTCGGTGAATTAAACCATTGAGAGAATTGAAGCCTGGAGGAAGAAAAAATTGGAGTAGAAAAGGAGATTTGGGATTGCAATTGAGGAGGTATCTCTTAACTTTCTTATTTGCATGCTATAAAACCTCAATGTTTTCACCGTTTTCGAATTATTATTCGCTAAAAAGATTGTTTAAAAAATAACTCGTAATTTTTCATTGGAGAAATTTTTTTTTCCGATTTCTTAGTCCATGAAAATGATTGTTTTTTAACATTTTTTTTTCGAAAAATTATAGTTCGATTTGATTCATTGTGAGAAGTGTAGTTTAATTAAAAAATGTTTAAATAATATCTCCATTTCCTTCCGTGAATGCACGAAAACATCACATAACTTTTTCTTTTTTGTAAATTCGTGAGCGTTATTTTCTAAAAATCAATTTTTTTCCTTTCAAAATTATTCTATAGTTTGTGTAAAAATGTTGAAAACACTCAATAATCTATAGTTAACAATCGAAATCTTATTGTAGATTTGTTTATCTTGATTGTAATGCTCTATTTTATTAGTTCTTTCCTAATTTCCCCGAAAAAGCAATTTGCAAGTGAATATTAGTAAGTAAAGGATTTGCAATTGCACACCTATCATTTCACTAATTTCTTGATTCACCTTGCAAGTCTTGTTCTTTGCTTGATATTTGGTTGATGAAATTGGTCAATTGCATTGATTGTGAATGATTCTTTTTGTCTCCTTCTATTGTGAATAAATTTTGCACGAAAAAATTATCAAAGTCATTATTTTCGATTACGCCTGAATTGGTTGCGAATAATAAAAAAAACACCTTAATGTGCGAGAGAAGTAAGAAAAACCTTGTAATTATTTGCTTGACAAGTATTGATTACGTTTGTTGCTTCTCATGGCTTGTGGAGTATTTGTGCAAAGTATCCTTCATGAAATTCACCTTGAAAAAATGAATCAACGTCTTTTATGCTATGTGATTACCCGATGGTGGAATTATAGTATTCTAATACTTCTATTTTGCTGTGTTTTTGTGAACTTTAAAGAGGATGAACCGAAGTGGAGATTATGCGATAATAGGAAGGAGAAGAGGACGAAATGAAGAATGGTTGTTCAAGATTTTTTTGCGGTTAGTTTTTCCAATGTAAGGGATTGAGATGGGCGCTTAACGTTTCCTTGTTTGCACGTTGTATATTGTTTTAGAGCTTTTTTTTGGGGGGAAATATGGTAGTTACATTAGAGATTTTTTTTAAAAAAAGTTCTACGACTTTTTTGCCCTCATAAGTTATCCTCGAAGAATAAAAATATAAAGGGTATTTTAGGGAACTCGGTGGACACCAAAGTCCTCAAGAGTTCCCATATATAATAGAGATATATGGAAGTATCGAAGCAAAAATAGAAGATAACTATATACCAAAAGATATTCAAGTAGGAAAAACCTTAAATTTAGATTGTTAAGAAAATGTTGATTTACATATACAAAATTGGGTAGCTAAAATAAATGCAAAACTAATTGAAGCAAAAATCCCATTAATATTGCATCTAATTATATTGAAGGAACTATTACAGGAATAGTTAACAACTGGTTAACTCACATAGGAACAATAGATAAAACAGAAATAAGAAGTACTAAGATAGAAGGACATGAAATGACAGAGTCAACACAAATGTTGAAAAAATGAAATTGCTAGAAGAAGAGAATTTGGAAATTTGAATGCAGATTTAAAACATATAGAAGCTAAGAAAGAATATAGTAAATCTCAATTATATAATATGGAAAAATGCTCTATGTGCCCAAAATAACTAAAAAGATACAATTGTGCTTTTCAAATGAATTATCATGAATTAGGAACAATAAACAACCGAGCAATTAGCTATATTTCGAAAATTATACTTTGAAAAATTACCCATTCCAATAAATACTATGGTTCAAGAAGCACACTCTAAAGAACCGAAATCGGTACCTTAGGAGAACAAATATCTTTCTTACAAACTTGGTATAAAAACTATTATGCAGAAGTTAATAACCAAAAAGCTTTTAAAAAACATGTAAAAATAAGTGATTGCTGTGAAAAATATGAAACACCAAAATTTGGATGCTATAGATTAGATAAAACACGTAGAAATAAAAGACCAAAGTTTAGGCATAAGAAGTATAAAAAGTTTAAACCATATGGAAAATATAGACACAAGAAGAAATCGAACAGAAATTATTATATAAAAAGAAAAATTTATAAGTATATTAACAACCCAAAGAAGTGTAGGTGCTACAATTGTGGACAAATAGGTCATATAGCAAGAGAATGTAAAAATAAAGTAAATAAAAATCCTAAAGTAAATAAAAATATTAACTTTATTAAATTACATATAGTTGAATATGAATTAGGGAAAAATAATATACCACCGTAAAAGAAATATATGTTCTAGAATATGAAACAGAAAGTGATGAAATAATAATTAGCGAAGAAGATAATGTTGAGACTACTAGTGATGGATAAAGAATTACAGGATGTAGATTATGATAAAGAAATTACTCCACAAAGTAAAGACCAAAGAGCTATTTTGATCTTCAAAAGTATAATCAATCAAAGTATGAAGGATTTACTTTGTCAACAAATAAGATATCCGAGAGAAACTTAATCAAGAAAATATTTAGAAAGGATAAAGACGACTATTTAGTGATAGCTAATAGAGAACACGTTATTGATATAACTCAAGTGCAAGGTAATACTAAAGTTCCATTAATAACAAACGAAGTGCTAAACGAGGAAATAACAAAAATTAATCGATCATTAGGAAATAAACCAATTACTTTTAGATTTGTAGAATTGGCAACAACAAAGAAAATAATAAAAGCATGTTTTAAAGAAGGAATAGATGCTCCGTTTGAATTAGAATTAGCAGATGATAGAATTAAAGAACCTATAGAGAAAGCTATTATAGCAGGAACTTAAAGGAAATATAATTTACCAAAAGGTAAAGTTCATAATTAAACTAAATTATTCAATAAGCTTAACTGATAAGGATATAGAAAAGGCATTGGTTCTATATTGGAAGCTAGATGGAATAAAGATGCTAAATGGATCTAAAGTAATGACAAGTACAATGTAAAAATGCTTACATACTAACTAACCAACACAAGTTTAGACTAAAAATATATTAGGACCAATAACTATAGATACCCCATTTATAGAACTTTTATTACCAATGGATAAAGGATTAAAATTATACTCTAAACCTAGCTATGGAGAACTAGATATAGTAAAAAGAAGAATGAGTTTTTCCGGGTCTAGAGAACAAAAAGATTACAATATTATATTATAAATTGAAGGAGAAAACTTAAAAGCACAAATAGATATAAATGTGGAAAATAATTCAATCTATATGGATTAATTATTAGAGAAAATAATGTACAATAATTTAAAACTTAATGGAAAAGTTATTATTATGACAAAAATTGCAACACAAAATATAAATGTAGAATATGAAGTAAGTATAAGTGACAAAATTATATTAGGAAAAGAATTTTTAAACAAAGTCAAACCCCGGAAAATAGAATCGACTATTTTGAGTACACTTATAACCAAATTCAATTTAAAACAAGAATAATCAATGAGTAATATAATTTAACTTATAATCTTATAAAAATAAGTTTTGAAGGATATAAAAGTAGATACTACACACCGATGGAAGATACAGGAGCAAAGAACCACAATTATGAAATAAAATTGTTTACCGTAATGGAAGAAATTAGATACACCATTCAGGATAAATGATTTTAATAATAATAGTAGCAGAATTACCCTTTCTCAAACTAATGTACAAATACAAATTTGGAACAAAATATTAATTATACCTCGAGTATATGCTTTGAATTAACAGGAAAAGATATGATATTAGGAAATAATTTCCTTAACCAATATAAACCAATTAGCATAGATAAAGATTTTCTTGCATTATTTACCCCATGTAAACACAAGTTGAAAGCTAGAATAGTAAAAAATAGAGAAAGAATATCTCAAGAATAGGAAAAATGTAAAAAGCGAGGAGAAGAAAAACAGGTTCAAAGAATGAAAACAAAGAAAGAAAATATCAATTTTGCAATAATTGATATTGGAATTTTATATTTTGATAAAATTACCCCTTTAAAAATAAAAGTTGAAGAAATATGTAATGAAAATCCATTAGCAAATTGGCACAAACACAAAACTGAAATACAAATTACATTAAAAGATCAAAATAGTATAATATCTCAAAACCCCTTTAATAATAAACAAAGAGATGAAGAAGAATTTAAAATGCATATAATGTAATAATTATAGTTAACAACCATTCAAAACAAAAAGGGGAAAAACAAGAATGGTTATTGATTATAGAATTCTAAATGAGAAAACAATTACATACAATTATCCCATACCTAATAAAGTACTAAAAATGAGACAAATACAAGGATATAATTAATTCTCAAAGTTTGATTGTAAAAGTGATTTTCACCAATTAAAATTAATCAAGAATCTAAACAATTAACAACATTTAAAGTACCTAATGGATTTTATGAATGAAATGTATTACCATTTGGATATAAAAAATGCCCCCGGACAATTCCAGGCATTTATGGATAAATATGTAAATCAATTACCAAATTGTGTAGTATATATTGATGATATACTCGATATACTCCAAAACACAAGAAGAACATTATAAATTACTAGAATAATTAATAGAAATAATAAAAACTAGTGGAATAGTCTTAAGTAAAATGAAAATGGAAATATTTAAAACACATAGAATTTTCAGGATTCGAAATAGATAAATGAAGAGTAAAAATGCAAGAACATATAGCTCAAAAAATCATAGAATTTCAAAGAGAAATTAATGCCAAGAAAGAATTACAAAAATTCTTAGGAATAGTAAACCAAGTCAGAGAATTTGTTCCAAAATTATCACAATTTACAGAACCTCTTACTAAAAAGCTGAAAAAAGATCATGATTTTAGGTGGAATGACACTGATTCAAAAAATTTAGAAAAAATAAAAGAACTAGTTAGAAGATTACCAAAATTAAATTTCCCTGATGAAGATAAAGAATTTGTGTGGATAGTAGAAACTGATGCTAGCAAAATTAATAATGGTTATGGTGCAGTCTTGAAATACGAGATACAATAATGAAAAAAAGAGAATATATATGTAGATACCATTCAGAACAATCAAGGCAAATGAAACAAATTGGGATATTAATAAAAGGAGCTAAAAGCAGTTAAATATGGTATTGAAAAGTTTAAACCATATATTGTTTACAAAAAAATTATATTAAGAACGGATAACGGGATTGTTAAGTGTTGGCTGACACAAAAATTACAAGATTCCATTACAAGGAAGGACATAAATAGGATTATAACTGATATCAAACAATATGAGTTTACAGTTGAATTTTAAACACTAATGAAAATTATTATGCAGATTATCTCTCTAGAGTTAGATCAATAATTGATTCAAGAGAATTAAGAACAAAAACTATTGATAAATAAGTTATTAGAAGAGCTTGATCTAGTGAAAAGAAGTAGAGAAAGCTCTAAAGATAATGACAGTGGCCAGAGATATCAAGAACAAGATAATGGTGCTAACCAAAGATCCCAGGCCAATGGCAAAGCTATTATAAGAAGAAGTTATGGATTCCCTTCTCAAAAAAGAGATTTCCTAAACTACCAAATACAGACTTCTCCCAAAACATTTATCAATGACGAAGATTACCCCAGCTTAGTCCCAGATACTACTTCCTTTAAAGACAAACTAACCCTTAGAACAAAAAAGACAATGAAGCCCTTAGTTAGACAGTATATATCAAATTTCCTGACTATTGCCAACAAACTAAACACAGGTCCCCAACTTACTATTTATGATAAACATGGAGAAATAGAAAGAGGATATGTTACTAATCCTCGTCGAAAAACAAACGAGTTAATCGCATTACCAGGTTGTAATGCAAAGTTAATAAAAGCAGCTTACGATTACGGATTACTCAATTCCGTATACACACTAACCGGAGAAGAGTTATCCTTAATCCCTGGCCTATACAAGGTAACCAGAAGTTATTTACAGATTACAAAATCTAAAATGATTTTTGTACGGTGTTACACAGCTACAGGGAAAGTTACTTATCAAGAGATAAAGCCAGCCATGAGGTTTGTGATAGGATGTACATCTGCGTACAGCATTCCTGAAGAAATAAAGGCCTAGTTCGAGATAAACTTTAATGAAGTACAAGATATCCTTAGTGAAAAACAGGCTATAAAAATCAAAGTTATTTGTGAATCCCTATGTCATGCTATTACTACGCCTATATGGATTAATGTTTGCGTGGTTAAGAAAATTATAGAAAAAGTACCAAAATTTTTGAAGTAGAGAGAGAGGTAAGAGAGAATATTTTTTGTAATGAACTCCTTGATGATACCTCACCAAGGTTTTTTCTTTGTTATTTATAGGCAAACGATATTACATAGGACGTACATAAAAAAGTTACTTTTAATTTAAGACATACAAATTGGTTATTTTTCTAAGGTTACAACAGATTTTGGCTTATTACCTTATCTCTTATCCTTATCTTCTATAGTAACTCCACCATCCTTTAGTCGGTTATGTCAAATTATGGGGCCCGGGGTTGTACTGCTAGAGGATTCTTCCTTATCTTCCAAGTTTTTAATCATAGGTACAGTACGCCTGGCCGATTTTTGCACATCTAGCATAAGTGTTTATTATTTTGTTGCATCCACTTGCAATATTTCTTCAACGTATCTTTTGTCATAAAATTATTTGGGATGTATCTTGTTTGAGGAGGCTCATCCGATGTAGGAGACTCCATACCAATGCTTTCATAGTTTTTTCAAAGCATCATGGCTATATTCCCTACTTTGAGTTATAACTAATGTATTTATTTCGTTATGATTAATCCATATAGGCGTAGTAATAGCATGACATAGGGTTTCAGAAATAACTTTGATTTTTATAGCTCGTTTTCACTAAGGATATTTTGTACTTCATTAAAGTTTATCTCGGGCTGGGCCTTTATTTCTTCCGGAATGATGTACGCAGATTTACATCCTATTTTCCAAAACCTCATGGTCGGTTTTATCTCTTGATAAGTAACTTTCCCGTAGCTATGTAACACCGTATAAAAATCATTTTAGATTTTGTAATCAGTAAATAACTTCGGTTACCTTGTATAGGCTAGGGATTAAGGATAACTCTTCTCCTATAGTGTGTATACTGAATTGAGTAATCCGTGATCATAAGCTGCTTTTATTAACTTTGCATTACAACCTGGTAATGCGATTAACTTGTTTGTTTTTCAAAGAGGATTAGTAACATATCCTCTTTCTATTTCTCCATTTTATCTTGGATAGCAACTTGGGGAGCTGTGTTTTGTTTGTTGGTAATAGTCAGGAAATTTGATATATACTGTCTAACTAAGGGGTTCATTGTCTATTTTGTTCCAAGGGTTAATTTATCTTTAAAGGAAGTAGTATCTGGGACTAAGCTGGGGTAATCTTCGTCAATGATAAATGTTTTGGGAGAATTCTGTATTTGGTAGTTTAGGAAATCTCTTTTTTGAGAAGGGAATCCATAACTTCTTCTTATAATAGCTTTGCGTTTGGCCTGGGATCTTTGGTTAGCACCATTATCTTGTTCTTGATATCTCTAGCCACTATCATTATCTTTAGAGCTTTCTCTACTTCTTTTCACTAGATCAAGCTCTTCTAATAACTTATTTATCAATAGTTTTTGTTCTTGATTCTCTTGAATCAATTGTTGAACTAACTCTGGAGAGATAATCTGCATAATAATTTTCATTAGTTTTTAATAATTCAACTGTAAACTCATATTGTTTGATATCAGCTATAATCCTATTTATTTCCTTCCTTGTAATGGAATCTTGTAATTTCTGTGTCAGCCAACACTTAACAGTCCTGTTATCCGTTCTCAATTCATAATAATTCATTTGGAAAGCGCAATTGTATCTTTTTAGATATTCCGGGCATATAGAGCATATTTCCATATTATATAATTGAGATTTACTATATTCTTTCTTAGCTTTTATATGTTTCAAATCTGCATTTAAATTTCCAAATTATCTTCTTATTGCAATTTCATATTTTTTCAACATTTGTGTTGACTCTGTCATTTCATGTCCTTCTATCTTAGTACTTCTTATTTCTGTTTTGTCTATTGTTCCTATGTGAGTTAACCAGTTATTAAATATTCCTGTGATAGTTTAGATGCAATATTAACTAGAATTTTTGCTTCAATTAATTTTGCATTTATTTTAGCTACCCAATTTTGTAAATCTAAATCAATATTTTCTCGAACAATCTAAATTTAAGGTCTCTCCTACTTGAATATCTTTTGGTATATAGTTATCTCAATTTTGCTTCGATACTTCCATATATGTTCATTATTCCAATTGTTACTACCATAATTTCTTTTTCTTAATATAGGTTTATAGTGTCTACTAGTCTTCATGTAATAATAATTGTCATCTTCCATGAGTACATTAAGATCTTTTTCTTTTTCTCGTCATAAATTCAGATTCAGAATATTTTGAGTAACTAAATTCTTGACTAGATTGGTATGAATTAAAATCTTCATTGTTTTCTTCTATATTATTGACTTCAAGTCTTTCTACTCCAAGTATCTATTGTTTCTATAGTATTATTCATTATTGTTTCGTCATCCGATTCTTGAATTTCGATATTTCACTTTTTTCTTTTACATTCAATATAAGTTGCTCTTCTATTTTGTCAAATCTGTTATTATACTCTATTTCAAACTTTTGTATTTCATCGTTAAAATTATTTTCTACTCTATAAACTTTGTCTAATATTTGTTTAGTATTATGATGTATAATTTTTATTGATTCTTCTATTTTCCCGATTCTTTCATCATATCTTCTCTCTAATTTATCTAATTTTTTTATATATGTCATTTATTGTTCACGATTGTTACTTTCTATGTTTGTTATCTCTGCTAAGTCCCTTTCTTTAGCTAATCTTCTTTCTCTTTCAAATACATGTCCTAATATCATTTCTTTTCTATCTTTTATTAAATATAATCTTCCTTTCATAATTTCTGCAAATTGTCTATTATGATTTGTTTTATATATTTGAAATGGATCATCATTATATCTTATTATTTCTTCATCAATAATCTTTTTATCTTTATTCATTATTCTAGTTGTTTAATGACTCTCTTATATTCTACTTCTATTCTTTTCTTTAAAAGTAATTCGGAAAATAAGTGAGAGTATTCTTTAAATATCTTTTTATCGATAATCTCATAACCCTGTTCTTCTAATTCTAGTGGAACTTTTGTATTGCTAGACTCAGTCTTGCTATCCTTTAATAATTGTATAATTAATAATATGTTTGTATTTATTATCTTTAGGTTATTTACTAGATTACGTTCTTACTCTAATTCACTCATATGTATAAGATTGATTTATTTTTCCGATATTCATTATAATCTTTATGTGCTTTACTAGCTATATATTCCTTCTTTTTTATTTGTATATTTAACATTTCTATCTGGTTGTCTAAGTCTTTTAATTTTTCTTCAACATTATTGTCCTTTGTTAGTTTTGCTTTTTCTGCTATCATTTATTTATTTATTCTAGCCATTCTTCTTTTATTTCGGTTTCCTAAGTTTTTATTATTTGCTTCTAAAATTGTTATCATTATCTTTAATCCTGCTCTTCTTATAGCCTTTTTAATTTGCGATTTTATTGTCATATATATAACAATTTTGTATATGTTTGAGTTCTAATTTTCTTTTTAAGAGTATATTTTTCTTAATTTGGGTTTTAGTTATTAATTTGAATAAAGCATCTTTTGTTTCAATATCTTTCCTTCTATGTGCTTCATATAAATAATTGTCATAACCATCTATTTTAGTTTGTAAATTCATGATTCTAAATTCTAAAATAAATTCTCTAATATCTATATTTCTTTTAACGTTTCTTATTTGTGTTTTCATATACGAAGTGAATCTTGTATTTGAGATTTTCTTATAAACTTTGGTTGAACTCAATCCCTTCATTTATAATATACCTTAATCTGTTAATAATAGTTCAATCATCTTCATATAAGTATTACTAATCCGCCCTTTAACTCTTAAGCTTAAAAGCAAATTAAGTAAGATCACACCTTTTCACCTTACCACATAGGTTTTACGTATTTTGTCCACAACAGCCTTTCTCATATTCAACGGCATAAAAGGACTACTACTACCGCTTGTCTCTTAGTTTAAAAGCATGATTTTCCTAAATAGAGGAGAGCATATTTAAGATAGTACAAGTCCTATATGAAGTTATAGAATTATTATTACGGATCTCGAGCATTATTATAAACTAAAGGATTGAATTTATACTTAGTTCATAATAAAGAATTTTACCTTAGCTTCTTCCATAACTATGAAAGATTATCCCGATATGAAAATAACTTCTCCAAGCTCGATGCCAATTTTACCTTAGCTTCTTCCATAACTATGAATTTTACCTTAGCTTCTTCCATAACTATGAAAGATTATCCCGATATGAAAATAACTTCTCCAAGCTTCTTCCATAACTATGAAAGATTATCCCGATATGAAAGTAACACCATACAAAAATCATTTTGGATTTTGCAATCTGTAAATAATTTCTGGTTGCCTTGTATAGGCTAGGGATTAAGGATAACTCTTCTCCGGTTACTGTGTATACGGAATTGAGTAATCCGTAATCATAAGCTGTATTTATTAACTTTGCATTACAACCTGGTAATGCGATTAACTCATTTGTTTTTTCGAAGAGGATTAGTAACATATCCTCTTTCTATTTCTCCATGTTTATCATGGATAGTAACTTGGGGAGTTGTGTTTAGTTTGTTGGCAATAGTCGAGCAATTTGATATCTACCGTCTAACTAAGGGGTTCATTGTCCTTTTTGTTCCAAGGGTTAATTTGTCATTAAAGGAAGTAGTATCTGGGACTAAGCTGGGGTAATCTTCGTCATTGATAAATGTTTTAGGAGAAGTCTGTATTTGATAGTTTAGAAAATCTCTTTTTTGAGAAGGGAATCCATATCTTCTTCTTATAATAGCTTTGCCTTTGGCCTGGTATCTTGATAGCTCTGGCCATTGCCATTATCTTTAGAGCTTTCATACTTCTTTTCACTAGATCAAGCTCTTGTGATAACTTATTTATCAATAGTTTTTGTTCTTGATTCTCTTGAATCAATTGTTGATCTAACTCTGGAGAGATAATCCGCATAATAATTTTCATTAGTTTTTAGTAATTCAACCGTAAACTCATATTGTTTGATATCAACTATATTCCTATTTATTTCCTTCCTTGTAATGGAATCTTGCAATTTTTGTGTCGGCTAACACTTAACAGTCCCGCTATCTATTCTTAATATAAATTTTTTGTAAACAATATAAGGTTCAAGCTTTTTAATACCATATTTAACTTCTTTTAGCTCCTTCTTATTAATATCCCAATTTGTTTGATTATCAAGGAATATTTGCTTTATCTATAATTGATGGAGGGATGCCAGGAATTAAAGAACCTCTTTATAATAAATAGATAAAGCAACGATATAAAAGGACAAATAGGTCATATAGCAAGTTTTTTAATTTCTTTTGTGAAGATTATATTTAATAAAAGATAGAAAAGAAATGATATTAGAAAATGAATTTGAAAGAGAAAGAAGATTAGCTAAAGAAAGGGACTTAGTAGAGATAACAAACAAAGAAAGTAACAATCAAGAAAACAAAACAATAAATGACATATATAAAATATTAGATAAATTAGAGAGAAGATATGATGAAAGAATCGGGAAAATAGAAGAATCAATAAAAATTATACATCATAATACTAAAAAAATATTAGACAAGTATATACGCTAGTAAATCTTGTATTTGAGATTTTCTTATAAACTTTGGTTGAACTCAATCCCTTCATTTATAATATACATCAATCTATTAATAATAGTTCTATCATCCTTCATATAAGTATTACTAATATTCCCTTCTACTCTTAAGCTTAAAAGCAAATTAAGTAAGATCACACCATTTCACCTCACCACATAGGTTTTACGTATTCAATCCACAATAGCCTTCTCATATTCAATGGCATAAATAATTTTTGAAGGATATAAAAGTAGATACTACACACCGATGGTAGATACAAGAGCAAAGCAACTACAATTATGAAAGAAAATTGTTTACCATAATGGAAGAAATTAGATACACCATTCGGGATAAAAGGTTTTAATAATAATTGTAGCGGAATTACCCTTTATCAAACTAATGTACATATACAAATTTGGAACAAAATATTAATTATTCCTAGAGTATATTGCTTTGAATTAACAGGAAAAGATATGATATTAGGAAATAATTTCCTTAACCAATATAAACCAATTAGCATAGATAAAAATTTCCTTAACCAATATAAACCAATTAGCATAGATAAAAATTTCCTTAACCAATATTATATTTAGATAAAATTACCCCACTAAAAATAAAATTAGAAGAACTATGTAATGAGAATCCATTAGCAAATTGGCGCAAACACAAAACTAAAATACAAATTACATTAAAAGATCAAAATAGTATAATATCTCAAAAACCCTTTAATAATACACAAAGAGATGAAGAAGAATTTAAAATGCATATAACTGAATTATTAGCAGGAAAATTAATTAGGCCAAGTAATTCTAAACATAGCAAGTAGTGCATTTATAGTTAACAAACATTCGGAACAAAAAAGGGGAAAAACAAGAATGGTTATTGACTATAGAATTTTAAATGAGAAAACAATTACATACAATTATCCCATACCTAATAAAAAACTAAAAATGAGACAAAAACAAGGATATAATTAATTCACAAAGTTTAATTGTAAAAGTGGTTTTCACCAATTAAAATTAACTAAAGATTCTAAACATGAACAAGATTCAAAGTACCTAATGGATTCTATGAATGGAACGTATTACCTTTTGGATATAAAAATGCCCCTGGAATATTCCAAGCATTTATGGATAAATATCTAAATCAATTACCAAATTGTGTAGTATATATTGATGACATACTAATATACTCCAAAATACAAGACAAATATTATAAATTATAAAAACAATTTATAGAAATAATAAGGAATAGTGGAATAGTCTTAAGTAAAAAGAAAATGGAAATATTTAAAACACAAATTGAATTTTTAGGATTCGAAATAGATAAATTGAATTTTTAGGATTCGAAATAGATAAATAGATAAATAGCTCAAAAAATCATAGAATTTCAAAGAGAAATTAATACCAAGAAAGAATTACAAAAATCCTTAGGAATAGTAAACCAAGTCGAGAATTTGTTCCAAAATTATCACAATTTACAGAACCACTTACTAAAAAGCTGAAAAAAGATCAAGATTTTAGGTGGACTGATACCGATTCAAAAAATTTGGAAAAAATCAAAGAACTAGTTAGAAGATTACCAAAATTAAGTTTTTAAATAGGATTATAGCTGATATCAAACAATATGAGTTTACAGTTGAATTATTAAAAACTAATGAAAATTATTATGCAGATTATCTCTCCAGAGTTAGTTCAACAATTGATTCAAGAGAATCAAGAACAAAAACTATTGATAAATAAGTTATCATAAGAGCTTGAACTAGTGAAAAGAAGTAGAGAAAGCTCTAAAGATAATGGCAGTGGCCAGAGCTATCAAGAACAAGATAATGATGCTAACCAAAGATACCGCGCCAAAGGCAAAGCTATTATAATAAGAAGTTATGGATTCCCTTCTCAAAAAAGAGATTTCCTAAATTACCAAATACAGACTTCTCCCAAAACATTTATCAATGACGAAGATTACCCCAACTTAGTCCTAGATACTACTTCCATTAAAGACAAAATAACCCTTGGAACAAAACAGACAATGAACCCCTTAGTTAGATAGTATATATCAAATTTCCTGACTATTGCTAACAAACTAAACACAGCTCCCCAAGTTACTATCCAAGATAAACATGGAGAAATAGAAAGAGGATATGTTACTAACCCTCTTCGAAAAACAAACGAGTTAATCGCATTACCAGGTTGTAATGCAAAGTTAATAAAAGCAGCTTGTGATTACGGATTACTCAATTCCGTATACACGCTAACCGGAGAAGAGTTATCCTTAATCCCTAGCCTATACAAGGTAACCAGAAGTTATTTACAGATTACAAAATCTAAAATGATTTTTGTACGATGTTACACGCCTATCTGGGGAAGTTACTTATCAAGAGATAAAACCAGCCATGAGGTTTGTGAAAATAGGATGTACATCTGCGTACATCATTCCTGAAGAAATAAAGGCCTAGCCCAAGATAAACTTTAATGAAGTGCAAGATATCCTTAGTGAAAAACGAGGTATAAAAATCGAAGTTATTTGTGTAGCCCTATGTCATGCTATTACTACGCCTATATGGATTAATCATTAAGAAATTGATGCGGATCCAAAGGCATCAAGTCAAGAAGAGCCGGTTTTACTTTTGATGGAACACATGGGTTTCAATTTGATGGCTAACAAGCATGCATTTGTGTCGTGTGTCACATGGCTCGTGGAAGAAACTGATTAGCATTTTAAATTAGTGTCATTATTAGTTTAAAATGTTAGTTAATTAGTTGAGTTGTTTTTAGTTCAATAAAAGTCCGAAAATCCCTTAGAGATTTCGGTGGTTAGGTGTTTAGTTGTCATGGTTGTATTTTAGGAAAGTTTCCTTAATTTGGTAGATTGGAGTGGCGTGCAAGGTAGCAACCTTGGGCGTGTGTTTGAGTTGTAATTAAGGAAAGTACTTGTTGTCTTTCCTTAAGTTAGAGTTTCCTTAAGTTTAGCTTGATTCTAGGCTAGAATTAAGGAGGAGATACTTTCCTAAATTGATGGTGGATGCCGTGTGGTTTGGTATGCTTGAGGAGCAAGGTTTTCTTGCTTACTCCTTATAAATAATAGGCGCCCTAACCTCTTCAATGGTTAGAGTGATTTTATGATTAAATATTGTTATTGTTTGTGAGTTAATTCATAAGCTTTAATCTTCCATTAATTGATATTCGGGAGTGTTTATTAATTAGTGTTTAAACAACTTAATTCCGGGGAGTGGTTTCGAGTGTGTTTAAGATTCTTGTGAGTGTTTCAGGAGTGATCATTCATTAAGAAATATCCCTTGTTACTTGCTCTTATTTTCGGATTTCTACTCTTCAAAGATCATTCATATCAAGTGGTATCGGATTTTCCGGACGGGAGAGGATAGAAGGGATTCTACTCTTCAAAGATCCAAGGTAAATTGTTACTTTTCTTCTTAAAGTTTCGATTTTTACATTGGGATAAGTGGTACTAGGGTTCTTTTGTGCTTCCTAGTGTGTCGAAGTGTTGTTATTGGTTAAGATAATGTCGAGTGAATTGGAAAAATTAGCTAAGGCTATTGAGGACATAGCTAAGATGCAATTTGATTTCCAAGCAAAATATAATGCTGATTCGAATCATGTTAGTAGACTTGAAACTAGAATGGATGCTATAACTTCTATTATCACTAAGAAGTTGGATAAAAACAAGTGTTGATTACATTGGACTTTCGGATGAAGAGGATGAAGTTAGGGTTGTTAAACCTAATTTCAATGATGATAGGGGATTAAAATTGGATGATTTCACTGGTGATTCTTGCCCGGAGGATTTACTTGAGTGGATTCGACAATTGGAGAAGGTGTGTGATTATAGGGGGTTTGATGATCAAAGGAGATTCAAGATAGCCTCAGTTAGATTGACCAAGTATGCTGGTATTTGGCTCGAAAATTTGAAGGCAAAACGTGCAAGAAAGAAAAAAGACAAGCTTAGTAGTTGGACTAAGTTAAAAGAGAAGCTCAAGGAGAAATTTTTGCCAAGTGATTACGAGCAAAAACAGTACATAAAGTTGACTACTTTGTGTCAAGATACGTTGAGTGTGCATGAGTACACTATGGAATTTGATAAACTCGTGCCTTATTTGTGACATAGAAGAAAGGGAAGCAATGAAAATTGCTCGTTACATCAAAGGCTTGAACCGTCCTCTTGCAAGGAAGGTAGAGGTGTCAACTTACACTACGTTTGATGAAGCATGTAGATTGGCACTTAAATTTGAATCTCATGAGAACGAGGACAAACCGAAAACTTCCTATGCTAAATCTGGTAACTCGTTCAAACCTTCTTCTTCTTATTCTTCTTATTCATCTTCTAACAAGAACTATGAAGGGTCTAAGAAAGAACATGCAACGAAAGATGATAAAAGGGTCGAAAAACGAAAAGTTTTCGTTCCTAGGGAAAAGTTTGAAGAAAATCGGAAGTGTTTCAAGTGCCAAGGAAGAGGACACATTGCTAGTAATTGTCCAACAAAGAAAGCTCTCACCATGAGGCAATACATGGAATTGAATGAAGAAGAGGAGTTGTACGAATTTGTGCCTAGAGATGACACGGTTGAGAGTGAGGAGGAGGATGCATATGCCGAAGATGACAGTAGGCTTATTGGTGTTGTTAGGAGGGTTTTACATGTTGATTGCCTTCCAAGCAAAGAACAAAGGGAAAACTTGTTCCATACTCGTTGCAAAGTGGGTGAAAACACTTGTAACATGATCATTGATAGTGGGTCTTGTACCAATGTAGTGGCGGCAGATTTGGTGAGCAAATTGAGTCTTATTGTGAGAGATCATCCACACCCCTACAAGTTGAGTTGGCTTGATGATACGGGACTTAGGGTGAAGAAGCAAGCATTACTTTCTTTCTCCATAGGGAATTACAAGGACGAGCTATGGTGTGATGTACTTCCCATGAATGCTTGTCACGTTTTACTCGGGAGACCATGGCAATTTGATAGAAAGGTGATACATGAAGGGGACTCCAATGTGTATACAGTTTCGGTGGGTTCCAAGAAGATTAGGTTGCATCCTTTGGCTCCTAGTGCCGTGATTCACAAGAAGGAAGAGAAAAAGACTAGTTTGTTTGTTTCTTTCAAAGAGTTCGAGAAAGAGATTGAAGATGAAGGCGTGTGCTATGCCTTAGTCATCAAACATGTCTTTGCTGCAAGTGAAGTGAAGCCAAGTAATCCACAACTTGATTCACTCATGAAGGAATTTTGTGATGTATTTCCGGAAGACCTTCCACAAGGGCCGCCACCCTTAAGGGGAATTGAACATGCCATTGATTTAGTTCCGGAGCTCCTTTGCCTAATAAACCCCCTTTATAGGTGTGATCCAAGTGCTTCCAAAGAGCTTCAACGACAAATTGAAGAATTGATCGAAAGGGGGTATGTAAGAGAGAGCATGAGTCCTTGTGCGGTTCCCGCTTTACTTGTGCCTAAGAAAGATGGTACATGGAGAATGTGCATTGATAGTAGGGCCGTGAACAATATCACCGTGAAGTATAGATTTCCCATGCCGAGGTTGGAGGATATGCTTGATGAACTCAATGGAGCCTCGATTTTCTCAAAAATCGATCTTAGAAGTGGTTATCATCAAATGAGGATTCGAGAAGGGGATGAGTGGAAAACAAAGCATTCAAGACTAAACAAGGTCTTTATGAATGGATGGTAATGCCTTTTGGCTTATGCAACGCCCCTAGTTCTTTCATGCGACTTATGAATGAGGTACTTCGTTCCTTTTTAAACAAATTTGTTGTTGTTTATTTGGATGATATCCTTGTTTATAGTAAGAGTGTTGATGATCATTTGATACATTTGAGGAGTTTGTTTGAGAAGCTTAGAGAACAAAAACTTTTCGGCAAGATGGAAAAGTGTGAGTTCCTTGTGTCGAGCATAGCGTTTCTTGGTTACATTGTTTCCAAGGAAGGAGTTCATGTTGATCCTTCGAAAGTGCAAGCAATTTCTTCATGGCTGGCCCCTACTAATGCTAGTGAATGTCGAAGCTTCCATGGTTTGGCTTCGTTCTATAGAAGATTCATTCGAAACTTCTCTTCCATTATGGCTCCTATCACGGCTTTGTTGAAGAAAGGTGAGTTTGAATGGTCTCCTTTGGCGCAAAAAGCTTTTGAAGAAGTGAAAGAGAAGTTGTGTAGTGCTCCTATACTTGCCTTGCCGGATTTCAACAAATTGTTCGAGGTAGAGTGTGATGCAAGTGGATTGGGAATTGGGTGCTTGTTTTGATCCAAGAGAAGCGCCCTATCTCATACTTTAGTGAGAAGCTCAATGGTGCCAAGTTGAACTACTCTAATTATGATCGTGAGTTTTATGCTATTGTTCGAGCTTTGGACCATTGGGTCACATTATTTGAGGCCTAAACCATTCATCCTTCATTCGGATCATGAGGCGCTCAAACACATTCATGGCCAACAAAAACTCAATCATAGGCATGCCAAGTGGGTCGAGTTTCTCCAATCTTTCACCTTCTCTTCCAAGTATAAAGAAGGAAAGAGCAACATTGTGGCGAGATGCACTTTCAAGGAGATCTTATTTGCTAGCTATGGTGGATGCAAGCGTAATGGGGTTCGAACACTTGAAAGAGCTTTATAAAGAAGATGATGACTTTGGTTCGATTTTTTGCTGCTCCTAAAGGGTTGTTCATGGTTCAAGAGGGTTTTCTTTTTAAAGGAAACAAGTTGTGTATCCCAAAGTGCAAGGTACGTGAGCTTCTAGTTCGTGAAGTGCATAGTGGAGGTATTGCTTGGTCATTTTGGCATTCAAAAGACACTTGATACTTTGAGTGAACATTTTTATTGGCCTAGCATGATCAAAGATGTGCATATGGTAGTGAGCAAGTGTGCAACGTGCCAAAAGTCCAAAAGCACCTTTCATAAAGGGCTTTACACGCCTTTACCGGTTAGGATCATCCTTGGGATAGTGTGAGCATGGATTTCATTGTTGGGTTGCCTAGAACTCAAAGAGGCAAAGATGCTATCATGGTGGTTGTGGATAGATTTTCGAAGATGGCTCATTTCATTCCCATGCACAAGACGGATGACGCTTCCCATGTGGTCGATTTGTATTTCAAAGAGGTAATTCGACTTCATGGCATTCCTAGAAGCATTGTTTCGGATAGGGATTCTAAATTCCTTAGTCACTTTTGGAGGTGTTTGTGGAAGATGGTGGGAACGAAACTCCTATTTAGCACGCAGTCATCATCCTCAAACGGATGGTCAAACTGAAGTTACAAACGAGAACTCTTGGTTCTTTGTTACGTGGTCTTGTGAGTAAGACACAAAAAGATTGGGATGTGAAGCTTGCACATGCGGAATTTGCTTACAACCGTTCACATTCAGCCACAACTTTACGTTCTCCATTTGAGATCATTTATGGCGTTAATCCTTTTCTCCCTATTGATCTTGTTACTCTTCCTAGAAGTGAGATACATGCGGATTCAAAGAAAAGGCTGGAAGCTTTTAACAAGACTTGTGCGCAAGTTAAAGCTCAAATTGAGAAAATGAATCAAGAATACAAGGAACGAGCTAACAAACATAGGCGCCAACCTAAGTTCAAGGAAGGTGACCTAGTATGGATACATTTGAGGAAGGAACGGTTTCCGAGCAAAAGGAAAAACAAGTTGATGCCTAGAGTTGATGGTCCGTTCGAAGTCATTGGAGTCGTGGGTGATGGAGCTTACAAAATCGACTTACCAAGTGATTATGGCAATGTGAGTGCTACTTTCAATATTGGTGATCTTTCTCCTTACCATGATGATGAGAATTTGAGGGCAAATTCTTTTGAAGAAGGGGAGAATGATGCGGATCCAAAGGCATCAAGTCAAGAAGAGCCGGTTTTACTTTTGATGGAACACATGGGTTTCAATTTGATGGCTAACAAGCATGCATTTGTGTCGTGTGTCACATGGCTCGTGGAAGAAACTGATTAGCATTTTAAATTAGTGTCATTATTAGTTTAAAATGTTAGTTAATTAGTTGAGTTGTTTTTAGTTCAATAAAAGTCCGAAAATCCCTTAGAGATTTCGGTGGTTAGGTGTTTAGTTGTCATGGTTGTATTTTAGGAAAGTTTCCTTAATTTGGTAGATTGGAGTGGCGTGCAAGGTAGCGGCCTTGGGCGTGTGTTTGAGTTGTAATTAAGGAAAGTACTTGTTGTCTTTCCTTAAGTTAGAGTTTCCTTAAGTTTAGCTTGATTCTAGGCTAGAATTAAGGAGGAGATACTTTCCTAAATTGATGGTGGATGCCGTGTGGTTTGGTATGCTTGAGGAGCAAGGTTTTCTTGCTTACTCCTTATAAATAATAGGCGCCTAACCTCTTCAATGGTTAGAGTGATTTTATGATTAAATATTGTTATTGTTTGTGAGTTAATTCATAAGCTTTAATCTTCCATTAATTGATATTCGGAGTGTTTATTAATTAGTGTTTAAACAACTTAATTCCGGGAGTGGTTTGAGTGTGTTTAAGATTCTTGTGAGTGTTTCGGGAGTGATCATTCATTAAGAAATATCCCTTGTTACTTGCTCTTATTTTCGGATTTCTTCATTGTCCTTATTCAAGTTGGCGTGTGTTTTTGAGTGTTTAACTATCCTAGTTGAGCATTCATATCGAAATAAATACAATAGTTATAACTCAAAGTATGGAATATAGCCATGATACTAAAGAAACTATGAAAGCATGGGTATGGAGTCTCCTACATCCGAGATGAGCCTCCTCTAACAAGATACATCCCAAACAATTTTATGACAAAAGATACGTTGAAGAAATATTGCAAGTAGATGTAACAAAATAATAAACACTTATGCTAGATGTGCAAAAATCAGCAGATAGTTGTACCTATGATTAAAGACTTGGAAGATAAGGAAGAATCCTCTAGCAGTACAACCCAGGCCCCACAAGTTGATATAACCGACTAAAGGATGGTGGAGTTACTATAAAAGATAAAGATAAGAGATAAGGTGATAGCCAAAATCGGTTGTAACCTTAGAAAAATAGCCAGATGTATGCACTAATGTAAAAAACCTCAAATGCTCCGGTTTTTTAGGCCCCAAATGCTCCGTATTTGACGCGTAGCAGACGTCGCCCGAGCATTTCAGACTTTTACAAATGCTTCGATTTTATTTATAAAATCGAAACATTTGTGCAGACAAATGCTCCGATTTTTAAGGAAAACCGGAGCATTTGAGCCCCCAAAAAAATCAAAAAAAAATTTTTTTTTTGGGCTTTTTTTATCCTAAATTGATGGACAATCATTTACATATAGATAAATGTTTCATTTCTAATATTTTTGTTCATAAATACAAGATATAGTACAAATAAATAACAATTAACATTAAGGAAAACTAATATATCCATATGAACATATTCCTTAAATGTTATAGGGAAATCAGATTTTCAGGAATCCCATGCACCAAACTGCAGCATCAGCCTGCAATGCAATCCAAATACTGCAATGACGTGCAACTATAGTTGAAGTAAGCTGTTCCTTCAATATAATTAGCTGCCATGCTAACTAGTATTTTTGCTTCTATTAACCTTGCATTTATTTTAGCTATCCAATTTTGTATATCTAAATCAACATTCATTGAACAATCTAAGTTTAAAGTTTCTCCTATTTGGTTATCTTTTGGTAAGTAACTATCTTCTATTTTACGTCGATATTTCCATATTTGTTCATTAAGTTTATTATTAGTACGATTATAATCTCTTTTTCTTAAAGCAGGTTTATAGTGTCTACTAGTCTCCATATAATAGTAATCTTCGTCTTCAGTAAGTACATTAATTTCTTTGTCTTTTTCTGAATTGACCATATAGCTCAAAAAATCATAGAATTTCAAAAGGAAATTAATACTAAGAAAGAATTACAAAAATTCTTAGGTATAGTAAACCAAGTTCGAGAATTTATACCAAAGTTATCACAATATACTAAACAACTTACTAAAAAATTAAAGAAAGATTACGATTTTAGGTGGGAAGATACTGATACAAAAATCTTAAAAAAAATTAAAGATTTAGTCAGAAAACTACCAAAATTAAGTTTCCCTGACGAAGATAAAAAAGTTATATGGATAATAGAAACAGACGCTAGTGAAACCAACAATGGTTATGGAGAAGTATTAAAATATAGGTATAATAATGATAAAAAGAATATATATGTAGATACCACTCAGGAACCTTTAAAGCAAATGAAATCAATTGGGACATAAATAAAAAAGAATTAAAAGTAGTAAAATATGGAATTAAGAAATTTGAACCTTATGTTGTTTATAGCAAATTTATACTTAGAACAGACAATAAAACTGTCAGAAGTTGGTTAACTCAAAAACTACAAGATTCTATTACAAGAAAAGAAATAAATAGGATTATAGCCGACATTAATCAATATGAGTTTTCTGTTGAACTATTGAAAACTAATGAAAATTGTTATGCAGACTATCTCTCCAGAAATAGCTCGACAACTGATTCTCGAAAATCAGGAGCTAAAGATACAGATCAAAGAGATAATGGAAGTGCTCGCTCTTATGAAAAGAGAAGCAGCTTCTAATCTAGTTAAGGAGCAAGCAGATAGTGGCAGTAGGCAAAACTATAAAAGCAAAACTATTACAAAAAAAATTCATACCCCTTTTAAAAGAAATATGTATTTACAAAACTATTCTCTAAACCAAAATATCATTCCCAGACTAGTTATTAACGAGATTGAATTCCCTACTCTCGTACCAGATACTACTTCTTTCAAGGAAAAGCTAACCCTTGGAAACAAACAGACTATTAACCCTCTGGTTCGTCAATATATTACAAATTTCTTAACGATTGCTAATAAATTAAATACAACCCCTGAGGTTACTATTAAAGATAGTCAAGCAGAGATAGAAAGAGGTTATGTTACTAACCCCTTGAAAAAGATAAATGAATTAATAACATTGACTGGATGTAATGCAAATCCTGTTAAGGCAGCGTATGATTATGGCCTTCTTAATTCAGTATATACAATGAATGGAGAAGAGCTATTATCCATACCTAGCCTATAAAAAGCAGCTAAAAATTATTTGCATATTACAAAATCTCCTTTGATCTTTGTAAGATGCAATACAGCCCCCGGCGAAGTTACTTTCCAAGAAATAAAACAATGTATCCGAGATATTAGACTTGCTTTCTAAATACCTTTTGATAATTAATTTCTATACAATAATTTCTATACCAAGTTTGTAAAAATGATATGTTCTCCTAAAGTTCCTGATTTAGGTTCTTTGGCATATGCTTCTTGTACCATAGTATTTATAGGTATTGGTAATTTTTCAAAATATAATTTTCTAAATATAGCTAATTCTTCAGTGTGTTTCGGTTCCTAATTCGTAATAATTCAATTGAAATGCACAATTGTATTTGTTTATATCTTCTTGGACACATAGAACATATTTCCATATTATATAATTGAGTTTTACTATATTCCTTTTTAGCCTCTCGTATGTTTTAAATCCGCATTTAAATTTCAAAATTCTCTTCTAATTGCGATTTCATTTTTTTTTAACATTTGTGTTGAGTCTGTCATATCTTGTCCTTCTGTCTTAGTACTTCTGAGTTCCATTTTATCATTTACTCCTATATAAGTTAACCAATTTCTAACTATTCCATTTATTGTTCCTTCAATATAATTAGCTGCCATGCTAACTGGTATTTCTGTCTTAGTACTTCTTAGTTCTGTTTTATCATTTGCTCCTATATAAGTTAACTAATTTCGAACTATTCTTGTTATTGTTCCTTCAATATAATTAGCTGCCGTGCTAACTGGTATTTTTGCTTCTATTAACTTTGCATTTATTTTAGCAATCCAATTTTATATATCTAAATCAATATTCATAAAACAATCTAAGTTTAAAGTTTCTCCTATTTGGTTCTCTTTTGGTAAGTAAGTATCTTCTATTTTACGTCGATATTTCCATATTTGTTCATTAAATTTATTATTAGTACGATTATAATTTCTTTTCCTTAAAGCAGGTTTATAGTGTCTACTAGTCTCCATATCTATTAATAGTAATCTTCGTCTTCGGTAAGTACATTAATTTCTTTGCCTTTTTCCGAATTGACCATATAGCTCAAAAAATCATAGAATTTCAAAAGGAAATTAATACTAAGAAAGAATTACAAAAATTCTTAGGTATAGTAAACCAAGTTCGAGAATTTATACCAAAGTTATCACAATATACTGAACAACTTACTAAAAAATTAAAGAAAGATTATGATTTTAGGTGGGAAGATACTGATACAAAAATCTTAGAAAAAATTAAAGATTTAGTTAGAAAACTACCAAAATTAGTTTCCCTGACGAAGATAAAAAAATTTATATGGATAATAGAAACAAACGCTAGTGAAACCAACAATGGTTATGGAGCGGTATTAAAATATAGGTATAATAATGATAAAAAGAATATATATGTAGATACCACTCATGAACCTTTAAAGCAAACGAAATCAATTGGGACATAAATAAAAAAGAATTAAATGCAGTAAAATATGGAATTAAGAAATTTGAACCTTATGTGGTTTATAGCAAATTTATACTTAGAACAGACAATAAAACCGTCGAAGTTGGTTAACTCAAAAACTACAAGATTCTATTACAAGAAAAGAAATAAATAGGATTATAGCCGATATTAATCAATATGAGTTTTCCGTTGAACTATTGAAAACTAATGAAAATTGTTATGCAGACTATCTCTCCAGAAATAGCTCGACAACTGATTCTCGAAAATCAGGAGCTAAAGGTACAGATCAAAGAGATAATGGAAGTGCTCGGTCTTATGAAAAGAGAAGCAACTTCTAATCTAGTTAAGGAGCAAGCAGATAGTGGCAGTAGCCAAGACTATAAAAGCAGAACTATTACAAAAAAATTCATACCCCTTTTAAAAGAAATATGTCTTTACAAAACTATTCTCTAAACCAAAATATTATTCCCAGACTAGTTATTAAGGAGATTGAATTCCCTACTCTCGTACCAGATACTACTTCTTTCAAGGAAAAGCTAACCCTTGGAAACAAACAGACTATTAACCCTCTGGTTCGTCAATATATTACAAATTTCTTAACGATTGCTAATAAAGTAAATACAACCCCTGAGGTTACTATTAAAGATAGTCAAGCAGAGATAGAAAGAGGTAATGTTACTAACCCCTTGAAATAGATAAATGAATTAATAGCATTGATTGGATGTAATGCAAATCCTGTTAAGGCAGCGTATGATTATGGCCTTCTTAATTCAAGTATATACAATGAATGGATAAGAGCTATTATCCATACCTAGCCTATAAAAAGCAGCTAAGAATTATTTGCAGATTACAAAATCTCCTATGATCTTTGTAAGATGCAATACAACCCCTACGAAGTTACTTTCTAAGAAATAAAACAATGTATCCGAGTTATTAGACTTGCTTTCTAAATGCCTTTTGATAATTAATTTCTATACAATAATTTCTATACCAAGTTTGTAAAAATGATATTTGTTCTCCTAAAGTTCCTGATTTAGGTTCTTTGGCATATGCTTCTTGTACCATAGTATTTATAGGTATTGGTAATTTTTCAAAATATAATTTTCTAAATATAGCTAATTCTTCAGGTGTTTCGGTTCCTAATTCGTAATACTTCAAATGAAATGCACAATTGTATTTGTTTATATCTTCTGGACACATAGAACATATTTTCATATTATATAATTGAGTTTTACTATATTCCTTTTTAGCCTCCGTATGTTTTAAATCCGCATTTAAATTTCCAAATTCTCTTCTAATTTGCGATTTCGTATTTTTTTCAACATTTGCATTGAATCTGTCATATCTTGTCCTTCCTGTTTTAGTACTTCGAGTTACGTTTTATCATTTACTCTATATAAGTTAACCAATTTCTAACTATTCCTATTATTGTTCCTTCAATATAATTAGCCGCCATGCTAACTGGTATTTCTATATTAGTACTTCTTAGTTCTGTTTTATCATTTGCTCCTATATAAGTTAACCAATTTCTAACTATTCCCGTTATTGTTCCTTCAATATAATTAGGTGCCATGCTAACCGGTATTTTTGCTTCTATTAACCTTGCATTTATTTTAGCTATCCTATTTTGTATATCTAAATCAACATTCATTGAACAATCTAAGTTTAAAGTTTTTCCTATGTGGTTATCTTTTGGTAAGTAACTATCTTCTATTTTACGTCGATATTTCCATATTTGTTCATTAAATTTATTATTAGTACGATTGTAATTTCTTTTTCTTTAAGCGAGGTTTATAGTGTCTAGTCTCCATATAATAGTAATCTTCGTCTTCGATAAGTACATTAATTTCTTTGTCTTTTTTTGAATTGACCATATAGCTCAAAAAATCATGGAATTTCAAAAGGAAATTAATACTAAGAAAGAATTACAAAAATTCTTAGGTATAGTAAACCTAGTTCGAGAATTTGTACCAAAGTTATCACAATATCTTGAACCACTTACAAAAAAATTAAAGAAAGATTATGATTTTAGGTGGGAAGATACTGATACAAAAATCTTTGAAAAAATTAGAGTATATCCTTTAAATGCGTATCGGAGCAAGGATAATCAAAGTTAGCATCGGTCAAGATATCTTATTATCAACTATGGAAGAAGCTAAGGTAAATCTCTTTCTTATGAACTAAGTTTAAATTCACTCCTTTAATTTATAACAATATTGAGATCTGTTAAAATAATTCTATAACTTCATATAGGATGTGTACTATCTTAATTATGCTCTCCCCGGGTTAAGTAATATCATGCTTAATAACCAAGAGACAATTGGTAGCGATAGTCCTATTTAGCCGTTGAAGAGGAAAAGGCGTTTTTGGACATAACGCATAAAACCTATGTGGTGAGGTTAAAGAGTGTGATCTTATTTAATTTTGCTTTAATGCTTAGTGGTAGAGGAGCGGATCAATAATACTTATATGATGGCTGATAGAATTTTTTTAACCGATTGATGTCCGTTATAGATGAAGGGATTGAGTCTAATAAAAAGTTCGAAGAAAATTTTACTTGATTTATTTAAAAGTATGAAAACACAAATAAGAAATTGTAGAAGAAACATAGAATTAAGGGAGTTTGCTTTAGATATGAAAATTGAGGATTTACAAAATAAAATGATAGACTTTTAGGACTATTTATATGAAGCATATAGGAGAAAGGATAATGAAACAAGAAATGCTTTAATTAATTATTACGGAAAAATCAAACTAAGATGGATAAACATTTAGTTAACAAACAAGAATTTAAAGAATTAAAAAGTTTATTATACATATGACAACTAAGTCGCAAATTAGAAAGGCTATAAGAAAAGAAAACTTTAATTACTTCATATCAACTATACAATCGATGTTAAATGTTTAGAAATTAGAAACCGAGAAAAGGATGGCTATTACAAAGAAAATACAAATACTCGAAAAAGATAGGTTAAGTAATGAATACGATGAAAACGATATAGAAGAACAAATAAGAGCCTTAGATGATCAAATAGCAGTACTAAATATACAACTCAAAGAACAAGATGACATAGCCGATAAAATAGAAAGAAATCATATTGAATATACAATAAGTAGATCAAGGTTATACATATGAGTGAACTAGAACAAGAGGGTAATTTCGTAACTAATTTAAAACTAATAAACACAAACATCTTATTAATTATTCAATTATTAAAAGAAAACAAAGAAGACAAAAACAAACCCAAAAATACTAAAATACCAATAGAACTAGAAGAGCAAGCTTATAAAATTTTAGATAAGAAAATAATTAAAGAATATTCCCAGTTATTTCTGAATTACTTTTGAGAAAAAGAATAGAAGTTGAATATCAAAGAATAGTTGAACAACCGATTAATGAATAAAACTGAAAAGATTATTGATACAGAAATAATAATATATCAAGATGGTCCATTTAAAATACATAAAGCAAATCAAAATAGACAAGTTGCATAAATTATGGAAGGAAGATTATATTTAATAAATGACAGAAAAGAAATAATATTAGAAACTGAATTTGATAGAGAACGAAGACTAGCTAAAGAAAATAATCTAGTGCAAATAACAAATATAACAAGTGATTATCAAGAAAACAGAACAATAAATTATATATATAAAAAATTGGAGAAGTTAGAAAGAAAATATGATGAAAGAATGAGAAAAACGGAAGAATCTATGAAAATCATACATAGTAACACTAAACAAATATTAGAAAAGGTGTATAGAGTAGAAAATAATTTTAATAAAGAAATACAAAATCTCAAAATTGAGTATAATAATACATTTGATAAAATAGAAGAACAACTTATACTTATTATAAAAAATAAAACTGACATATCTGAAATTCATGAATCAGATGAAGAAGCAATAAATAATAATACGTTAGAAGATCTAAATACCGAAATAGAAAGACTTGAAGTAAACAATATAGAGGAAATTATTGAAGATTTTAATTCAAAACAATCTTGTCAAGAATTTAGATATTCAAACTATTTAGAATCGATTTTAATTCGAAAAAAGACAAAGAAATTAATGTACTAACCGAAGACTAAAATTACTATTATATGGAGACTAGTAGACAATATAAACTCCGTTTAAGAAAAAGAAATTATAATCGTACTACTACCTCCGTCCCGAAAAGATCTGAACATTTCTTGGGACACGTAGTTTAAGATGATAAGTTGTAGTGTGGTTATCAAATGTTATTTTATTTAAAAAGTAGATGTGATAGGAGTTGGTGGGGTATTTTTTATTAGAGGAGAGAGAAAGTTGTGTAACTTTTTATTGATAAAAGGTAGAGTGTGGGCCAAAGTAGTATAAAAGAAATAATATATTAATAGTGGGACCATGCCAAAAATGGAAGTGTTCAAACTAGTTTGGGACAAACATAAAAGGAAAGTGTTCGAACTATTCCGGGACGTAGGGAGTAATAATAAATTTAATGAACAAAATTGGAAATATCGACGAAAAATAGAAGATAGTTATTTACCAAAATATAACCAAATAGGAGTAACTTTAAACTTAGATTGTTCAATGAATGTTGATTTAGATATACAAAATTGGATAGCTAAAATTAATGCAAGGTTAATAGAAGCAAAAATACCGTTAGCATGGTAGCTAATTATATTGAAGGAACAATAACGGGAATAGTTAGAAATTGGTTAACTTATATAGGAGCAAATGATAAAACAGAACTAAGAAGTACTAAGACGAAATACCGGTTAGCATGGCGGCTAATTATATTTAAGGAACAATAACATGAATAGTTAGAAATTGGTTAACTTACATAGGAGTAAATGATAAAACATAACTCAAAAGTACTAAGACAGAAGGACAAGATATGACAGATTCAACACAAATGTTGAAAAAATATGAAATCGCAATTAGAAGAGAATTTGGAAATTTAAATGCTGATTTAAAACAAACGAGAGGCTAAAAAGGAATATAGTAAAACTCAATTATATAATATGGAAATATATTCTATGTGTCCAGGAGATATAAACAAATACAATTGTGCATTTCAATTCAATTATTACGAATTAGGAACCGAAATACATGAATAATTAGCTATATTTAGAAAATTATATTTTGAAAAATTACCAATGCCTATAAATACTATGGTACAAGAAGCATATGCCAAAGAACCTAAATCAGGAACTTTAGGAGAACAAATGTCATTTTTACAAACTTGGTGTAGAAATAATTGTATAGAAATTATAATCAAAAGGCATTTAGAAAGCAAGCCAAAATAAGTAATTATTGTGAAAAATATGAAATACCTTAATTTGGATGTCATAGATTAAATGAAAACTATAAAATTAAAAGGCCAAAATAAAAACCAAGAAGATATAAAAGGTTTAAACCATATGGAAAATATAGAAGATATTACACCACAACACAATGATCAAAGAGCTATTTTTTATTTACAAAAGTTTAATAAATTGAAACATGAAGAATTTACTTTATCTTCAAAAAAGATAGTTGAGAAAAAATATGATTTATTAAATATATTCGAAAAGAAAAGAAATAATATTTTGTAATAGCGAGATAGAGAACATGTTATAGATATAACACAAGTACAAGGTAATACAAAAGTCCCATTAATAACACAAGAAGTACTAAATGAAGAAATAGAAAAAATTAATAGATCCTTAGGAAATAAACCAATAACATTTAGATTTGTAGAATTAGCAACTACCGAAATAATAATAAAAGCATGTTTGAAAGAAGGAATAAATACCCCCCATAGAATTAGAATTAGCAGATGATAGAATTAAAGACCCTATAGAAAAATCAATCATAGCACAACTTAAAGGAAACCTCATTTATCAAAAAGTAAGATTTATTATTAAGCCAAATTATTCAATAAGCTTAATTGATATGAATATAGGAAAGGCATTAGTTTTATATTGGAAATTAGATGGAATTAATATGATAAAAAGATCTAAAGTTATGACGATACAATGCAAAAATGCTTATATATTAACCAACCAACATCAAGTTTATACTAAAAACAAACTCGGACCAATAACTATAGATACCCCTTTTCTTGATCTACTTTTACCAAAAAATATAATGTATACTCTAAACCAAATTAAGTGTTTCTAAATCCGAGAAAAGAACAAACGAGGTAATAATCAATCTATCAAAATTAAATCACAAGAATATTACGTAATAATACAAATTGGCAATGAAAATCAAAGAGCAAAAATAGATATTAACCCGGATAATAATTATATTGCATTAGAAAACTTATCGGAATGAATAATACACAATAATGAAAAATTTAAAGGAAAAATAACTCTTATAACAAGAATCGCAACACAAGATATAAATCTTGAGTATGTAGTAACTTTAAATAACAAAATAGTATTAGAAAAAGAATTTTTAAATACTTGTTAAACCTTGGAAAATTGAACCGAGAATATTCAGAATTTACTTATAATCAAATCCAATTTAAAACCAGAATAGTTAATGAGTAATTTAACATCTAACCAAGAAATCGAATTCAAAGAATTAAAGAAATTACGAAAACAAAAAGAAAAGGCTAAGAAAGAGAAAAAACATATAAGTAAAAGACGCAATACATAAGATGCGCAGGATGCCATGGAAACAAGATATAAGTATGTTATATGAGAAAGAAGGAAGGAAAAAAAGAAAAATAGAAGAATTAGAACAAAGAATTAGAAAATAAGAAAAATGAATTAGCATTATTTAATAGGAAATGAGTAATTTAATCTATATACTTATAAAAATAATCCTTGAAGGATATAAGAGTAGATACTATACACCAATGGTAGATACGGGAGCGACTACAATAATTATGAAAGAAAATTGTTTACCAAGTATGGAAAAAGTTAGATACACCATTTAGAATAAACGAATTTAACAACAATAGTAATATGTATATCAAAGTAGCTACAATACTTCTTCAATGTTTCTCGAGTCATAAAGTTTCTTTGAAGATATCTCAGAATGCGGTTCCTCATCCGGATGAAGTAAACTCCATATCCAAGTACTTTATAGTTTCTATAGCTTCATGTCCATAATCTCGACTTTGAGATTTAATCAAAGTATTTAATTCTTTGTGATTTACCCAGACAGTGTTTTAACTATAGTACATATAGCTTCATAAATTGTTTTGATTTCTACAACTCTCTTTTCTTTGAGAATATCCGGTACCTTATTAAGGTGTATTTACTTTGGGCCGATGATTTTTCTCGGGATAATATAGTTTGTCGTGCATCCCATTCTAATAACTCGGATACATTGTTTTATTTCTTGGAAAGTAACTTCACGGGGCCAGTATAGAATCTTACAAAGATCATAGGAGATTTTTGTAATCCGCAAATAATTCTTAGTTGCTTTGTATAGGCTAGGTATTGATAATAGCTCTTCTCCATTCGGACTATCTCTCCGAGAAATAGCTCGACAACCGATTCTCGAAAATCGGGAGTTAAAGATACGAATCAAAGAGATAATGGAAGAGCTCGCTCTTATGAAAAGAGAAGCAACATATATTACGGTTAAGGAGCAAGCGAGATAGTGGCGAGTAGCCAAAACTATAAAAGCAAAACTATTACAAAAAAATATTAATACCCCTTTTAAAAGAACGAGAGGCTAAAAAGGAATATAGTAAAACTCAATTATATAATATGGAAATATGTTCTATGTGTCCAGAAGTTATAAACAAATACAATTGTGCATTTCAATTGAATTATTACGAATTAGGAACCGAAATACCCGAAGAATTAGCTATATTTAGAAAATTATATTTTGAAAAATTACCAATACATTTAAATACTATGGTACAAGAAGCATATGCCAAAGAACCTAAATCAGGAACTTTAGGAGAACAAATATCATTTTTACAAACTTGGTATAGAAATTATTGTATAGAAATTAATAATCAAAAGGCATTTGGAAAGCAAGCCAAAATAAGTACTTGTTGTGAAAAAATATGAATACCTAAATTTGGATGTCATAGATTAAATAATAACTATAAAATTAAAATACCAAAACAAAAACCAAGAAGATATAAAAGGTTTAAACCATATGGAAAATATAAACATAAGAAGAAATCAAACAAGAATTACTTTGTTAGAAGAAAAATTTACATGTATGTTAAAAACCCTAAGAAATGTAGATGTTATAATTGTGGACAAATAGGTCATATAGCAAAAGAATGTAAAACCAGAATAAATAAAAATACAAAAGAAATTAGTAAAAAATTTAAAAATATTAATTTTATTGAATTACATATAGCGGCATACGAACTAGGAAAAACTAATATACCACCGGATGAAGAAATATATGTTTTAGAATATGAAACGGATAGTACTTGAAATAAATGAAATCATGAATAGTGAAAAAGAAGATAATATTGAAACAGGATAGTAGTGATGGATATAGAATTACGGGAAGTAAATTATAATGAAGATATTACCCCACAACACAAAGATCAAAGAGCTATTTTTCATTTACAAAAGTTTAATAAATTAAAACATGAAGGATTTACTTTATCTTCAAAAAAGATATTTGAGAAAAAATATGATTTATTAAATATATTCGAAAAGAAAAGAAAGAATATTTAGTAATAGCAGATAGAGAACATGTTATAGATATAACACACGTACAAGGTAATACAAAAGTCCCATTAATAACACAAGAAGTACTAAAAAAAGAATATATATGTAGATACCACTCGGGAACCTTTAAAGCAAATGAAATCAATTGAGACATAAAAAAAAAAATTAAAAGCAAGTAAAATATGGAATTAAGAAATTTGAACCTTATGTTGTTTATAGCAAATTTATACTTAGAACAGTACAATAAAACTGTCGAAGTTGGTTAACTCAAAAACTACAAGATTCTACTACAAGAAAAGAAAAAAATTGGATTATAGCCGATATTTATCAATATGAGTTTTCGTTGAACTATTGAAAACTAATGAAAATTGTTATGCACACTATCTCTCCAAAAATAGCTCGACAACCGATTCTCGAAAATCGGGAGCTAAAGATACGATCAAAGAGATAATGGAAGAGCTCGCTCTTATGAAAAGAGAAGCAGCTTCTAATCCAGTTAAGGAGCAAGCAGATATAACCATTGTTAGTTTCACTAGCGTCTGTTTCTATTATCCATATTAATATTTTTATCTTCGTCGGGAAACTTAATTTTGGTAGTTTTCGACTAAATCTTTAATTTTTTCTAAGATTTTTGTATCGGTATCTTCCCACCTAAAATCATAATCTTTCTTTAATTTTTTTGTAAGTGGTTCAAGATATTGTGATAACTTTGGTACAAATTCTCGAACTTGGTTTACTATACCTAAGAATTTTTGTAATTCTTTCTTAGTATTAATTTCCTTTTGAAATTCAATGATTTTTTGAGCTATATGGTCTTGCATTTTTATTACAGCCTTATCTATTTCAAATCCTAGAAATTCTTTTTGTGTTTTAAATAGTTCCATTTTCTTTTTACTTAAAACTATTCCACCATTTTTTTATTATTTCGATAAATTGTTTAAACAATTTGTAATGTTCTTCCTGTGTTTTGGAATAAATTATTATGTCATCTATATATACCACACAATTTGATAATTGATTTAAATATCTATCCATAAATGCTTCGAATCTTCCAGGGGCATTTTTATATCCAAAGGGTAAAACATTCCATTCATAAAATCCATTTGGTACTTTGAATGTTGTTAACTCGCTTAGAGTCTTGAGTTAATTTTAGTTGGTGAAAACCACTTTTACAATCAAATTTTGAAAAATAATTATATCCTTGTATCTGTCTCATTTTAAGTATTTTATTTGGTATAGGATAATTATAAGTAATTGTTTTTTCATTTAAAATTCGATAATTAATAACCATTCTTGTTTTTCCTCTTTTTTGTTCAGAATGATTATTAAATATGAATGCACTACTACTATGTTTCGAATTACTTGGTCTAATTAATTTTACAGCTAATAATTACGTTATATGCATCTTGAATTCTTTTTCATCTCTTTGAGTGTTATTAAAAGGTTTTTGGTATATTATGCTATTTTGATCTTTTAATGTAATTTGTACTTCAAGTGTTATGTTTATGCCAATTTGCTAAAGGATTGTCATTACATAGTTCTTCGAGCTTGACTTTTATCGGAGTGATCTTATCTAAGTGTAGGATTCCAATTTCTATTATTTCTAATTGTTATTTTCTCTTTTTGTTGTCATTTTTTGCACTAATTTGTGTTCTTCTCCCTTTTTACATTTTTCCCATTCTAGAGGTATTCGTTCTCTTTTTTTAACTACTTTGGCTTTCAATTTATTCCTGCATGGAGTAAATAATGTAAGAAATTCTTTACCTATGCTAAATGGTTTATATTTATTGAGAAAATTGGTTCCTAATAATATATCTTTTCCTATTAATTCAAAGCAATATACTCATGGTAATATAGAAGAACAAATAAAAGCCTTAGATGATCAAATAGCAGTATTAAATATACAACTCAAAGAACATAATGACATAACCGATAAAATAGAAAGAAATAATATTGAATATACGAGTAAGTAGATCAAGCTTATACATATGAGTGAACTAGAAGAAGAGGGTAATTTCGTAACTAATTTAACAATAATAAACACAAACATCTTATTAATTATTCAATTACTAAAAGAAAACAAAGAACACAAAAACGAACCCAAGAATACTAAATACCAATAGAACTAGAAGAGCAAGGTTATAAAATTTTAGATAAGAAAATAATTAAAGAATATTCCCAGTTATTTCTCGAATTACTTTTGAGAAAAAGAATAGAAGTTGAATATCAAAGAATAGTTGAACAACCAGATTAATGAATAAAACTGAAAAGATTATTGATACATAAATAATAAGATATCAAGATGGTCCATTTAAAATACATAAAACAAATCAAAGTAGACAATTTGCGAAATTATGGAAGGAAGATTATTTTTAATAAATGACAGAAAAAGAAATGATATTAGAAACCTGAATTTAATAGAGAACGAAGACTAGCTAAAGAAAATAATCTAGTGCAAATAACAAATATAGCAAGTGATTATCAAGAAAATAGAACAATAAATGATATATATAAAAAATTAGAGAAGTTAGAAAGAAAATATGATGAAAGAATGAGAAAAATGGAAGAATCTATGAAAATCATACATAGTAACACTAAACAAATGTTAGAAAAGGTGTATAGAGTAGAAAATAATTTTAATAAAGAAATACAAAATCTCAAAATTGAGTATAATAATAGATTTGATAAAAATAGAAGAACAGACTCATACTTAATATAAAAAATAAAACTGACATATCCGAAATTCATGAATCGATGAAGAAGCAATAAATAATAATACGTTAGAAGATCTAAATAATAAAAGAGAAAGACTTGAAGTAAATAATATAGAGGAAAATATTGAAGATTTTAATTCGAACAATCTAGTCAAGAATGTAGATATTCAAACTATTTAGAATCGGATTTTAATTCGGAAAAAGAAAAAGAAATTAATGTACTTACTGAAGACGAAGATTACTATTATATGGAGACTAGTAGACACTATAAACCTGCTTTAAGAAAAAGAAATAATAATTGTACTAATAATAAATTTAATGAACAAATATGGAAATATCGACGAAAAATAGAAGATAGTTACTTACCAAAAGATAACCAAATAGGAGAAACTTTAAACTTAGATTGTTTAATGAATGTTGATTTAGATATACAAAATTGGATAGCTAAAATAAATGCAAGGTTAATAGAAGCAAAAATACCGGTTAGCATGGCAGCTAATTATATTGAAGGAACAATAACAGGAATAGTTAGAAATTGGTTAAGTTATATAGGAGCAAATGATAAAACAGAACTAAGAAGTACTTAGACAGAAGGACAAGATATGACAGATTCAACACAAATGTTGAAAAAATATGAAATCGCAATTAGAAGAGAATTTGGAAATTTAAATGCAAATTTAAAACATACGAGGCTAAAAAGGAATATAGTAAAACTAAATTATATAATATGGAAATATGTTCTATATGTCCAGAAGATATAAACAAAGATTTAAAAAGTTTATTATACATATGACAACTAAGTAGCAAATTAGAATGGCTATCTACCATTGGTGTATACGGTATCGAAGCAAGGATAATCAACTTTTATATCCTCTTCAACAGTTGCTCATGTATCTACCATTGGTGTATAGTATCTACTCTTATATCCTTCAAATATTTTTTTTACAAGTATATAGATTAAATTACTCATTTCCTATTAAATAATGTTAATTCATTTTTCTTATTTTCTAATTCTTGTTCTAATTCTTCTATTTCTCTTATTTTCCTTCCTTTTTTCTCACATAACATACGTATACTATTTCTATGGCATCCTGCGAATATTATGTATTGCGAGTCTTTGACTTATATGTTTTTTCTCTTTCTTAGCCTTTTCTATTTGTTTTCGTAATTTCTTTAATTCTTTGAATTCGATTTCTTGAAAAGATGTTAAATTACTCATTAACTATTCCGGTGTTAAATTGGATTTGATTATAAGTAAATTCAAAATATTCCGGTTCAATTTTCCAAGGTTTAACAAGTATTTAAAAATTCTTTTCCTAATACTATTTTGTTATTTAAAGTTACAACATACTCAACATTTATATCATGTGTTGCGATTCTTGTTATAAGAGATATTTTTGGACATAATGCATAAAACCTATGTGGTGAGGTTAAAGAGTGTGATCTTATTTAATTTTGCTTTAATGCTTAGTGGTAGAAGAGCGGATCAGTAATACTTATATGAAGGCTGGTAGAATTATTATTAACTGATTGATGTCTATTATAGATGAAGGGATTGAGTCTAATAAAAAGTTCAGAAGAAAATTTTACTTGATTCATTTAAAAGTATGAAAACACAAATAAGAAATTGTAGAAGAAACATAGAATTAAGGGAATTTGCTTTAGATATATGAAAATTGAGGATTTACAAAATAAAATGATAGACTTTCGGGAGTATTTATATGAAGCATATAGGAGAAAGGATAATGAAACAAGAAATGCTTTAATTAAATTATTACGGAAAAATCAAACTAAGATGGATAAACTTTTAGTTAACAAACAAGTATTTAATGATTTAAAAAGTTTATCTCTATTATATATGGGAACTCTTGAGGACTTTGGTGTCCACTTGAGTTCCCTAAAATACCCTTTATGTTTTTATTCTTCTAAGATAACTAATGAGGGCAAAAAAGTCATATAACTTATTTTAAAAACAGCTCTAATGTAATCAGCGATTTTTTCCCTAAAAAAAACTACCACATTTTTTTAGTGAAAGTAACTTCCCGATTTTTGAAAACAAAAGAAACATGTTCAATATCACTGCGATGTTCGCGCACGCATCGCGTGCAAAAAATACTAGTTATACATATGACAACTAAGTCGCAAATTAGAAAGGCTATAAGAAAATTATTACAGCTCTCATTTCTCTCGAGAATATCCGGTACCTCATTAAGGTGTATTTCGGGCTGGGCCATTACTTTTTCCGGGATAATATAGTTTGTCGTGCATCCTATTCTAATAACTCGGATACATTGTTTTATTTCTTGGAGATTTGTTAAAATAATTCTATAACTTCATATAGGATGTGTACTATCTTAATTATGCTCTCACAGGTTAAGTAATATCATGCTTAATAACCAAGAGACAATTGGTAGCAATAGTCCTATTTAGCCGTTGAAGAGGAAAAGGCGTTTTAGGACAAAATGCATAAAACCTATGTGGTGAGGTTAAAGAGTGTGATCTTATTTAATTTTGCTTTAATGCTTAGTGGTAGAAGAGCGGATCAGTAATACTTATATGAAGGCTGATAGAATTATTATTAACTGATTGATGTCTGTTATAGATGAAGGGATTGAGTCTAATAAAAAGTTCAGAAGAAAATTTTACTTGATTCATTTAAAAGTATGAAAACACAAATAAGAAATTGTAGAAGAAACATAGAATTAAGGGAATTTGCTTTAGATATGAAAATTGAGGATTTACAAAATAAAATGATAGACTTTCAGGACTATTTATATGAAGCATATAGGAGAAAGGATAATGAATCAAGAAATGCTTTAATTAAATTATTATGGAAAAATCAAACTAAGATGCATAAACTTTTAGTTAACAAACAAGAATTTAGAGAATTAAAAAGTTTATTATACATATGACAACTAAGTCGCAAATTAGAAAGACTATAAGAAAAGAAAACTTTAATTACTTCATATCAACTATACAATCAGATGTTAAATGTTTAGAAATAAGAAACCAAAAAAGGATGGCTATTACAAAGAAAATACAAATACTCGAAAAAGCAAGGTTAAGTAATGAATACGATGAAAACATAGAAGACAAAAACGAATAGAACTAGAAGAGCAAGGTTATAAAATTTTAGATAAGAAAATAATTAAAGAATATTTCCAGTTATTTCTTGAATTACTTTTGAGAAAAAGAATAGAAGTTGACTATCAAAGAATAGTTGAACAACCAGATTAATGAATAAAACTGAAAAGATTATTGATACAGAAATAATAAGATATCAAGATGGTCCATTTAAAATATATAAAACAAATCAAAATAGACAATTTGCAGAAATTATGGAAGGAAGATTATATTTAATAAATGACAGAAAAGAAATGATATTAGAAACTGAATTTGATAGAGAATGAAGACTAGCTAAAGAAAATAATCTAGTGCAAATAACAAATATGGCAAGTGATTATCAAGAAAACAGAAAAATAAATGATATATATACAAAATTGGAGAAGTTAGAAAGAAAATATGATGAAAGAATGAGAAAAATGGAAGAATCTATGAAAATCATACATAGTAACACTAAACAAATATTAGAAAAGGTGTATAGAGTAGAAAATAATTTTAATAAAGAAATACAAAATCTCAAAATTGAGTATAATAATAGATTTGATAAAATAGAAGAACAGCTTATACTTAATATAAAAAATAAAATTGACATATCTGAAATTCATGAATCAAATGAAGAAGCAATAAATAATAATACGTTAGAAGATCTAAATACTGAAATAGAAAGACTTGAAGTAAATAATATAGAGGAAAATATTGAAGAATTTAATTCAGAACAATCTAGTCAAGAACTTAGATAATGCATAAAATGATATTTTCTTAAATCCGCATTTAAATTTCCAAATTCTCTTCTAATTGCGATTTCATATTTTTTTCAACATTTGTGTTGAATCTGGTCATATCTTGTCCTTCTATCTTAGTACTTCTTAGTTCTGTTTTTATCATTTGCTCCTATATAAGTTAACTAATTTCTAACTATTCCTGTTATTGTTCCTTCATTATAATTAGATGCCATGCTAACCGGTATTTTTGCTTCTATTAACCTTGCATTTATTTTAGCTATCCAATTTTGTATATCTAAATCAACATTCATTGAACAATCTAAGTTTAAAGTTTCTCCTATTTGGTTATCTTTTGGTAAGTAACTATCTTCTATTTTTCGTCGATATTTCCATATTTGTTCATTAAATTTATTATTAGTACGATTATAATTTCTTTTTCTTAAAGCGGAGTTTATAGTGTCTACTAGTCTCCATATAATAGTAATCTTCGTCTTCAGTAAGTACATTAATTTCTTTGTCTTTTTTCTGATCTGATTCTAAATAGTTTGAATATCTAAATTCTTGACTAGATTGTTCTGAATTAAAATCTGCAATATTTTCCTCTATATTATTTACTTCAAGTCTTTCTATTTCAGTATTTCGATTTTCTAACGTATTATTATTTATTGCTTCTTCATCTGATTCATGAATTTTAGATATGTCAGTTTTATTTTTTATATTAAGTATAAGTTGTTCTTCTATTTTATCAAATCTATTATTATACTCAATTTTGAGATTTTGTATTTCTTTATTAAAATTATTTTCTACTCTATACACCTTTTCTAATATTTGTTTAGTGTTACTATGTATGATTTTCATAGATTCCTCCATTTTTCTCATTCTTTCGTCATATTTTCTTTCTAACTTCTCCAATTTTTTATATATATTATTTATTGTTCTGTTTTCTTGATAATCACTTGCTATATTTGTTATTTGCACTAGATTATTTTCTTTAGCTAGTCTTCGTTCTCTATCAAATTCAGTTTCTAATATCATTTCTTTTCTGTCATTTATTAAATATAATCTTCCTTCCATAATTTCTGCAAATTGTCTATTTTTATTTGTTTTATGTATTTTAAATGGACCATCTTGATATCTTATTATTTCTGTATCAATAATCTTTTCAGTTTTATTCATTAATCTGGTTGTTCAACTATTCTTTGATATTCAACTTCTATTCTTTTTCTCAAAAGTAATTCAGGATATAACTGGGAATATTCTTTAATTATTTATTATCTAAAATTTTATAACCTTGCTCTTCTACTTCTATTGGTATTTTAGTATTACTGGGTTCATTTTTGTCTTCTTTGTTTTATTTTAATAATTGAATAATTAATAAGATGTTTGTGTTTATTATTTTTAAATTAGTTACGAAATTACCCTCTTGTTCTAGTTCACTCATATGTATAAGCTTGATCTACTTACTGTATATTCAATATGATTTCTTTCTATTTTATCGGCTACGTCATCTTGTTCTTTGAGTTGTATATTTAGTACTGCTATTTGATCATCTAAGGCTTTTATTTGTTCTTCTATATAGTTTTCATCGTATTCATTACTTAACCTTGCTTTTTCGAGTATTTGTATTTTCTTTGTAATAGCCATCCTTTTTGGTTTCTTATTTCTAAACATTTAACATCTGATTGTATAGTTGATATGAAGTAATTAAAGTTTTCTTTTCTTATAGCCTTTCTAATTTGCGACTTAGTTGTCATATTTATAATAAACTTTTAAAATCTTTAAATTCTTGTTTATCCATCTTAGTTTGATTTTTCCGTAATAAATTAATTAAAGCATATCTTTTTAATTATCCTTTCTCCTGTATGCTTCATATAAATAGTCCTGAAAGTCTATCATTTTATTTTGTAAATCCTCAATTTTCATATCTAAAGCAAATTACCTTAATTCTATGTTTCTTCTACAATTTCTTATTTGTGTTTTCATACTTTTAAATGAATCAAGTAGAATTTTCTTCTGTACTTTTTATTAGACTCAATCCCTTCATCTATAACAGACATCAATCAGTTAATAATAATTCTATCAGCCTTCATATAAGTATTATTGATCCGCTCTTCTACCACTAAGCATTAAAGCAAAATTAAATAAGATCACACTCTTTAACCTCACCACATAGGTTTTATGCATTATGTCCAAAAACGCCTTTTCATCTTCAACGGTTAAATAGGACTACTGCTACCAATTATCTCTTGGTTATTAAGCATAATATTACTTAACCTAGGAGAGCATAATTAAAATAGTACACATACTATATGAAGTTATAGAATTATTTTAACAGATCTCGGTATTGTTATAAATGAAAGGATTGAATTTAAACTTAGTACATAAGAAAGAGATTTACCTTAGCTTCTTCCCAAGTTGATAATAAGATATCTTGACCGATGCTAACTTTGATTATCCTTGCTCGATACTGCAGTTTATCAAAGTGCGTACAAAATTAGAGAGAGAATTTGTAGAGAGAGGAGATGTGGTGAATTGGTGCGCCGATGCCAAAAACGCATCAAGGCTTTCTTATTTATAGGCAAGAGTTTACATTGTTCATACAATTGTACATTACTATTACAATACTATTTAGACTATCCAATGTTAGTTTTTTAGGCGATGTCCATCTTTTAATAACTATTACGAGATACTTATCTTATAAGCGTTTACACTACAAGCGGTTAGATGCTTAACTTTTACAACTTTTAACTATTCTCGCTACTCTTATTACTTGAGGTCTTCTAGAAGGCTTCCGAGACGATTCTACTTTATCTTCTTCATCCGTATTTTCTATTGTAGGTAACGTAATTTGTATGCGCTCTTGCATATTTGGCACTTGTGATTATTCACTGCTTGCATCCAGCTACAATACTTCTTCAATGTTTCTGAGTCATAAAGTTTCTTTGAAGATATCTCAGTAATGCGGTTCCTCATCCGGATGAAGTAAACTCCATATCCAGGACTTTATAGTTTCTATAGCTTCATATCCATAATCTCGACTTTGAGATGTAATCAAAGTATTTAATTCTTTGTGATTTACCCGAGACATGGGTTTTATCTATAGTACATAGAGCTTCATAAATTGTTTTGATATTTACGTGATTTATCAAAGTGCGCAAAAAATTAGAGAGAGAATTTGTAGAGAGAGGAGATGTGGTGAATTGGTGCGGCGATGCCTAAAACCGCATCAAGGCTTTCTCATTTATAGGCAAGAGTTTACATTGTTCGTACAATTTTACATTACTAATACAATACTATTAAGACTATCCATCCGGTAGTTTTTCACCGATGTCTATCTTTTAATAACTATTACGAGATACTTATCTTATAAGCGTTACACTACAACCTGTTACATGCTTAACTTTTACAACTTTTAACTATTCTCGCTACTCTTATTACTTGAGGTCTTCTAGAAGGCTTCCAGGCGATTCCGATTTATCTTCTTCATCTATATTTTCTATTGTAGGTACAAGTAATTTGTCCGCTCTTGCATATTTGGCACTTGTGATTATTCACTGTTGCATCCGGCTACAATACTTCTTCAATGTTTACGAGTCATAAAGTTTCTTTGAAGATATCTCGTGAATCGGGTTCCTCATTTGGATGAAGTAAACTCCATATCAAAGACTTTATAGTTTCTATAGTTTTCGGAGTCATAAAGTTTCTTTGAAGAGCAAGGTTATAAAATTTTAGATAAGAAAATAATTAAAGAATATTCCCAACTATTTCTTGAATTACTTTTGAGAAAAAGAACAAAAGTTGAATATCAAAGAATAGTTGAACAACCAGATTAATGAATAAAACTGAAAAGATTATTGATACGAAATAATAAGATATCAAGATGGTCCATTTAAAATACGTAAAACAAATCAAAATAGACAATTTGCGAAATTATGGAAGGAAGATTATATTTAATAAATGACAAAAAAAGAAATGATATTAGAAATTGAATTTGATAGAGAACGAAGACTATTAGAAATGATTATGGCCTTCTTAATTTAGTACATACAATGAATGGAGAAGAGCTATTATCGATACCTAGCCTATACAAAGCAGCTATGAATTATTTGCAGATTACAAAATCTCCTATGATCTTTGTAAGAAGCTATACGACCCGATGAAGTTACTTTCCAAGAAATAAAACAATGTATCCGATTTCTTAGAATGGGATGCACAACAAACTATATTATCCCGGAAAAAGTAATGGCCCAAGCCAAAATACACCTTAATGAGGTATCGGATATTCTCCGAGAAAAGAGAGATGTTAAAATCAAAACAATATATGAAGCTCTATGTACTATAGTTAAAACCCCTGTTTGGGTAAATCACAAAGAATTAAATACTTTGATTACATCTCAAAGTCGAGATTATGGATATGAAGCTATAGAAACTATAAAGTCCTCGGATATGGAGTTTACTTCATCCGATGAGGAACCGATTCTGAGATATCTTCAAAGAAACTTTATGACTCCGAAACATTGAAGAAGTATTGTAGCTGGATGCACCAGGTGAATAATCACAAGTGCGAAATATGCAAGAGCAGACAAATTAATGTACCTAAAATCGAAAATATTGATGAAGAAGATAGAGCGAGAATCGTCTAGAAGCCTTTTAGAAGACCTCGAGTAATAAGAGTAGCGAGAATAGTTAAAAGTTGTAAAAGTTAAGCATGTAACAGTTGTAGTGTAACAGTTTTATGATAAGTATATGTAATAGTTATTAAAAGATAGACATCAGCTGAAAAACTAACAATTGGATAGTCTAAATAGTATTGTAATAGTATGGTAAAATTGTACGAACAATGTAAACTCTTGCCTATAAACAAGAAATCCTTTTACATTCTTTTGCTATATGACCTATTTGTCCACAATTATAACATCTACATTTCTTAGGGTTTTTGAAATACTTGTAAATTTTTCTTTTAACAAAGTAATTCTTATTTGATTTCTTCTTATGTTTATATTTTCCATATGGTTTAAACCTTTTATATCTTCTTGGTTTTTGTTTTGGTCTTTTAATTTTATTGTTTTTATTTAATCTATGACATCCAAATTTAGGTATTTCATATTTTTCACAACAATTACTTATTTTCGCTTGCTTTCTAAATGCCTTTTGATTATTAATTTCTATAAAATAATTTCTATACCAAGTGTGTAAAAATGATATTTGTTCTCCTAAAGTTCTTGATTTAGGTTCTTTGGCATATGCTTCTTGTACCATAGTATTTATAGGTATTGGTAATTTTTCAAAATATAATTTTCTAATATATAGCTAATTCTTCAGGTGTTTCGGTTTCTAATTCGTGATAATTCAATTGAAATGCACAATTGTATTTGTTTATATCTTCCGGACACATAGAACATATTTCCATATTATATAATTGAGTTTTACTATCCTTTTTAGCCTCTCGTATGTTTTAAATCCGCATTTAAATTTCTAAATTTTCTTCTAATTGCGATTTCATATTTTTTTCAACATTTGTGTTGAATCTATCATATCTTGTCCTTCTGTCTTAGTACTTCTTAGTTCTGTTTTATCATTTGCTCCTATATAAGTTAACCAATTTCTAACTATTCCTGTTATTGTTCCTTCAATATAATTAGTCGCCATGCTAACTGGTATTTTTACTTCTATTAACCTTGCATTTATTTTAGCTATCCAATTTTGTATATCTAAATCAACATTCATCGATAATCCGGTAGTAGTGCATTCATAGTTGATAATCATTCTCGAACAAAAAAGAGGAAAAACAAGAATGGTTATTGATTATCGAATTTTAAATGAAAAAACAATTACTTATAATTATCCTATACCAAATAAAATACTTAAAATGAGACAGATACAAGGATATAATTATTTTTCAAATTTTGATTGTAAAAGTGGTTTTCACCAACTAAAATTGATCGAAGACTCTAAACAGTTAACAGCATTCAAAGTACCAAATGGATTTTATGAATGGAATGTTTTACCCTTTGGATATAAAAATGCCCTTGGAAGATTTCAAGCATTTATGGATAGATATTTAAATCAATTATCAAATTGTGTGGTATATATAGATGACATACTAATTTATTCCAAAACACAGGAAGAACATTACAAATTGTTAGAACAATTTATCGAAATAATAAAAAATAGTGGAATAGTTTTTAGTAAAAAGAAAATGGAACTATTTAAAACAAATTTAGAATTTCTAGGATTTGAAATAGATAAAGTTGGAATAAAAATGCAAGACCATATAGCTCCAAAAATCATATAATTTCAAAAGGAAATTAATACTAAGAAATAATTACAAAAATTCTTTGGTATAGTAAACCAAGTTCGAGAATTTGTACCAAAGTTATCACAATATCTTGAACCACTTACTAAAAAATTAAAGAAAGATTATGATTTTAGGTGGGAAGATATTGATACAAAAATCTTAGAAAAAATTAAAGATTTAGTCGAAAACTACCAAAATGAAGTTTCCGACGAAGATAAAAAAAATTATATGGATAATAGAAACAGACGCTAGTGAAACCAACAATGGTTATGGAGCAAGTATTAAAATATAGGTATAATAATGATAAAAGAGAATATATATGTAGATACCACTCGGGGAACCTTTAAAGCAAATGAAATCAATTGGGACATACATAAAAAAGAATTAAAAGCAAGAAATATGGAATTAAGAAATTTGAACCTTATGTTGTTTATAGCAAATTTATACTTAGAACGCACAATAAACTGTCGAAGTTGGTTAACTCAAAAACTACAAGATTCTATTACAAGAAAAGAAATAAATAGGATTATAACCGATATTAATCAATATGAGTTTTCGTTGAACTATTCAAAACTAATGAAAATTGTTATGCGAGACTATCTCTCCAGAAATAGCTCGACAACCGATTCTCGAAAATCGGGAGCTAAAGATTCGAGATCAAAGACATAATGGAAGAGCTCGCTCTTATGAAAAGAGAAGCGACTTCTAATCCGGTTAAGAAGCAAGCGAGATAGTGGCGAGTAGCCAAAACTATAAAAGCATAACTATTACAAAAAAAATTAATACCCCTTTTAAAAAGAAATATGTCTTTACAAAACTATTCTCCAAAACAAAATATAATTCCTAGACCGATTATTACCGAGATTGAATTCCCTACTCTCGTACCGTATACTACTTCTTTCAAGGAAAAGATAACCCTTGAAAACAAACGGACCATGAACCCTCCGGTTCGTCAGTATATTACAAATTTCTAAACGATTACTAATAAATTAAATACAACCCCGAGGTTACTATTAAAGATAGTGAAGCGAGAGATAGAAAGAGGTTATGTCACTAACCCCTTGAAAAAGATAAATGAATTAATAACATTGCCTGGATGTAATGCAAATCTAGTTAAGGCGGGGTATGATTATGGCCTTCTTAATTTAGTACATACAATGAATGGAGAAGAGCTATTATCGATACCTAGCCTATACAAAGCAAACTATGAATTATTTGCGATTACAAAATCTCCTATGATATTTGTAAGATGCTATACGGCCCCAGTGAAAGTTACTTTCCACGAAATAAAACAATGTATCCGAGTTCTTAGAATGGGATGCACAACAAACTATATTATCCCGAGAAAAAGTAATGGCCCAGGCAAAATACACCTTAATGAGGTACCGATTTTCTCCGAGAAAAGAGAGCCGTAAAAATCAAAATAATTTATGAAGCTCTATGTACAATAGTTAAAACCCCTGTTTGGATAAATCACAAAGAATTAAATACTTTGATTACATCTCAAAGTCGAGATTATGGATATGAAGCTATAGAAACTATAAAGTCCTGGATATGGAGTTTACTTCATCCGAGATGAGGAACCGATTCGAGATATCTTCAAAGAAACTTTATGACTCCGAAACATTGAAGAAGTATTGTAGTGGATGCACCAGGTGAATAATCACAAGTGCGAAATATGCAAGAGCAGACAAAATTAATGTACCTAGAATCGAAAATATTGATGAAGAAGATAAAACAAGAATCGTCCCGGAAGCCTTTTAGAAGACCTCGAGTAATAAGAGTAGCGAGAATAGTTAAAAGTTGTAAAAGTTAAGCATGTAACAGATTTGTAGTGTAACAGTTTTAAGATAAGTATATGTAATAGTTATTAAAAGATAGACATCACTGAAAAACTAACAGTGGATAGTCTAAATAGTATTGTAATAGTATTGTAAAATTGTACGAACAATGTAAACTCTTGCCTATAAACAAGAAATCCTTTTACATTCTTTTGCTATATGACCTATTTGTCCACAATTATAACATCTACATTTCTTAGGGTTTTTGACATACTTGTAAATTTTTCTTTTAACAAAGTAATTCTTGTTTGATTTCTTCTTATGTTTATATTTTCCATATGGTTTAAACCTTTTATATCTTCTTGGTTTTTGTTTTGGTCTTTTAATTTTATAGTTTTTATTTAATCTATGACATCCAAATTTAGGTATTTCATATTTTTCACAACAATTACTTATTTTGGCTTGCTTTCTAAATGTCTTTTGATTATTAATTTCTATACAATAATTTCAATACCAAGTTTGTAAAAATGATATTCGTTCTCCTAAAGTTCCCGATTTAGGTTCTTTGGCATATGCTTCTTGCACCATAGAATTTATAGGTATTGGTAATTTTTCAAAATATAATTTTCTAAATATAGCTAATTCTTCAGGTGTTTCTGTTCCTAATTCGTAATAATTCAATTGAAATGCGCAATTGTATTTGTTTATATCTTACGGACACCTAGAACATATTTTCATATTATATAATTGAGTTTTACTATCCTTTTTAGCCTCTCGTATGTTTTAAATCCGCATTTAAATTTCTAAATTCTCTTCTAATTGCGATTTCAAATTTTTTCAACATTTGTGTTGAATCGGTCATATCTTGTCCTTCCGTCTTAGTACTTCTTAGTTCGGTTTTATCATTTGCTCCTATATAAGTTAACCAATTTCTAACTATTCATGTTATTGTTCCTTCAATATAATTGGGTCGCCATGCTAACCGGTATTTTTAATTCTATTAACCTTGCATTTATTTTAGCTATCCAATTTTGTATATCTAAATCAACATTCTTCGATAATCTGGAAAATTAATTAGACCAAGTAATTCGATACATGGTAGTAGTGCATTCATTGTTAATAATCATTCGAACAAAAAAGAGGAAAAACAAGAATGGTTATTGATTATCGAATTTTAAATGAAAAAACAATTACTTATAATTATCCTATACCAAATAAAATACTTAAAATGAGACAGAGATACAAGGATATAATTATTTTTCAAATTTTGATTGTAAAAGTGGTTTTCACCAACTAAAATTAATTGAAGACTCTAAACAGTTAACAAGCATTCAAAGTACCAAATGGATTTTATGAATGGAATGTTTTACCCTTTGTATATAAAAATGCCCTTGGAAGATTCCATGCATTTATGGATAGATATTTAAATCAATTGTCAAATTGTGTGGTATATATAGATGACATACTAATTTATTCCAAAACACAGGAAGAACATTACAAATTGTTAGAACAATTTATCGAAATAATAAAAAAATAGTGGAATAGTTTTAAGTAAAAAGAAAATAGAACTATTTAAAACACAAATAGAATTTCTAGGATTTGAAATAGATAAGGCTGGAATAAAAATGCAAGACCATATAGCTCAAAAAATCATAGAATTTCAAAAGGAAATTAATACTAAAAAATAATTACAAAAATTCTTAGGTATAGTAATCCAAGTTTGAGAATGTACCAAATTTATCACAATATACTTGAACCACTTACTAAAAAATTAAAAAAAGATTATGATTTTAGGTGGGAAGATACCGATACAAAAATCTTAGAAAAAATTAAAGATTTATTCGAGAAAACTACCAAAATGAAGTTTCCACGACGAAGGTAAAAAATTTATATGGATAATAGAAACAAACGCTAGTGAAACCAACAATGGTTATGGAGCAATATTAAAATATAGGTATAGTAATGATAAAAAGAATATATATGTAGATACCACTCAGGAACTTTTAAAGCAAATGAAATCAATTGGGACATAAATAAAAAAGAATTAAAAGCAGTAAATATGGAATTAAGAAATTTGAACCTTATGTTGTTTATAGCAAATTTATACTTAGAACAGACAATAAAACCGTCGGAAGTTGGTTAACTCAAAAACTACAAGATTCTATTACAAGAAAAGAAATAAATAGGATTATAACCGATATTAATCAATATGAGTTTTACGTTGAACTATTCAAAACTAATGAAATTGTTATGCGGACTATCTCTCCGAGAAATAGCTCGACAACCGATTCTCGAAAATCGGGAGCTAAAGATACGAGATCAAAGAGATAATGGAAGAGCTCGCTCTTATGAAAAGAGAAGCACTAATCCAGTTAAGAAGCAAGCAGATAGTGGCAGTAGCCAAAACTAAAAAAGCATAACTATTACAAAAAAAATTAATACCCCTTTTAAAAGGAATATGTCTTTACAAAACTATTCTCCAAAACAAAATATTATTCCCAGGACCGTTATTACCGAGATTGAATTCCCTACTCTCGTACCGAGATACTACTTCTTTCAAGGAAAAGATAACCCTTGGAAACAAACGGACTATGAACCCTACGGTTCGTCGGTATATTACAAATTTCTAAACGATTACTAAGAAATTAAATACAACCCCGAGGTTACTATTAAAGATAGTGAAGCGAGAGATAGAAAGAGGTTATGTCACTAACCCCTTGAAAAAGATAAATGAATTAATAACATTGCTCGGATGTAATGCAAATCTAGTTAAGGCGTATATGATTATGGCCTTCTTAATTTAGTATATACAATGAATGGAGAAGAGCTATTATCGATACCTAGCCTATACAAAGCAGCTAAGAATTATTTGCAGATTACAAAATCTCCTATGATATTTGTAAGATGCTATACAGCCCCCCAGGTGAAGTTACTTTCCAAGAAATAAAACAATGTATCCGAGTTCTTAGAATGGGATGCACAACAAACTATATTATCCCGGAAAAAGTAATGGCCCACCCAAAAATACACATTAATGAGGTACCGAGATATTCTCCGAGAAAAGAGAGCCGTTAAAATCAAAACAATTTATGAAGCTCTATGTACAATAGTTAAAACCCCTGTTTGGATAAATCACAAAGAATTAAATACTTTGATTACATCTCAAAGTCGAGATTATGGATATGAAGCTATAGAAACTATAAAGTCCCGGATATGGAGTTTAATTCATCCAGGATGAGGAACCGATTCACGAGATCTCTTCAAAGAAACTTTATGACTCCAGAAACATTGAAGAAGTATTGTAGCTGGATGCACCAGGTGAATAATCACAAATGCGAAATATGCAAGAGCGGACAAATTAATGTACCTAGAATCGAAAATATTGATGAAGAAGATAAAGCGAGAATCGTCTGGAAGCCTTTTAGAAGACCTCGAGTAATAAGAGTAGCGAGAATAGTTAAAAGTTGTAAAAGTTAAGCATGTAACAGCTGTAGTGTAACGAGTTTTAAGATAAGTATATGTAATAGTTATTAAAAGATAGACATCAGCTGAAAAACTAACAAATTGGATAGTATAAATAGTATTGTAATAGTATTGTAAAATTGTACGAACAATGTAAACTCTTGCCTATAAACAAGAAATCCTTTTACATTCTTTTGCTATATGACCTATTTGTCCACAATTATAACATCTACATTTCTTAGGGTTTTTGACATACTTGTAAATTTTTCTTTGAACAAAGTAATTCTTGTTTGATTTCTTCTTATGTTTATATTTTCCATATGGTTTAAATCTTTTATATCTTCTTGGTTTTTGTTTTGGTCTTTTAATTTAATAGTTTTTATTTAATCTATGACATCCAAATTTAGGTATTTCATATTTTTCACAACAATTACTTATTTTGGCTTGCTTTCTAAATGCCTTTTGATTATTAATTTCTATACAATAATTTCTATACCAAGTTTGTAAAAATGATATTCGTTCTCCTAAAGTTCCTAATTTAGGTTCTTTGGCATATGCTTCATACACCATAGAATTTATAGGTATTGGTAATTTTTCAAAATATAATTTTCTAAATATAGCTAATTCTTCAGGTGTTTCGGTTCCTAATTCGTAATAATTCAATTGAAATGCACAATTGTATTTTTTTTATATCTTACGGACACCTAGAACATATTTCCATATTATATAATTGGGTTTTACTATCCTTTTTTGCCTCTGTATGTTTTAAATCTGCATTTAAATTTCTAAATTCTCTTCTAATTGCGATTTCATATTTTTTCAACATATGTGTTGAATCTGTCATATCTTGTCCTTCTGTCTTAGTACTTCTTAGTTCGGATTTATCATTTGCTCCTATATAAGTTAACCAATTTCTAACTATTCATGTTATTGTTCCTTCAATATAATTAGCGCCATGCTAACTGGTATTTTTACTTCTATTAACCTTGCATTTATTTTAGCTATCCAATTTTGTATATCTAAATCAACATTCATCGATAATCCGGAAAATTAATTAGACCAAGTAATTCGAAACATGGTAGTAGTGCATTCATTGTTAATAATCATTCTGAACAAAAAAGAGGAAAAACAAGAATGGTTATTGATTATCGAATTTTAAATGAAAAAACAATTACTTATAATTATCCTATACCAAATAAAATACTTAAAATGAGACGAGATACAAGGATATAATTATTTTTCAAATTTTGATTGTAAAAGTGGTTTTCACCAACTAAAATTAACCGAAGACTCTAAACAGTTAACATCATTCAAAGTACCAAATGGATTTTATGAATGGAATGTTTTACCCTTTGGATATAAAAATGCCCTTGGAAGATTCCAAGCATTTATGGATAGATATTTAAATCAATTATCAAATTGTGTGGTATATATAAATGACATACTAATTTATTCCAAAACATAGGAAGAACATTACAAATTGCTAGAACAATTTATCGAAATAATAAAAATAGTGGAATAGTTTTAAGTAAAAAGAAAATAGAACTATTTAAAACACAAATAGAATTTCTAGGATTTGAAATAGATAAGGCTGGAATAAAAATGCAAGACCATAAAGCTCAAAAAATCATAGAATTTCAAAAGGAAATTAATACTAAGAAATAATTACAAAAATTCTTAGGTATAGTAAACCAAGTTCGAGAATTTGTACCAAAGTTATCACAATATACTGAACCACTTACTAAAAAATTAAAAAAAGATTATGATTTTAGGTGGGAAGATACTGATACAAAAATCTTAGAAAAAATTAAAGATTTATTCGGAAAACTACCAAAATTAAGTTTCCACGACGAAGATAAAAAATTTATATGGATAATAGAAACAGACGCTAGTGAAACCAACAATGGTTATGGAGCGGTATTAAAATATAGGTATCATAATGATAAAAAGAATATATATGTAGATACCATTCGGGGACCTTTAAAGCAAATGAAATCAATTGGGACATAAATAAAAAAGAATTAAAAGCAGTAAATATGGAATTAAGAAATTTGAACCTTATGTTGTTTATAGCAAATTTATACTTAGAACAGACAATAAAACTGTCAGAAGTTGGTTAACTCAAAAACTACAAGATTCTATTACAAGAAAAGAAATAAATAGGATTATAACCGATATTAATCAATATGAGTTTTACGTTGAACTATTCAAAACTAATGAAAATTGTTATGCGGACTATCTCTCCGGAAATAGCTCGACAACCGATTCTCGAAAATCGGGAGCTAAAGATACGAGATCAAAGTGATAATGGAAGAGCTCGCCCTTATGAAAAGAGAAGCGACTTCTAATCCGGTTAAGGAGCAAGCGAGATAGTGGCGTAGCCAAAACTATAAAAGCATAACTATTACAAAAAAAATTAATACCCCTTTTAAAAGAAATATGTCTTTCAAAACTATTCTCCAAAACAAAATATTATTCCCAGACCAGTTATTAACGAGATTGAATTCCCTACTCTCGTACCAGATACTACTTCTTTCAAGGAAAATATAACCCTTGGAAACAAACAGACTATGAACCCCTTGAAAAAGATAAATGAATTAATAGCATTGCCTGGATGTAATGCAAATCTAGTTAAGGCAGCGTATGATTATGGCCTACTTAATTCAGTATATACAATGAATGGAGAAGAGCTATTATCAATACCTAGCCTATACAAAGCAGCTAAGAATTATTTGTAGATTACAAAATCTCCTATGATATTTGTAAGATGCTATACAGCCCCCGGTGAAGTTACTTTCCAAGAAATCAAACAATGTATCCGTGTTATTAGAATGGGATGCACGACAAAATTTAACTTGATTCATTTAAAAGTATGAAAACACAAATAAGAAATTGTAGAAGAAACATAGAATTAAGGGAATTTGCTTTTAATATGAAAATCGAGGATTTACAAAATAAAATGATAGACTTTCAGGACTATTTACATGAAGCATATAGGAAAAAGGATAATGAAACAAAAAATGCTTTAATTAAATTATTACGGAAAAATCAAACTAAGATGGATAAACTTTTAGTTAACAAACAAGAATTTATAGATTTAAAAAGTTTATTATACATATGACAACTAAGTCGCAAATTAGAAAGGCTATAAGAAAAGAAAACTTTAATTACTTCATATCAACTATACGATCAGATTTTAAATGTTTAGAAATAAGAAACCAAAAAAGGATGGCTATTACAAAGAAAATACAAATACTCGAAAAAGTAAGGTTAAGTAATGAATACGATGAAAACGATATAGAAGAACAAATAAAAGCCTTAGATGATCAAATAGCAGTACTAAATATACAACTCAAAGAACAAGATAACATAGCTGATAAAATAGAAAGAAATCATATTGAATAAATAGTAAGTAGATCAAGCTTATACATATGAGTGAACTAGAACAAGAGGGTAATTTCGTAACTACTTTAAAAATAATAAACACAAACATCTTATTAATTATTCAATTATTAAAAGAAAACAAAGAAGACAAAAATGAACCCAGTAATACTAAAATACCAATAGAACTAGAAGAGCAAGGTTATAAAATTTTAGATAAGAAAATAATTAAAGAATATTCCCAGTTATTTCCTGAATTACTTTTGAGAAAAAGAATAGAAGTTGAATATCAAAGAATAGTTGAACAACCAGATTGATGAATAAAACTGAAAAGATTATTGATACAGAAATAATAAGATATCAAGATGGTCCATTTAAAATACATAAAACAAATCAAAATAGACAATTTGCAGAAATTATGGAAAACTTAATTTTGGTAGTTTTCTGACTAAATTTTTAATTTTTTCTAAGATTTTTGTATCAGTGTCTTCCCACCTAAAATCATAATCTTTCTTTAATTTTTTTGTAAGTGGTTCAGTATATTGTGATAACTTTGGTACAAATTCTCGAACTTGGTTTACTATACCTAAGAATTTTTGTAATTCTTTCTTAGTATTAATTTCCTTTTAAAGTTCTATGATTTTTTGAGCTATATGGTCTTGCATTTTTATTCCAGCCTAATCTATTTCAAATCCTAGAAATTCTATTTGTGTTTTAAATAGTTCCATTTTCTTTTTACTTAAAACTATTCCACTATTTTTTATTATTTCGATAAATTGTTCTAACAATTTGTAATGTTCTTCCTGTGTTTTGGAATAAATTAGTATGTCATCTATATATACCACACAATTTGCTAATTGATTTAAATATTTATTCATAAATGTTTGGAATCTTCCAGGGGCATTTTTATATTCAAAGGGTAAAACATTCCATTCATAAAATCCATTTGGTACTTTGAATGCTGTTAACTGTTTAGAGTCTTCAGTTAATTTTAGTTAGTGAAAACCACTTTTACAATCAAATTTTGAAAAATAATTATATCCTTGTATCTGTCTCAATTTTAAGTATTTTATTTGGTATAGGATAATTATAAGTAATTTTTTTTTCATTTAAAATTCGATAATCAATAACCATTCTTGTTTTTCCTCTTTGTTGTTTAGAATGATTATTAACTATGAATGCACTACTACTATGTTTCGAATTACTTGATCTAATTAATTTTCCAGCTAATAATTCTGTTATATGCATTTTGAATTCTTTTTCATCTCTTTGAGTGTTATTAAAAGGTTTTTGGGATATTATGCTATTTTGATCTTTTAATGTAATTTGTACTTCAGTTTTATGTTTATGCCAATTTGCTAAAGGATTATCATTACATAGTTCTTCTAGCTTGAGTTTTATTGGAGTGATCTTATCTAAGTGTAGGATTCCAATTTCTATTATTTCTAAATTGTTATTTTCTCTTTTACTTGTCATTTTTTGGACTAATTTGTGTTCTTCTCCCGTTTTACATTTTTCCCATTCTAGAGGTATTCGTTCTCTATTTGTAACTACTTTGGCTTTCAATTTATTTCTGCATGGAGTAAATAATGTAAGAAATTCTTTACCTATGCTAAATGGTTTATATTTATTGAGAAAATTGGTTCCTAATATTATATCTTTTCCTATTAATTCAAAGCAATATACTCTTGGTATAATCAATATTTTGTTCCAAATTTGTATTTGTACAATAGTTTGGTAAAGTATAATTTTACTACTCTTATTGTTAAATCCGATTATTCTAAATGGCGTATCTAACTTTTTCCATACTGGTAAACAATTTTCTTTCATAATTGTTGTAGATGCTCCTGTATCTACCACTGGTGTATAGTATCTACTCTTATATCCTTCAAAGATTATTTTTATAAGTATATAGATTATATTACTCATTTCCTATTAAATAATGCTAATTCATTTTTCTTATTTTCTAATTGTTGTTCTAATTCTTCTATTTCTCTTATTTTCCATCCTTCTTTCTCATATAACATACTTATACTGTTTTTATGGCATCCTGCCCATATTATGTATTGCAGTCTTTGACTTATATGTTTTTTTCTCTTTCTTAGCCTTTTCTATTTGTTTTCGTAAATTCTTTAATTCTTTGAATTCGATTTCTTGGTTAGATGTTAAATTACTCATTAACTATTATGGTTTTAAATTGGATTTGATTATAAGTAAATTCATAATATTCTGGTTCAATTTTCCAAGGTTTAACAGTATTTAAAAATTCTTTTCCTAATACTATTTTGTTATTTAAAGTTACCACATACTCAACATTTATATCTTGTGTTGCGATTCTTGTTATAAGAGTTATTTTTCCTTTAAATTTTTCATTATTGTGTATTATTCTTTCTGATAAGTTTTCTAATGCAATATAATTATTATCTGAGTTAATATCTATTTTTGCTTTTTAATTTTCATTGCCAATTTGTATTATTACGTAATATTCTTGTGATTTAATTTTGATAGATTGATTATTACCTGTTTGTTCTTTTCTGGATTTAGAAACACTTAATCTTCTTTTTTCTATTTCTAGTTCTCCATAATTTGGTTTAGAGTATACATTTAATCCTTTATTTATTGGTAAAAGTAGATCAGTAAAAGGGGTATCTATAGTTATTGGTCCGAGTTTGTTTTAAGTTTAAACTTGATGTTGGTTGGTTAATATATAAGCATTTTTAGATCCGTTTATCATATTAATTCCATCTAATTTCCAATATAAAACTAATGCCTTTACTAGAAAAAGCGTGTGTTAGGGACGCTTTTTGACCCATTTTGCGACGCTGAAAAGCGTCGTGAAATTTGCTCTGGACGCTGCCGAAAAGCGTCGCGCCAATTGAGTAGGTAAATCCCAACGCCTAAAAGCGTCGCCATTCTCGACGCCTAACAGAGTCCCTAGTTTTCTCGGCGCGTAAAAGCGTCTCTACTCGCAATGACTTACAGCACCTTACCGCATCTAAATCTCGACGCTTCTTAGCGTCGCAAAAAAGAGAAGTTGACTTCAAATTTTGATATTTGTTCGACAAATTTATTGGCTCTAAAAAACGTTTCGTTTACAGTCTCTTTATGCTATTTTCCCGAATTAACAAATATATATATATATATATATATATATATATATAGACTCTTTTTGCTACTTTCCCAAATTCAAGTATATATGTACATTTAACATAGAATAAAATCAACAACATAATGTTTTGGCTAAATATAAACATTTTGATCAATATTATGGCCCTGTTTGGTAAATGGCTTTTTCATTGGCTTTTGGCTTTTGGCTTTTCAATTTAGTCAAACAGCCAAAAAAAGTGTTTGGTTATTGGCTTTTTGGTTGGGTGAAAAGCTAGCTTTTAAGCCAAAATAAAAAAGTCGCGTTGCTTTTGGCTTGTTGGCCCACAAACTCTCTAATAAACACATTACAAATTAATTAATTGGCAAACTATAAAAAATAAAAAATTTTTTTTCCCCACAATCAAAAAAAAACAAAAACAAACCCAAACCAAAAAAAACGATCCATTTTGGTTAGTTAAAAAGCCAAACTAAAAAAAAAAAACATAAAATAATTTCTTTACCCCTCCCCCCAAAACCAAAAAAAACCAACCAAAAACCAAAACGCCGACAACCAAACGGGGCCAAAAACCCCCTATAACTTATAAATGTAGTACTACAATTAAAATCCCTACACATTGCATTTTCACCACAATCCTAACCTACATTTTTATATAAACATCATAGATGCAAATTGAAGCCTTGAAAAGCCAACTAATAAGATCTACCAAAATAGATGACGCTAGCTAATTTGAAACTCTCAAGTCTCCATCCATTCTTGATCTGTTGCACATTTATTATTTTCGAGTACCTTCAAAAGGAGAAAAAAAGACAAAAAGTATAATCAATACATGATATGAAAAAAATTACTCTAACATGATAATATTAGTCTCACATTATAAATATTGGCTAATGCTACATCTACCAACTACATAATCAATTATAACCAATTATAATGAAGAAGCTCATTGTCTGAAACCAATTATAATGGAGAAGGGGGGTTTTGATACTATGAAGTCAACATTTAACATAGCTTAGCAAGAAAACAATTATAGGTTGACCATACCCGGTAACATATTCCACACTATGGGACTGGCTATCAGATTCCTGCATCAATATTTTTAGGGAGCCGGAGACTAGCAAATTTCCTGCAAGACCTACAGGTCAATTCTTCTTCCACAGTTCCACTAACAATTCTAATTGATCACCTTTAACCTCAATGACATCAATAAATAACAATATACCAACTGATACGCATTTTAGTTAACTACTAAATCATCTAAAAGGAACTTCCATAAGATCATAACATAAAAGCGTCCAACAATAAACTAATAAGAGTGTGACCTTAGCTGCACCTCTCTCTGATCAACAAGAAAGAAATAGGTTTTGACAGCCTGCCAACACTAAACATGTTGCTTTCATTTATTCTTGGGATCCGCTAGAGTTAGCAAAAAAATGTTGTGACAAAGCCCTCTAACTCCTAAGGGCCCTTGTTAGAATAATAGGTTTAAAAGAGCAGTTAGCATTACAAATGATTGAAATGTGCATTCATCTAAAATATAGAATTTATGCAGAAATAATTGCACGTTAGTAAAATTATAGTCTCGACTACTCTACACAGAACACTCATTCTTTAGAAATCAGTAAATCGCTTTATGTATAAATCTGCAATCTTGCAGTAGTTACTATATATTCTAGAAGTCTAGATGTATGCAGTGCACAGGTTCATATCAGCTTACCTGCTATGAATATATGCATCACAACTTTGAGAGAGCATACTATATATTATATATCCATGAAACCATTATTATTCTACAGGTTTCTAAAGATGTTGCTCAAATCAAATATGAAGGGTACTCAGATGCGATGCTGAATATCCATGTGTTATTCAAATGAGAGATAAAAAAATATATAATAGCCTCAATCACATTAGGCACGAGTGCACATCTAGGTGAAGCAGCGCATTCATGCAATGCAAGAGAGAACAATACCGAGTTAATACAAGTTTTATTTTTTATAACCAGAAGTCTAGATAATATAAGTTAGCCACTATCTACATCATTTTCACACTAGACTGGTCTCCTTGTAAACTCTCTCAAAACCCATCACAATATCAGTGCTACTTCTGCATAAATCATAATAGTAAGCTATGAAGAGGCTCATAAGTGCATTCACTTGTATTCCAGGACTTGCAAGCACAATCCTAGTGCCTTTAGCACATCCTTACCATTAAAAAAAAACCTACCCCAGGCAGCAGAGCTAAGAAGCAATGAGTTAAAGCATCAACCTATTCACTAATTGCAAAAGTGTAAAATGTAGAAATAAATGAAACCAGCTAAATCAGACCAAACAAGATCAGAGTTCAGACTATAAGAAGCTGGAGCATATAAACCTGCTTGCTAGTTCACGGATGAAATCTAAAAAAGAATGTGACAATAAAATGAAACCAAACATGATGGGACTAAATGAGATCGTATACGTACCATTAGTTTTGCCCCAATCTTCTCGTTGTCACTGGGTCCTAGTCCTCGGCAGTCAACCTTAACGAGTTCACTTCCTTCAAAAGCTTGTCTCACTTCCTTTACTAGGTTACAGTAGACACCATTTTTTGCTGTAGAATAAGAAAGAATTTATATGTCATATTACACAAAACAAACTAAGATGATCCAAGGACATGGAAAGTGAATTTGCCTAAATGCAAAACATAAAATTGCTCCAAGTTTCCATTCCATCTCTCTAATCTTTTTCTAGTTAAGAAAAAAAAAAACTATAGCTACTATAACTTTACATTTTAACTGTGTGCTCTATACTAACACAAATGAGTTGAAGCAACACAAATGATAAGAAGCATTGGTCATAGGCTGCAGAAGACCGTGCATATAATACCAATATCATGGTGATTCTTAGCAGTAAACCAAAAACCAATACATCAGACAAATGAGACCATATTATAACTTTATGACACCAGCAATTCAAGTATCTTGCATCAAAGGCATTCTTAATAATCTAGATGAACGATTATGTATAGATACATCAAGCATTATGAACTATGCAATAAAAAAGCTGGAAGTCTAAGTTAGAAAGCCAACGTTTTTAAGGGCTGAAAATTAGCAGACTAGATTAAAGACTACCTGAAGGTATATTAAGGATAAGCAACTGCTCAATTTGCAAGATCTGGACGGGGAGTATTGCAGACTGCACAAGAACAATTCCATGCAAGCTAAAGACTTGTAATCAATCCTTACTAAGGATTTACCGACTAAAACAACAAAATTCCTAGGTCGCTATTTGTTTGTCAACTAATGAAAAAGAATTTAATAAGAAGTAAGCCAGAGCATAGTAGTATTAATCTTTCATGCAACATGGTTGCATTCTCCAGCTTGTAGTTCCTTTTTTTCAAATTTTGCTTTCACTCTGTAGCGATCATCCTTATCTCACAATCCAGTTCTTAACTGTGTCCAAAATGAATTGTATTTAAGGGCCTTCAGGCATTAAAAGTTTGAACAAATGACCTACTTCCATTATCTTATTATAGCTTATGCTATATACCTATATGGAGTTACACTATAACTTAATCAACCAGTAACTTGGTAATTCATACACTGATACAAGTTAGCATATTGTACCATCAAGCAAGAGTCGACTGTAAAGTCCTGACTCCTAAGTGAGCAGTGCGAGTACTTTATTCATACCTTTAGTCACAATTATGGTTCAGGTATCTTCTTTGTCAAATTCAAACAAATGTTCGCAAATTTTCAATTGAGAAAATGGCATCAGCTTCATATCATATGATGACATAAATATAAGCGAAGCAGAAATTGAGACAAGTCAACATATTTGCGATGTTCAACTTCATTATTCGTGAAGACCACAGCAGCAAAAGTAAACCAAATCCCTAGATATATAATTCAAGGCTTTTTATCAAAAAAATCAAATGATAAATTGTGAACATCTAGTTAGCATAAGCCAAAATTAAATCATAGTAATAAGGAATATCATAAATTAGATTTCGAAAAATGCAGAGATCGATAGAGAAAGGATACACACTCTTATATGAAATTGACCGTGCTTCGAGCAAAGAAAGGTACGAAAATGAATCAAAATTGCAAAGGGTTGCAAGATTTAGATGACAAAAAAGGATTCTTTCTCAGCTTATCGGGAGGATATAGAGAGAGAACGAAATGGGGGTTAGGGTTGAGATGTTGAGTAGTGGGGGCGTGGGGCGAGAGGGGTGTTTTTCCCCCAAAAAACATTTAAACTAGCGGGCTAGAAACATGTGAGTGGCAAGTGCTTTGTTCCTTAAAACTCAACGCCTTTTTTCATCGAGACGGGTCAAGGACGCATAGAAGCGTCGAGAAAACACGGGTGTGAAAGTTTCCACCCAACGCTCTCTTGACCGTGTCGAGCCCAAAGCGTCTCCACATATGGCTTTTTGTAGTACGCTTTCCTATATTCATGTTAGTTAAGCTTATTGAATAATTTGGCTTAATAATAAATCTTACTTTTTGATAAATGAGGTTTCTTTTAAGTTGTGCTATGATTGATTTTTCTATAGGGTCTTTAATTCTATCATCTGCTAATTCTAATTCTAAGGGGGTATCTATTCCTTCTCTAAAACATGCTTTTATTATTATTTCGATAGCTGCCAATTCTACAAATCTAAATGTTATTGGTTTATTTCCTAAGGATCTATTAAGTTTTTCAATTTCTTCATTTAGTACTTCTTGTGTTATTAATGGGACTTTTGTATTACCTTGTACTTGTGTTATATCTATAACATGTTCGCAATCTGCTATTACTAAATATTCTTTCTTTTCTTTTCTGAATATATTTAATAAATCATATTTTTACTCAAATATCTTTTTTGAAGATAAAGTAAATACTTCATGTTTCAATTTATTAAACTTTTGTAAATCAAAAATAGCTCTTTGATCTTTGTGTTGTGGGGTAATATCTTCATCATAATTTACTTCATGTAATTCTTTATCCATCACTACTATCTGTTTCAGTATTATCTTCTTTTTCACTATTCATGATTTCATTTATTATAAAAAAGAATATATATGTAGATACCACTCAGGAACCTTTAAAGCAAATGAAATCAATTGGGACATAAATAAAAAAGAATTAAAAGTAGTAAAATATGGAACTAAGAAATTTGAACCTTATGTTGTTTATAGCAAATTTATACTTTGAACAGACAATAAAACTGTCAGAAGTTGGTTAATTAACTAAAAAACTACAAGATTCTATTACAAGAAAAGAAATAAATAGGATTATAGCCGATATTAATCAATATGAGTTTTCTGTTGAACTATTGAAAACTAATGAAAATTGTTATGCTGACTATCTCTCCAGAAATAGCTCGCCAACTGATTCTCGAAAATCATGAGCTAAAGATACAGATCAAAGAGATAATGGAAGAGCTCGCTCTTATGAAAAGAGAAGCAGCTTCTAATCCAGTTAAGGAGCAAGCAGATATTCGCAGTAGCCAAAACTATAAAAGCAGAACTATAACAAAAAAATTAAGACCCCTTTTAAAAGAAATATGTCTTTACAAAACTATTCTCCAAAACAAAATATTATTCCCAGACCAGTTATTAACGAGATTAAATTCCCTACTCTCGTACCAGATACTACTTCTTTCAAGGAAAAGCTAACCCTTGGAAACAAACAGACTATGAACCCTCTGGTTCGTCAGTATATTACAAATTTCTTAACGATTGCTAATAAATTAATTACAACCCCTGAGGTTACTATTAAAGATAGTCAAGCAGAGATAGAAAGAGGTTATGCTACTAATTCCTTGAAAAAGATAAATGAATTAATAGCATTGCCTGGATGTAATGCAAATCTAGTTAAGGCAGTGTATGATTATGGTCTTCTTAATTCAGTATATACAATGAACGAAGAAGAGCTATTATCAATACCTAGCCTATACAAAGCAGCTAAGAATTATTTGCAGATTACAAAGTCTCGTATGATCTTTGTAGATACTGAGATCTGGTAAGTTATTAACCATGATATTTATCAGTGTTTAGATCTTCTAACGTATTATTATTTATTGCTTCTTCATCTGATTCATGAATTTCAGATATGTCAGTTTTATTTTTTATATTATGTATAAGCTGTTCTTCTATTTTATCAAATCTATTATTATACTCAATTTTGAGATTTTGTATTTCTTTATTAAAATTATTTTCTACTCTATACACCTATTCTAATGTTTGTTTAGTGTTACTATGTATGATTTTCATTGATTCTTCTATTTTTCTCATTCTTTCATCCTATTTTCTTTCTAACTTATCCAATTTTTTATACATATCATTTATTGTTTTTCTTGATAATCACTTGCTATATTTTTTATTTGCACTAGATTATTTTCTTTAGCTAGTCTTCGTTCTCTATCAAATTCAGTTTCTAATATCATTTCTTTTCTGTCATTTATTAACTATAATCTTCCTTCCATAATTTCTGCAAATTGTCTATTTTGATTTGTTTTATGTATTTTCAATGGACCCTGTGATATCTTATTATTTTTGTAGCAATAATCTTTTCAGTTTTATTCATTAATCTGGTTGTTCAACTATTCTTTGATATTCAACTTCTATTCTTTTTCTCAAAAGTAATTCAGGAAATAACTGGGAATATTCTTTAATTATTTTCTTATCTAAAATTTTATAACCTTGCTCTTCTAGTTCTATTGATATTTTAGTATTACTGGGTTCGTTTTTTTCTTTTTTGTTTTCGTTTAATAATTGAATAATTAATAAGATGTTTGTGTTTATTATTTTTCAATTAGTTACAAAATTACCCTCTTGTTCTAGTTCACTCATATGTATAAGCTTGATCTAACTCTTATAACAACAATCGCAACACAAGATATAAATGTTGAGTATGTAGTAACTTTAAATAACAAAATAGTATTAGGAAAAGAATTTTTAAATACTGTTAAACCTTGGAAAATTGAACCATAATATTTTGAATTTACTTATAATCAAATCCAATTTAAAGCCAGAATAGTTAATGAGTAATTTAACATCTAACCAAGAAATCGAATTCAAAGAATTAAAGAAATTACGAAAACAAATAGAAAAGGCTAAGAAAGAGAAAAAACATATCAGTCAAAGACTGCAATACATAATATGCACAGGATGTCATAGAAATAGTATAAGTATGTTATATGAGAAAGAAGGAAGGAAAATAAGAGAAATAGAAGAATTAGAACAGCAATTAGAAAATAAGAAAAATGAATTAGCATTATAGGAAATGAGTAGTTTAATCTATATACTTATAAAAATAATTTTGAAGGATATACACCAATGGTAGATACAGGAGCAACTACAATAATTATGAAAGAAAATTGTTTACCGGTATGGAAAAAGTTAGATACACCATTTAGAATAAACGGATTTAACAATAATAGTAGTAAAATTATACTTTACCAAACTAATGTACAAATAAAAATTTGGAAGAAAATATTAATTATACCAAGAGTATGTTGCTTTAAATTAATAGGAAAAGATATAATATTAGGAACCAATTTTCTCAATAAATAGAAACCATTTAGCATAGGTAAAGAATTGCTTACATTATTTACTCCATGCAGAAATAAATTAAAAGCCAAAGTAGTTAAAAATAGAGAACAAATACCTCTAGAATGGGAAAAATGTTAAAAGGGAGAAGAACACAAATTAGTCCAAAAAATGACAACAAAAAATGAAAATAACAATTTAGAAATAATAGAAATTGGAATCCAACACTTAGATAAGATCACTCCGATAAAACTCAAGCTAGAAGAACTATGTAATGACAATCCTTTAGCAAATTGGCATAAACATAAAACTGAAGTACAAATTACATTAAAAGATCAAAATAGCATAATATCCCAAAAACCTTTTAATAACACTCAAAGAGATGAAAAAGAATTCAAAATCCATATAACAGAATTATTAGCTGGAAAATTAATTAGACCAAGTAATTCGAAACATAGTAGTAGTCCATTCATAGTTAATAATCATTCTGAACAAAAAAGAGGAAAAACAAGAATGGTTATTGATTATTGAATTTTAAATGAAAAAACAATTACTTATAATTATCCTATATCAAATAAAATACTTAAAATGAGACATATACAAGGATATAATTATTTTTCAAAATTTGATTGTAAAAGTGGTTTTCACAAACTAAGATTAACTGAAGACTCTAAACAGTTAACAACATTCAAAGTACCAAATGGATTTTATGAATGGAATGTTTTACCCTTTGGATATAAAAATGCCCTTGGAAGATTCCAAGCATTTATGGATAGATATTTAAATCAATTATCAAATTGTGTGGTATATATAGATGACATACTAATTTATTCCAAAACACAGGATTTGAAATAGATAAGGCTGGAATAAAAATGCAAGACCATATAGCTCAAAAAATCATAGAATTTCAAAAGGAAATTAATACTAAGAAAGAATTACATAAATTCTTAGGTATAGTAAACCAAGTTCGAGAATTTGTACCAAAGTTATCACAATATACTGAACCACTTACTAAAAAATTAAAAAAAGATTATGATTTTAGGTGGGAAGATACTGATACAAAAATCTTAGAAAAAATTAAAGATTTAGTCAGAAAACTACCAAAATTAAGTTTCCCTAACGAAGATAAAAAATTTATATGGATAATAGAAACAGACGCTAGTGAAACCAACAATGGTTATGGAGCAGTATTAAAATATAGGTATAATAATGATAAAAAAGAATATATATGTCGATACCACTCAGGAACCTTTAAAGCAAATGAAACCAATTTGGACATAAAAAAAAAAGAATTAAAAGCAGTAAAAATATGGAATTAAGAAATTTGAACCTTATGTTGTTTATAGCAAATTTATTCTTAGAAAGCACAATAAAAAACGTCGGAAGTTGGTTAACTCAAAAACTACAAGATTCTATTACAAGAAAATAAATAAATAGGATTATAGCCGATATTAATCAATATGAATATTCTGTTGAACTATTGAAAACTAATGAAAATTGTTATGCAGACTATCTCTCCAGAAATAGCTCGACAACTGATCCTCAAAAATCAGGAGCTAAAGATACAGATCAAGGAGATAATGGAAGAGCTCGCTCTTATGAAAAGAGAAGCAGCTTCTAATCCGGTTAAGGAGCAAGCGAGATAGTGGCAAGTAGCCAAAACTATAAAAGCGAGAACTATTACAAAAAAAAATTAATACCCCTTTTAAAAGAAATATGTCTTTACAAAACTATTCTCCAAAACAAAATATTATTCCCTGACCAGTTATTAACGAGATTGAATTCCCTACTCTGGTACCAGATACTACTTCTTTCAAGGAAAAGCTAACCCTTGGAAACAAACACACTATGAACCCTCTGGTTCGTCAGTATATTATAAATTTCTTAACGATTGTTAATAAATTAAATACAACCCCTGAGGTTACTATTAAAGATAGTCAAGCAGAGATAGAAAGAGGTTATGTTACTCACCCCTTGAAAAAGATAAATGAATTAATAGCATTGTCCGAATGTAATGCAAATCTAGTTAAGGCAGCATATGATTATGGACTTCTTAATTCAGTATATACAATGAATGGAGAAGAGCTATTATCAATGCAAAGCAGCTAAGAATTATTTGCAGATTACAAAATCTCCTATGATCTTTGTAAGATGCTATACAGCTCTCGGCGAAGTTACTTTCCAAGAAATCAAACAATGTATCCTTGTTATTAGAATGGGATACACGACAAACTATATTATCCCAGAAAAAGTAATGGCCCAGCCAGAAATACACCTTAATGAGGTACCAGATATTCTCAGAGAAAAGAGAGCTGTAAAAATCAAAACAATTTATGAAGCTCTATGTACTATAGTTAAAACCCCCGTCTGGGTAAATCATAAAGAATTAAATACTTTGATTACATCTCAAAGTCGAGATTATGGATATAAAGCTATAGAAACTATAAAGTCCTAGATATGGAGTTTACTTCATCCGAGATGAGGAACCAGCATTCTGAGATCTTTTCAAAGAAACTTTATGACTCCGAAACATTGAAGAAGTATTGTAGCTGGATGCAAAGAGTGAATAATCACAAGTGCCAAATATGCAAGAGCAGACAAAAAAATTTGTACCTAGAATAGAAAATATAGATGAAGAAGATAAAGCAGAATCGGCTGGAAGACTTCTAGAAGACCTCGAGTAATAAGAGTAGCCGAATAGTTAAAAGTTGTAAAAGTTAAGCATGTCACAAATTGTAGTGTAACAGTTATAAGATAAGTATCCGTAATAGTTATTAAAAGATAGACATCAGCTGAAAAACTAACAACTGGATAGTCTAAATAGTATTGTAATAGTAATGTAAAATTGTACGAACAATGTAAACTCTTGCCTATAAATAAGAAAGCCTTGATGCAGTTTTAGGCATCAGCGCACCAATTCACCACATCTCCTCTCTCTACAAATTCTCTCTCTAAGTTTTTGCGCACTTTGATAAATCTGTTATCAGAGCAAGGATATCAAAGTTAGCATCGATCAAGATATCTTATTATCAACTATGGAAGAAGGTAAGGTAAATCTCTTTCTTATGAACTAAGTTTAAATTCAATTATCCTTTAATTTATAACAATACTGAGATCTGTTAAAATAATTCTATAACTTCATATAGGATGTGTACTATCTTAATTATGCTCTCCCAGGTTAAGTAATATCATGCTTAATAACCAAGAGACAATTGGTAGCAGTAATCCTATTTAGTCGTTGAAGAGGAAAAGGCGTTTTTGGACATAATGCATAAAACCTATGTGGTGAGGTTAAAGAGTGTGATCTTATTTAATTTTGCTTTAATGCTTAGTGGTAGAAGAGCGGATCAGTAATACTTATATGAAGGCTGATAGAATTATTATTAACTGATTGATGTCTGTTATAGATGAAGGGATTGAGTCTAATAAAAAGTTCAGAAGAAAATTTTACTTGATTCATTTAAAAGTACGAAAACACAAATAAGAAATTGTAGAAGAAACATAGAACTAAGGGAATTTGATTTTGATATGAAAATTGAGGATTTACAAAATAAAATGATAGACTTTCAGGACTATTTATATGAAGCATATAGGAGAAAGTATAATGAAACAAGAAATTCTTTAATTAAATTATTACGGAAAAATCAAACTAAGATGGATAAACTTTTTGTTAACAAACAAGAATTTAAAGATTTAAAAAGTTTATTATACATATGACAACTAAGTCGCAAATTAGAAAGGCTATAAGAAAAGAAAACTTTAATTAGTTCATATCAACTATACAATCAGATGTTAAATGTTTAGAAATAAGAAACCAAAAAAGGATGGCTATAACAAAGAAAATACAAATACTCGAAAAAGCAAGGTTAAGTAATGAATACGATGAAAACGATATAGAAGAACAAATAAAAGCCTTAGTTGATCAAATAGCAGTACTAAATATACAACTCAAGGAACAAGATGACATAGCTGATAAAATAGAAAGAAATCATATTGAATGTATAGTAAGTAGATCAAGCTTATACATATGAGTGAACTAGAACAAGAGGGTAATTTCGTAACTAATTTAAAAATAAAAAACACAAACATCTTATTAATTATTCAATTATTAAAAGAAAACAAAGAAGACAAAAACGAACCCAGGAATAGTAGAATACCAATAGAACTAGAAGAGCAAGGTTATAAAATTTTAGATAAGAAAATAATTAAAGAATATTCCCAGTTATTTCCTGAATTACTTTTGAGAAAAAAAATAGAAGTTGAATATCAAAGAATAGTTGAACAACCAGATTAATAAATAAAACTGAAAAGATTATTGATACAGAAATAATAAAATATCAAGATGGTCCATTTAAAATACATAAAGCAAATCAAAATAGACAATTTGCAGAAATTATGGAAGGAATATTATATTTAACAAATGACAGAAAAGAAATGATATTAGAAACTGAATTTGATAGAGAACGAAGACTAGCTAAAGAAAATAATCTAATGCAATAACAAATATAGCAAGTGATTATCAAGAAAACAGAACAATAAATGATATATATAAAAAATTGGAGAAGTTAGAAAGAAAAGATGATGAAAGAATGAGAAAAATGGAAGAATCTATTAAAATCATACATAGTAACACTAAACAAATATTAGAGAAGGTGTATAGAGTAGAAAATAATTTTGATAAAGAAATACAAAATCTCAAAATTGAGTATAATAATAGATTTGATAAAATAGAATAACAGCTTATACTTGATATAAAAAATAAAACTGACATATTTGAAATTCATGAATCAGATGAAGAAGCAATAAATAATAATACGTTAGAAGATCTAAATACTGGAAATAGAAAGACTTGAAGTAAATAATATAGAGGAAAATATTGAAGATTTTAATTCAGAACAATCTAGTCAAGAATTTAGATATTCAAACTATTTAGAATCATATTTTAATTCAGAAAAAGACAAAGAAATTAATGTACTTACTGAAGACGAAGATTACTATTATATGGAGACTAGTAGACACTATAAACCTGCTTTAAGAAAAAGAAATTATAATCATACTAATAATAAATTTAATGAACAAATATGGAAATATCGATGAAAAATAGAAGATAGTTACTTACCAAAAGATAACCAAATAGGAGAAACTTTAAACTTAGATTGTTCAATGAATGTTGATTTAGATATACAAAATTGGATAGCTAAAATAAATGCAAGGTTAATAGAAGCAAAAATACCCGTTAGCATGGCAGCTAATTATATTGAAGGAACAATAACAGAAATAGTTAGAAATTGGTTAACTTATATAGGAGCAAATGATAAAATAGAACTATGAATTACTAAGATAGAAGGACAAGATATGAAAGATTCTGATGCGTATGAGGAGCATCAAGTTCGACAATCCTAGTTATGTTAGGATTCTTTATGTAGTTCCCTTGTTCTGTTAGGAAACTATGTATTTCATTTGCTTTATAACTCTTTATTTTAGGTGTTTGAATGATAAAGGGATCCTATTATGTTTAGGAGTCCAATGCCCTTGATCATGGAGTCTTGTTAGAATTCTAGTTGGATTAGGAGTAGATAGGCGTGCTGCATATTTAATCCTAGGCGGTTGCTTGTTTTAGTTTGCTTAGGAGTCTTTTTAGTTTATCCTAGTCTTAGGCGTGGATATAAATTATCACCAAGGCTGGTTGGATAAGTATTTAGCTTAGATAGGAGTTTTAAAATTTTATCTTGTTAAACTTATTTAGTGTGCTTAGGTTTCTTTTAGGTTGTTATATATTTCGAGCAGCATAATTAATAAAGGGAGTTGTTGTTTTGAGTTTAAGAAAACGTGTGAAGCTTGTGTGCTTGCATAGAACTGAGAGTTCAAATACACAAACCGTTACTTTGTGTGATCTTGGAGCTGAGAATCACAAGAGAACCTCTTAAACCTAGATTTAAGAGCCTATCCCTTTTTATTTTATTGTTGTTCGTCTATAAGTTCATATAAACGCAAAAAGAGTTCGAACCGCCAACAAAAATCACATCAAGTGGTATCAGAGCATGGTTCAGTGCGACGGCGTGTGAGGGGGCGTCCATTGTCCAAATCGTGAATTTGTTGGCTCTATGGAAATCTAACATACAGGGCTACCTTGTGTCAAAATTTCAGCACGTTCCGATCAATAACGAAGTCACAGTGAATGCGAACATTTGATACAGATTTCTGTTCTTTCGGGCAGATTACATACTATTAGTAAAATAAAAACTGCAATCGATTGGTTTGTTATTTTTTGATTAGATTTTGGTCGAGTGTTTAGGACACCTAGGGATACTTTTTGTAAAATTTTCATAAATTTTCGAGGTGTTTGGATTTTGTTTTGGAGTATATATTTCAGATGAAGTTTCTGGGCAGTTTTCTTTTCGTTTGAGATCCATGGATACTAATGGATGGCCACCTTCTTTATTAGAGGCTTATAAAAGATGTGAAAGGGCTCTACAATTGGTACATGATCTTAGATATACATCAACCGTAGGTGTGAAAGATTGGAATGCGCAACAACAAGAAGAAAATGCTAATGATCAAATCCATAATGCTGAATTTCTAGGAGAAAGTTCACAACAATTTTCTATTGTTGGGGATGAAGAAAAGGTTGAAACTTTTTCAACTTTCCATGCTAAAGATTTGATCTTTGAAGTTTCTCTTAAGGAAGATTCGACCCCTCGCGTTGATGCAACCATCAAAGTTCCAATCTTGGATGTTCCATGTGCGCTTAAAGCCACAAAGCAAGTGTTGGGTGCAACGTTTTGTCGCATATTCTACTGATTTTTGCTATAAGGATGTCGTACGTTGTCATGCCCATCCACGAACTTCACGGGTTCCATTGCTGTTTCTCATCCGTGTACTTCGTCTTATGGATCATGGTTATCGTGCGTGGATGATTCCATGGACTTCAAAACTTGAGACAAGTTTTTTCTAAGGAGGAGAGTATGATGCGTATGAGGAGCATCAAGTTCGACAATCCTAGTTATGTTAGGATTCTTTATGTAGTTCCCTAGTTCTGTTAGGAAACTATGTATTTCATTTGCTTTATAACTCTTTATTTTAGGTGTTTGAATGATAAAGGGATCCTATTATGTTTAGGAGTCTAATGCCCTTGATCATGGAGTCTTGTTAGAATTCTACCTGGATTAGGAGTAGATAGGCGTGCTGCATATTTAATCCTAGGCGGTTGCTTGTTTTAGTTTGCATAGGAGTCTTTTTAGTTTATCCTAGTCTTAGGCGTGGATATAAATTATCACCACGGCTGGTTGGATAAGTGCTTAGCTTAGATAGGAGTTTTAAAATTTTATCTTGTTAAACTTGTTTAGTGTGCTTAGGTTTCTTTTAGGTTGTTATATATTTCGAGCAGCATAATTAATAAAGGGAGTTGTTGTTTTGAGTTTAAGAAAACGTGTGAAGCTTGTGTGCTTGCATAGAACTGAGAGTTCAAATACACAAACCGCGACTTTGTGTGATCTTGGAGCCGAGACTCACAAGAGAACCTCTTAAACCTAGATTTAAGAGCCTATCCCTTTTTATTTTATCGTTGTTCGTCTATAAGTTCATAAAAACACAAAAAGAGTTCGAACCGCCAACAAAAATCACATCAGATTCAACACAAATGTTGAAAAAATATGAAATCACAATTAGAAGAGAATTTGGAAATTTATATGCAGATTTAAAACATACAGAGGCTAAAAAGGAATATAGTAAAACTCAATTATATAATATGGAAATATGTTCTATGTGTCCAGAAGATATAAACAAATACAATTATGCATTTCAATTGAATTATTACGAATTAGGAACCGAAATACCTGAAGAATTAGCTATATTTAAAAAATTATATTTTAAAAAATTACCAATACCTATAAATACTATGGTACAAGAAGCATATGCCAAAGAACCTAAATCAGGAACTTTAGGAGAACAAATATCATTTTTACAAACTTGGTATAGAAATTATTGTATAGAAATTAATAATCAAAAGGCATTTAGAAAGCAAGCCAAAATAAGTAATTGTTGTGAAAAATATGAAATACCTAAATTTGGATGTCATAGATTAAATAAAAACTATAAAATTAAAAGACCAAAACAAAAACAAAGAAGATATAAAAGGTTTAAACGATATGGAAAATATAAACATAAGAAGAAATCAAACAAGAATTACTTTGTTAAAAGAAAAATTTACAAGTATGTTAAAAACCCTAAGAAATGTAGATGTTATAATTGTGGACAAATATGTCATATAGCAAAAGAATATAAAACCAGAGTAAATAAAAATACAAAAGAAATTAGTAAAAAATTTAATAATATTAATTTTATTGAATTACATATAGCGGAATACGAACTAGGAAAAACTAATATACCACCAGATGAAGAAATATATGTTTTAGAATATGAAACGGATAGTACTGAAATAAATGAAATCATGAATAGTGAAAAAGAAGATAATACTGAAACATATAGTAGTGATGGATAAAGAATTACAGGAAGTAAATTATGATGAAGATATTACCCCACAATACAAAGATCAAAGAGCTATTTTTGATTTACAAAAGTTTAATAAATTGAAACATGAAGGATTTACTTTATCTTCAAAAAAGATATTTGAGAAAAAATATGATTTATTAAATATATTCAAAAAAGAAAAGAAAGAATATTTAGTAATAGCAGATCGAGAACATGTTATAGATATAACACAAGTACAAGGTAATACAAAACTCCCATTAATAACACAAGAAGTACTAAATGAAGAAATAGAAAAAATTAATAGATCCTTAGGAAATAAACCAATAACATTTAGATTTGTAGAATTAGCAGCTACCGAAATAATAATAAAAGCATGTTTTAAAGAAGGAATAGATACCCCCTTTGAATTAGAATTAGCAGATGATAGAATTAAATACCCTATAGAAAAATCAATCATAGCACAACTTAAAGGAAACCTCATTTATCAAAAAGTAAGATTTATTATTAAGCCAAATTATTCAATAAGCTTAACCGATATGAATATAGGAAAGGCATTAGTTTTATATTGGAAATTAGATGGAATTAATATGATAAACGGATCTAAAGTTATGACAGTACAATGCAAAAATGCTTATATATTAACCAACCAACATCAAGTTTATACTAAAAACAAACTCGGACCAATTAATAACTATAGATACCGCTTTTACTGGTCTACTTTTACCAATAAATAAAGGATTAAATGTATACTCTAAACCAAATTATGGAGAACTAGAAATAAAAAAAAAAATTAAGTGTTTCTAAATCCAGAAAAGAACAAACAGTTAATAATCAATCTATCAAAATTAAATCACAAGAATATTACGTAATAATACAAATTGGCAATGGAAATCAAAGAGCAAAAATAGATATTAACTCGTATAATAATCATATTGCATTAGAAAACTTATTAGAAAGAATAATACACAATAATGAAAAAAATTAAAGGAAAAATAACTCTTATAACAAGAATAGAAACACAAGATATAAATGTTGAGTATGTAGTAACTTTAAATAACAAAATAGTATTAGGAAAAGAATTTTTAAAAACTGTTAAACCTTGGAAAATGGAACCAGAATATTTTGAATTTACTTATAATCAAATCCAATTTAAAACCAAAATAGTTAATGAGTAATTTAACATCTAACCAAGAAATCGAATTCAAAGAATTAAAGAAATTACGAAAACAAATAGAAAAGGCTAAGAAAGAGAAAAAAACATATAAGTCAAAGATTGCAATACATAATATGCCCAGGATGCCATCGAAACAGTATAAATATGTTATATGAGAAAGAAGGAAGGAAAATAAGAGAAATAGAAGAATTAGAACAACAATTAGAAAAAAAGAAAAATGAATTAGCATTATTTAATAGGAAATGAGTAATTTAATCTATATACTTATAAAAATAATCTTTGAAAGATATAAGAGTAGATACTATACACCAATGGTAGATACAGGAGCAGATACAACAATTATGAAATAAAATTGTTTACCAGTATGGAAAAAGTTAGATACACCATTTAGAATAAACGGATTTAACAATATTGAAATGCACAATTGTATTTGTTTATATCTTCCGACACATGAACATATTTCCATATTATATAATTGAGTTTTACTTTATTCCTTTTTAGCCTCTGTATGTTTTAAATCTGTAAATTTCCAAATTCTCTTCTAATTGCGATTTCATATATTGTTTCAACATTTGTGTTGAATCTGTCATATCTTGTCCTTCTGTCTTAGTACTTATTAGTTCTATTTTATCATTTGCTCCTATATAAGTTAACCAATTTCTAACTATTCCTCGTTATTGTTCCTTCAATATAATTAGCTGTCATGCTAACTGGTATTTTTGCTTCTATCAACCTTGCATTTATTTTAGCTATCCAATTTTGTATATCTAAATCAACATTCATTGAACAATCTAAGTTTAACGTTTCTCCTATTTGGTTATCTTTTGGTAAGTAACTATCTTCTATTTTTCGTCGATATTTTCATATTTGTTCATTAAATTTATTATTAGTACGATTATTTCTTTTTCTTAAAGCAGGTTTATAGTGTCTACTAGTCTCCATATAATAGTAATCTTCGTCTTCAGTAAGTACATTAATTTCTTTGTCTTTTTCTGAATTAAAATATGATTCTAAATACTTTGAATATCTAAATTCTTGACTAGATTGTTCTGAATTAAAATCTTCAATATTTTCCACTATATTATTTACTTTAAGAAAAGCCTATTTTAGTATTTAGATCTTCTAAATAAGAGAAATAGAAGAACTAGAACATCAATTAGAAAATAAGAAAAATGAATTAGCATTATTTAATAGGAAATGAGTAATTTAATCTATATACTTATAAAAATAATCTTTGAAGAATATAAGAGTAAATACTATACACCAATGGATATCTTATCAATAACCTTTTATATATTCTTTTTTGTAAGATACTTGATACAAAAATCTTAGAATAAACGGAGTATGATTATGGAGCAAATATGAAAATTTTCATCATCTCTTCTAATTGCGATTTCATATTTTTTCCAGAGTGGTATCTACATATATATTCTTTTTTGTAACAATTTAATTATAAGCTCTACGTACAATAGCGTCTGTTTCATATCCATAATCTCGACTTTGAGATGTAATGAAAGTATTTAATTCTTTGTGATTTACCCAAACAGGTGTTTTAACTATAGTACATAGAGCTTCATATATTGTTTTGATTTTTACAGCTCTCTTTTCTCTGAGAATATCCTGGTACCTCATTAAGGTTTATTTCATGTGGGCCATTACTTTTTCGGGATAATATAGTTTGTCGTGCATCCCATTCAAATAACCCTGATACATTGTTTTATTTCTTGGAAAGTAACTTCGCCGGAGATCGTAGCATCTTACAAAAATCATAGGAGATTTTGTAATCTGCAAATAATTCTTAGCTGCTTTGTATAGGCTAGGTATTGATAATAGCTCTTCTCCATTCATTGTATATACTGAATTAAGAAGGCCATAATCATACGCTGCCTTAACTAGATTTGCATTACATCTAGAGCAATGCTATTAATTCATTTATCTTTTTCAAGGGGTTAGTAACATAACCTCTTTCTATCTATGCTTGACTATCTTTAATAGTAACCTCAGGGGTTGTATTTAATTTATTAGCAATCGTTAAGAAATTTGTAATATACCGACGAACCGAGGATTCATAGTCTGTTTGTTTCCAAGGGTTAGCTTTTCCTTGAAAGAAGTAGTATCCATTACGAGAGTAGGGAATTCAATCGCGTTAATAACCGGTGCTGGGAATAATATTTTGTTTTGGAGAATAGTTTTGTAAAGACATATTTCTTTTAAAAGGGGTATTAATTTTTTTTGTAATAGTTCTCGCTTTTATAGTTTTGGCTACGCTGCGCTATCCGCTTGCTCCTTAACCGGATTAGAACCGGCTTCTCTTTTCATAAGAGCGAGCTCTTCCATTATCTCTTTGATCCGTATCTTTAGGCGGCGATTTTCGAGAATCAATTGTCGAGCTATTTCCTGGAGAGATAGTATGCATAACAATTTTCATTAGTTTTCAATAGTTCAACGAAAACTCATATTGATTAATATCGTCTAGAATCCTATTTATTTCTTTTCTTGTAATAGAATCTTGTAGTTTTTGTAACCAACTTCCGACGCTTTATTGTCTATTCTAAGTATAAATTTGCTATAATCTATGAAAATCATACATAGTAACACTAACCAAATATTAGAAAAGGTGTATAGAGTAGAAAATAATTTTAATAAAGAAAAACAAAATCTCAAAATTGAGTATAATAATAGTTTTGATAAAATAGAAGAACAAACTTATACTTAATATAAAAAATAAAACCGACATACACGAAATTCATGAATCGATGAAGAAGCAACAAATAATAATACGTTAGAAGATCTAAATACTGAAATAGAAAGAATTAAAGTAAATAAAATAGAGGAAAATATTGAAGATTTTCATTCGAACAATCTAGTCAAGAATTTAGATATTCAAACTATTTAGAATCGGATTTTAATTCGAGAAAAAGACAAAGAAATTAATAGTTATTTGCACTAGATTATTTTCTTTAGCTAGTCTTCCTTCTCTATCAAATTCGGTTTCTAATATCATTTCTTTTCTGTCATTTATTAAATATAATCTTCCTTCTATAATTTCTCGCAAATTGTCTATTTTGATTTGTTTTATGTATTTTAAATGGACCATCTTGATATCTTATTATTTCTGTATCAATAATCTTTTCAGTTTTATTCATTAATCAGGTTGTTCAACTATTCTTTGATAGTCAACTTCTATTCTTTTTCTCAAAAGTAATTCAGGAAATAACCGGAATATTCTTTAATTATTTTCTTATCTAAAATTTTATCACCTTGCTCTTCTAGTTCTATAGGCATTTTAGTATTACTGGGTTCGTTTTTGTCTTCTTTGTTTTCTTTTTAATAATTGTATAATTAATAAGATGTTTGTGTTTATTATTTTTAAATTAGTCACGAAATTACCCTCTTGTTCTAGTTCACTCATGTGTATAAGCTTGATCTACTTATTGTATATTCCATATGATTTCTTTCTATTTTATCGGCTATGTCATCTTGTTCTTTGAGTTGTATATTTAGTACCGCTATTTGATCATCTAAGGCTTTTAGTTGTTCTTATATATCGTTTTCATCGTATTCATTACTTAACCTTGCTTTTTCGAGTATTTGTATTTTCTTTGTAATACCCATCCTTTGTTGGTTTTTTATTTCTAAACATTTAACATCCGATTGTATAGTTGATATGAAGTTAAAGTTTTCTTTTCTTATAGCCTTTCTAATTTGCGACTTAGTTGTCATATGTATAATAAACTTTTTAAATCTTTTAATTCTTGTTTGTTAACTAAAAGTTTATCCATCTTAGTTTGATTGTTCCGTAATAATTTAATTAAAGCATTTCTTGTTTCATTATCGTTTCTCCTATGTGCTTCATATAAATAGTCCCGAAAGTCTATCATTTTATTTTGTAAATCCTCAATTTTCATATCTAAAGCAAATTCCCTTAATTCTATGTTGCTTCTACAATATCTTATTTGTGTTTTCGTACTTTTAAATAAATCAAGCAAAATTTTCTTCTAAACTTTTTATTAGACTCAATCCCTTCATCTATAACGGACATCAATCGGTTAATAATAATTCTATCGGCCTTCATATAAGTATTAGCGATCCGCTCTTCTACCACTAAGCATTAAAGCAAAATTAAAAAAGATCACACTCTTTAACCTCACCACATAGGTTTTATGCATTATGTCCAAAAACGCCTTTTCCTCTTCAATGGCTAACTAGGACTCTCGCTACCAATTGTCTCTTGGTTATTAAGCATGATATTACTTAACCTCGGGAGAGCATAATTAAGATAGTACACATCCTATATGAAGTTATAGAATTATTTTAACGGATCTCGGTATTGTTATAAATTAAAGGATTGAATTTAAACCTAGTTCATATGAAAGAGATTTACCTTAGCTTTTTCCGTAGTTGATAATAAGATATCTTGACCGATGCTAACTTTAATTATTCTTGCTCCCGATACCGCATTTATCAAAGTGCGCAAAAAATTAGAGAGAGAATTTGTAGAGAGAGGAGATGTGGTGAATTGGTGCGCCGATGCCTAAAACTGCATCAAGGCTTTCTTATTTATAGGCAAGAGTTTACATTGTTCGTATAATTTTACATTACTATTACAATACTATTTAGACTATCCAATTTGTTAGTTTTTCATGATGTCCATCTTTTAATAACTATTACGGATACTTAAGTTTTATCGAGTGATCTTATCTAAGTGTAGGATTCCAATTTCTATTATTTCTAAATTGTTATTTTCTCTTTTTTGTTGTCATTTTTTGGACTAATTTGTGTTCTTCTCTCTTTTTATATTTTTCCCATTCTAGAGGTATTCGTTCTCTATTTTTAACTACTTTGGCTTTCAATTTATTTCTGCATGGAGTAAATAATGTAAAAAATTCTTTACCTATGCTAAATGGTTTATATTTATTGAGAAAATTGGTTCCTAATATATATCTTTTCCTATTAATTCAAAGCAATATACTCTTGGTATAATTAATATTTTGTTCCAAATTTGTATTTGTACATTAGTTTGGTGAAGTATAATTTTACTACTATTATTGTTAAATCCGTTTATTCAAAATGGTGTATCTAACTTTTTCCATACTTGGTAAACAATTTTCTTTCATAGTTGTTATAGCTGCTCCCGTATCTACCATTGGTATATAGTATATCCTTCAAAGATTATTTTTATAAGTATATAGATTAAATTACTCATTTCCTATTAAATAATGCTAATTCATTTTTCTTATTTTCTAATTGTTGTTCTAATTCTTCTATTTCTCTTATTTTCCTTCCTTCTTTCTCATATAACATACCTATATTGTTTCTATGGCATCCTGCACATATTATGTATTGCGAGTCTTTGACTTATATGTTTTTTTTTCTCTTTCTTAGCCTTTTCTATTTGTTTTCATCTATATTTTCCATTGTAGTTACGTAATTTGTCTGCTCTTGCATATTTGGCACTTGTGATTATTCACCTGCTGCATCCAACTACAATACTTCTTCAATGTTTCTCGAGTCATAAAGTTTCTTTGAAGATATCTCTTAACTTGGTTCCTCATCTGGATGAAGTAAACTCCATATACGGGATTTTATAGTTTCTATAGCTTCATATCCATAATCTCGACTTTGAGATGTAATCAAAGTATTTAATTCTTTGTGATTTACCCGGACATGGGTTTTAACTATAGTACATAGAGCTTCATAAATTGTTATGATTTTTACAGCTCTCTTTTCTCCGAGAATATATGGTACCTCATTAAGGTGTATTTACGGTCGGGCCATTACTTTTTCCGGGATAATATAGTTTGTCGTGCATCCCATTCTAATAACTCGGATACATTATTTTATTTCTTGGAAAAAAAACCATAAAAGCAAGGTTTAAACCAAATCCTCTATACCAAGTTTGTAAAAAGCAAGGTTAAGTAATGAATACGATGAAAACGATATAGAAGAACAAATAAAAGCCTTAGATGATCAAATAGCAGTACTAAATATACACCTTAAAGAACAAGATGACATAGTTGATAAAATAGAAAGAAATCATATTGAATATACAGTAAGTAGATCAAGCTCATACATATGAGTGAACTAGAACAAGAGGGTAATTTCGTAACTAATTTAAAAATAATAAACACAAACATCTTATTAATTATTCACTTATTAAAAAGAAGACAAAAACGAGCCCATAATACTAAAATACCAATAGAACTAGAAGTGCAAGGTTATAAAATTTTAGATAAGAAAATAATTAAAGAATATTCCAAGTTATTTCCTGAATTACTTTTGAGAAAAAGAATAGAAGTTGAATATCAAAGAATAGTTGAACAACCAGATTAATGAATAAAACTGAAATGATTATTGATACAGAAATAATAAGATATCAAGATGGTCCATTTAAGATACATAAAACAAATCAAAATAGACAATTTGCGAAAATTATGGAAGGAAGATTATATTAAATAAATGACAGAAAAGAAATGATATTAGAAACTGAATTTGATAGAGAACGAAGACTAGCTAAAGAAAATAATCTAGTGCAAATAACAAATATAGCAAGTGATTATCAAGAAAACAGAACAATAAATGATATATATAAAAAAAATGTAGAAGTTAGAAAGAAAATATGATGAAAGAATGAGAAAAATGGAACAATCTATGAAAATCATACATAGTAACACTAAATAAATATTAGAAAAGGTGTATAGTGTAGAAAATAATTTATATGGATAATAGAAACAGACGCTAGTGAAACCAACAATGGTTATGGAGCAAGATAATATAGGTATAATAATGATAAAAAAGAATATATATGTAGATACCACTCAGGGAACCTTTAAAGCAAATGAAATCAATTGGGACATAAATAAAAAAGAATTAAAAGCAGTAAAATATGGAATTAAGAAATTTGAACCTTATGTTGTTTATAGCAAATTTATACTTTGAACAGACAATAAAACCATCGAAGTTGGTTAACTCAAAAACTACAAGATTCTATTACAAGAAAAGAAATAAATAGGATTATAGCCGATATTAATCAATATGACTTTTACGTTGAACTATTGAAAACTAATGAAAATTGTTATGCGGACTCTCTCTCCCGAAATAGCTCGACAACCGATTCTCGAAAATCGGGAGCTAAAGATTCGAATCAAAGAGATAATGGAAGAGCTCGCTCTTATGAAAAGAGAAGTAGCTTCTAATCCAGTTAAGGAGCAAGCGAGATAGTGGCGTAGCCAAAACTATAAAAACGAGAACTATTACAAAAAAAAATTAATACCCCTTTTAAAAGAAATATGTCTTTACAAAACTATTCTCCAAAATAAAATATTATTCCCAGACCAGTTATTACCGAGATTGAATTCCCTACTCTCGTACCAGATACTACTTCTTTCAAGGAAAAGATAACCCTTGGAAACAAACGGACTATGAACCCTCCGGTTCGTCGGTATATTGCAAATTTCTTAACAATTGCTAATAAATTAAATACAACCCCTGAGGTTACTATTAAAGATAGTCAAGCGAGAGATAGAAAGAGGTTATGTTACTAACCCCTTGAAAAAGATAAATGAATTAATAGCATTGCCTATATGTAATGCAAATCTAGTTAAGGCGGCGAATGATTATAGCCTTCTTAATTCAAGATATACAATGAATGGAGAAGAGCTATATATTATCAATACCTAGCTTATACAAAGCAACTAAGAATTATTTGCGAGATTACAAAATCTCCCTTTTTACATTTTCCCCATTCTAGAGGTATTCGTTCTCTAATTTTAACTACTTTGGTTTTCAATTTATTTCGCATGGAGTAAATAATGTATGAAATTCTTTACCTATGCTAAATGGTTTATATTTATTGAGAAAATTGGTTCCTAATATTATATCTTTTCCTATTAATTCAAACCAATATACTCTTGGTATAATTAATATTTTGTTTCAAATTTTTATTTGTACATTAGTTTGGTAAAGTATAATTTTACTACTATTATTGTTAAATCCGTTTATTCAAAATTAAAACTCAATTATATAATATGGAAATATGTTCTATGTGTCCGAGAAGATATAAAGAAATGCAATAGTGCATTTCAATTGAATTATTACGAATTAGGAACCGAAACACCTGAAGAATTAGCCATATTTAGAATGGTACAATGGTACAAGAAGCATATGCTAAAAAACCTAAATCGAAACTTTAGGAGAACAAATATACTTTTTACAAACTTGGTATAGAAATTATTGTATAAAAATTAATAATCAAAAGGCATTTAGAAAGCAAGCCAAAATAAGTAATTGTTGTGAAAAATATGAAATACCTAAATTTGGATGTCATTGATTAAATAAAAACTATAAAATTAAAAGACCAAAACAAAAACCAAGAAGATATAAAAGGTTTAAACCATATGGAAAATATAAACATAAGAAGAAATCAAACAAGAATTACTTGTTAAAAGAAAAATTTACAAGTATGTCAAAAACCCTAAGAAATGTAGATGTTATAATTATGGATAAATAGGTCATATAGCAAAAGAATGTAAAACCGGAGTAAATAATAATACAAAAGAAATTAGTAAAAAATTTAAAAATATTAATTTTATTGAATTACATATAGCGGAATACGAACTAGGAAAAGCTAATATACCACCGGATGAAGAAATATATGTTTTCGAATATGAAACGGATAGTACTTGAAATAAATGAAATCATGAATAGTGAAAAAGAAGATAATACTGCAAGAGATAGTAGTGATGGATAAAGAATACAGGAAGTAAAATATGATGAAGATATTACCCCACAACACAAAGATTAAAGAGCGATTTTTTATTTACAAAAGTTTAATAAATTGAAACATGAAGGATTTACTTTATCTTCAAAAAAGATATTTAAGAAAAAATATTATTTATTAAATATATTCAGAAAAGAAAAGAAAGAATATTTAGTAATAGCGAGATAGAAAACATGTTATAGATATAACACAAGTACATGAAAATAATTTTAATAATTAAATACAAAATCTCAAAATTGAGTATAATAATAGATTTGATAAAATAGAAGAACAACTTATACATAATATAAAAAATAAAACCGACATATCCGAAATTCATGAATCGATGAAGAAGCAATAAATAATAATTCGTTAGAAGATCTAAATACTGAAATAGAATGACTTGAAGTAAATAATATAGAGGAAAATATTGAAGATTTTAATTCGAACAATCTAGTCAACAATTTAGATATTCAAACTATTTAGAATTAGATTTTAATTTTGAAAAAGACAAAGAAATTAATGTACTTACTAAAGACGAAGATTACTATTATATGGAGACTAGTAGACACTATAAACCCGCTTTAAGAAAAAGAAATTATAATCGTACTAATAATAAATTTAATGACCAAATATGGAAATATCTACGAAATATAGATTACCAAAAGATAACCAAATAGGAGAAACTTTAAACTTAGATTGTTCAATGAATGTTGATTTAGATATAAAAAATTGGATAGCTAAAATAAATACAAGGTTAATAGAAGCAAAAATACCGGTTAACGTGCAACTAATTATATTGAAGGAACAATAACATGAATAGTTAGAAATTGGTCAACTTATATAGGAGCAAATGATTAAACAGAACTAAGAAGTACTAAGACGAAGGACAAGATATGACAGATTCAACACAAATGTTGAAAAAAATATGAAATCGCAATTAGAAAAGAATTTGGAAATTTAAATGCGGATTTAAAACATACGAGGCTAAAAAGGAATATAGTAAAACTCAATTACATAATATGAAAATATGTTCTATGTGTCCAGGAAGATATAAACAAATACAATTGTGCATTTCAATTGAATTATTACGAATTAGGAACCAAAACATCTAAAGAATTAGCAATATTTAGAAAATTATATTTTGAAAAATTACCAATACCTATAAATACTATGGTATAAGAAGCATATGCCAAAGAACCAAAATCGGGAACTTTAGGAGAACAAATATCATTTTTACAAACTTGGTATAGAAATTATTGTATAGAAATTAATAATCAAAAGGCATTTAGAAAGCAAGCCAAAATAAGTAATTGTTGTGAAAAATATGAAATACCTAAATTTAGATGTCATAGATTAAATAAAAAGAATAAAATTAAAAGACCAAAACAAAAACCAAGAAGATATTAAAAGGTTTAAACCATATGGAAAATATAAACATAAGAAGAAATCAAACAAGAATTACTTTGTTAAAAGAAAAATTTACAAGTATGTTAAAAACCCAAAGAAATGTAGATGTTATAATTATGGACAAATAGGTCATACAAAGAAAAGAATGTAAAACCATAGTAAATAAAAATACAAAATAAACTAGTAAAAAATTTAAAATATTAATTTAGTTGAATTACATATAGCGGAATACGAACTACGAAAAACTAATATACCACCGGATGAAGAAATATATGTTTTAGAATATGAAACGGATAGTACTGAAATAATTGAAATCATGAATAGTAAAAAAGAAGATAATACTTAAAACGTATAGTAGTGATGGATAAAGAATTACGGGAAGTTAATGATGATGAAGATATTACCCCACAACACAAAGATCAAAGAGCAATTTTTGATTTACAAAGTTTAATAAATTGAAACATGAAGGATTTACTTTATCTTCAAAAAAGATATTTGAGAAAAAATATGATTTATTAAATATATATACGTAAAAGAAAAGAAAGAATATTTAGTAATAGCAGATAGAGAACATGTTATAGATATAACACAAGTACATGAAAATAATTTTAATAAAGAAAAACAAAATCTCAAAATTGAGTATAATAATAGATTTGATAAAATAGAAGAACAAATTTTATACTTAATATAAAAAATAAAACCGACATATCCGAAATTCATGAATCGGATGAAGAAGCAATAAATAATAATACATTAGAAGATCTAAATACTTGAAATAGAAAGACTTGAAGTAAATAATATAGAGGAAAATATTGAAGATTTTAAGTCGAAACAGTCTAGTCAAGAATTTAGATATTCAAACTATTTAGAATCGATTTTGATTCGAAAAAGACAAAGAAATTAATGTACTTACTGAAGACGAAGATTACTATTATATGGAGATTAGTAGACACTATAAACCCGCTCTAAGAAAAAGAAATTATAATCGTACTAATAATAAGTTTAATGAACAAATATGGAAATATCGACGAAAAATAGAAGATAGTTACTTACCAAAAGATAACCAAATAGGAGAAATTATAAACTTAGATTGTTCAATGAATGTTGATTTAGATATACAAAATTGGATAGCTAAATAAATGCAAGGTTAATAGAAGCAAAAATACCGCTTAGCATGGCGACTAATTATATTGAAGGAACAATATCGGGAATTGTTAGAAATTGGTTAACTTATATAGGAGCAAATGATAAAACATAACTAAGAAGTACTAAGACAGAAGGACAAGATATGACAGATTCAACACAAATGTTGAAAAAATATGAAATTGCAATTAGAAGAGAATTTGGAAATTTAAATGCGATTTAAAACTCAATTATATAAAAACGAATATTTTATCAAAATTGAGTATAATAATAGATTTGATAAAATAGAAGAACAACTTATAATTAATATAAAAAATAAAACGGACATATCGAAATTCATGAATCGATGAAGAAGCAATAAATAATAATACATTAGAAGATCTAAATACTGAAATAGAAAGACTTGAAGTAAATAATATAGAGGAAAATATTGAAGATTTTAATTCGAACAATCTAGTCAAGAATTTAGATATTCAAACTATTTAGAATCGATTTTAATTCGAAAAAGAAAAAGAAATTAATGTACTTACCGAAGACGAAGATTACTATTATATGGAGACTAGTGGACACTATAAGCCTTGCTTTAAGAAAAAGAAATTATAATCGTACTAATAATAAATTTAATGCACAAATATGGAAATATCGTCTAGACACTATAAACCCGCTTTAAGAAACGAAAATTATAATCGTACTAATAATAAATTTAATGCACAAATATGGAAATATCGACGAAAAATAGAAGATAGTTACTTACCAATAGATAACAAAATCGGAGAAACTTTAAACTTAGATTGTTCAATGAATGTTGATTTAGATATACAAAATTGGATAGCTAAAATAAATAAATGCAAGGTTAATAGAACAAAAATACCGATTAGCATGGCATCTAATTATATTGAAGGAACAATAACAGGAATAGTTAGAAATTGGTTAACTTATATAGGAGCAAATGACAAAACGAACTAAGAAGTACTAAGACGTAAGGACAAGATATGGCGAGATTCAACACAAATGTTGAAAAATTATGAAATTGCAATTAGAAGAGAATTAGGAAATTTAAATGCAGATTTTAAAACATACAGAGGCTAAAAAGGAATATAGTAAAACTCAATTATATAATATGAAAATATGTTCTATGTGTCCATAAGATATAAACAAATATAATTGTGCATTTCAATTGAATTATTACGAATTAGGAACCGAATCACATGAAGAATTAGCTAAATTGAGAAAATTTTATTTTAAAAAATTACCAATACCTATAAATACTATGGTACAAGAAGCATATGCCAAAGAACCTAAATCAGGAACTTTAGGAGAACAAATATCATTTTTACAAACTTGGTATAGAAATTATTGTATAGAAATTAATAATCAAATGGCATTTAGAAAGCAAGCCAAAATAAGTAATTGTTGTGAAAAATATGAAATACCTAAATTTGAATGTCATAGATTAAATAAAAACTATAAAATTAAAAGTCCAAAACAAAAACCAAGAAGATATAAAAGGTTTAAACCATATGGAAAATATAAACACAAGAAGAAATCAAATAAGAATTACTTTGTTAAAAGAAAATTTTACAAGTATGTTAAAAACCCTAAGAAATGTAGATGTTATAATTGTGGACAAATAGGTCATATAGCAAAGAATGTAAAACCGAGTAAATAAAAATACAAAAGAAATTAGTAAAAAATAAAAAATATTAATTTTATTGAATTACATATAGCGGAATACGAACTAGGAAAAACTAATATACCACCGGATGAAGAAATATATGTTTTAGAATATGAAACGGATAGTACGGAAATAAATGAAATCATGAATAGTGAAAAAGAAGATAATCTTCAAACCGAGATAGTTGTGAAGGATATATAATTACAAGAAGTAAATTATGATGAAGATATTACCCCACAACACAAAGATCAAAGAGATATTTTTTATTTACAAAAGTTTAATAAATTGAAACATAAAGGATTTATTATATCTTCAAAAAAGATATTTGAGAAAAAATATGATTTTTTAAATATATTCAAAAAGAAAAGAAAGAATATTTAGTAATAGCAGATAGAGAACATGTTATAGGTACAACACAAGTACATGATAATAATTTAAATAAAGAAATACAAAATCTCAAAATTGAGTATAATAATATATTTGATAAAATAGAAGAACAAATTATACCTAATATAAAAGATAAAACCGACATATCGAAAGTCATGAATCGATGAAGAAGCAATTAATAAAATACATTAGAAGATCTAAATACTTGAAATAAAAAGACTTGAAGTAAATAACATTGAGGAAAATATTGAAGATTTTAATTCGAACAATCTAGTCAAGAATTTAGATATTCAAACTATTTGGAATCGATTTTAAATCACAAAAGACAAAGAAATTAATGTACTTACTGAAGACGAAGATTACTATTATATGGAGACTAGTAGACACTATAAACCCGCTTTAAGAAAAAGAAGTTATAATCGTACTAATAATAAATTTAATGCACAAATATGGAAATATCGACGAAAAATAGAAGATAGTTACTCACCAAAAGATTACAAAATAGGAGAAACTTTAAACTTAGATTGTTCAATGAATGTTAATTAAAATATTCAAAATTGGATAGCTAAAATAAATGCAAGGTTAATAGAAGCAAAAATACCGGTTAGCATGGCATCTAATTATATTGAAAGAACAATAACAGGAATAGTTAGAAATTTGTTAACTTATACAGGAGCAAATGATAAAACAGAACTAAGAAGTACTACGACGGAAGGACAAGATATGACAAATTCAACACAAATGTTGAAAAAATATGAAATCGCAATTAAAAGAGAATTTGGAAATTTAAATGCAGATTTAAAACATACGAGGCTAAAAAGGAATATAGTAAAACTCAATTATATAATATGGAAATATGATCTATGTGTCCGGAAGATATAAACAAATACAATTGTGCATTTCAATTGAATTATTACGAATTAGGAACCAAATCACATGAAGAATTCGCAATATTTAGAAAATTTTATTTTGAAAAATTACCAATACCTATAAATACTATGGTACAAGAAGCATATGCCAAAGAACCTAAATCAGGAACTTTAGGAGTACAAATATCATTTTTACAAACTTGGTATAGAAATTATTGTATAGAAATTAATAATCAAATGGCATTTAGAAAGCAAGCCAAAATATGTAATTGTTGTGAAAAATATGAAATACCTAAATTTGGATGTCATAGATTAAAAAAAAAACTATAAAATTAAAAGACCAAAACAAAACCAAGAAGATATAAAAGGTTTAAACCATATGGAAAATATAAGCATAAGAAGAAATCAAATAAGAATTACTTTGTTAAAAGAAAAATTTACAAGTATGTTAAAAACCCTAAGAAATGTAGATGTTATAATTGTGGACAAATAGGTCATATAGCAAAAGAATGTAAAACCAGAGTAAAGAAAAATACAAAAGAAATTAGTAAAAAATTAAAAATATTAATTTTATTGAATTACATATAGCGGAATACGAACTAGGAAAAACTAATATACCACCAGATGAAGAAATATATGTTTTAGAATATGAAACGGATAGTACTGAAATAAATGAAATCATGACCAGTGAAAAAGAAGATAATACTTAAACAGATAGTTGTGAAGGATAAAGAATTACATGAAGTAAATTATGATGAAGATATTACCCCACAACACAAAGATCAAAGAGCTATTTTTTATTTACAAAAGTTTAATAAATTGAAACATGAAGGATTTATTTTATCTTCAAAAAGATATTTTAGAAAAAATATGATTTTTTAAATATATTCAGAAAAGAAAAGAAAGAATATTTAGTAATAGCATATAGAGAACATGTTATAGATACAACACAAGTACATGATAATAATTTTAATAAAGAAATACAAATTCTCAAAATTGAGTATAATAATATATTTGATAAAATAGAAGAACATCTTATACTTAATATAAAAGATAAACCGACATATCGAAATTCATGAATCGAGATGAAGAAGCAATTAATAATAATACATTAGAAGATCTAAATACTCGAAATAAAAAAACTTGAAGTAAATAATATAGAGGAAAATATTGAAGATTTTAATTCGAGAACAATCTAGTCAAGAATTTAGATATTCAATCTATTTAGAATCGATTTTAAATCACAAAAAGACAAAGAAATTAATGTACTTACTGAAAACGAAGATTACTATTATATGGAGACTAGTAGACACTATAAACATGCTTTAAGAAAAAGAAATTATAATCGTACTAATAATAAATTTAATGCACAAATGTGGAAATATCGACGAAAAATAGAAGATAGTTACTTTCCAAAAGATTACCAAATAGGAGAAACTTTAAACTTAGATTGTTAAATGAATGTTAATTTAGATATACAAAATTGGATTGCTAAAATAAATGCAAGGTTAATAGAAGCAAAAATACCAGGTTAGCATGGCATCTAATTATATTGAAAGAACAATAACAGGAATAGTTAGAAATTTGTTAACTTATACAGGAGCAAATGATAAAACAGAACTAAGAAGTACTAAGACGGAAGGACAAGATATGACAAATTCAACACAAATGTTGAAAAAATATGAAATCGCAATTAAAAGAGAATTTGGAAATTTAAATGCAGATTTAAAACATACGAGGCTAAATAGAAATATAGTAAAACTCAATTATATAATATGGAAATATGATCTATGTGTCCGAAGATATAAACAAATACAATTGTGCATTTCAATTGAATTATTACGAATTAGGAACCGAATCACCCGAAGAATTAGCTATATTTAGAAAATTATATTTTGAAAAATTACCAATAACTATAAATACTATGGTGCAAGATGCATATGCCAAAGAACCTAAATCAGGAACTTTAGGAGAACAAATATCATTTTTACAAACGTGGTATAGAAATTATTGTATAGAAATTAATAATCAAAAGGCATTTAGAAAGCAAGCCAAAATAAGTAATTGTTGTGAAAAATATGAAATACCAAAAATTTGGATGTCATAGATTAAATGAAAACTATAAAATTAAAAGACCAAAACAAAAACCAAGAAGATATAAAAGGTTTAAACCATATGGAAAATATAAACATAAGAAGAAATCAAACAAGAATTACTTTGTTAAAAGAAAAATTTACAACTATGTTAAAAAATCCTAAGAAACGTAGATGTTATAATTGTAGACAAATAGGTCATATAGCAAAAGAATGTAAAACTAGAGTAAATAAAAATAAAAAAGAAATTAGTAAAAAATTTAAAAATAAATTTTTTATTGAATTACATATAGCGGAATACGAACTAGGAAAAACTAATATACCACCGAGATGAAGAAATATATGTTTTAGAATATGAAACGGATAGTACCGAAATAAATGAAATCATGAATAGTGAAAAAGAAGATAATACTTGAAACAGATATAGTTGTGAAGGATAAAGAATTACGGGAAGTAAATTATGATGAAGATATTACCCCACAACAAAAAGATCAAAGAGCTATTTTTGATTTACAAAAGTTTAATAAATTGAAACATGAAGGACTTATTTTATCTTCAAAAAAGATATTTGAAAAAAAAAATATGATTTATTAAATATATATAGAAAAGAAAAGAAAGAATATTTAGTAAGAGCGGATAGAGAACATGTTATAGATACAACACAAGTACATGATAATAATTTTAATAAAGAAATACAAAATCTCAAAATTGAGTATAATAATAGATTTGATAAAATAGAAGAACAACTTATAATTAATATAAAAAATAAAGCCGACATATCCGAAATTCATGAATCGATGAAGAAGCAATAAATAATAATACATTAGAAGATCTAAATACTGAAATAGAAAGACTTGAAGTAAATAATATAGAGGAAAATAGTGATGAGTTTAAGTCGAACAATCTAGTCAAGAATTTAGATATTCAAACTATTTAGAATCGATTTTAATTCGAAAAAGACAAAGAAATTAATGTACTTACTGAAGACGAAGATTACTATTATATGGAGACTAGTAGACACTATAAACCCGCTTGAAGAAAAATAAATTATAATCGTACTAATAATAAATTTAATGCACAAATATGGAAATATCGACGAAAAATAGAAGATAGTTACTTACCAAAAGATTACCAAATAGGAGAAACTTTAAACTTAGATTGTTCAATGAATGTTAATTTAGATATACAAAATTAGATAGCTAAAATAAATGCAAGGTTAATAGAAGCAAAAATACCGATTAGCATGGCATCTAATTATATTGAAAGAACAATAACGGGAATAGTTAGAAATTTGTTAACTTATACGAGGAGCAAATGATAAAAACGGAACTAAGAAGTACTAAGACGAAGGACAAGATATGACAAAATTCAACACAAATGTTGAAAAAATATGAAATCGCAATTAAAAGAGAATTTGGAAATTTAAATGCGGATTTAAAACATACAGAGGCTAAAAAGGAATATAGTAAAACTCAATTATATAATATGGAAATATGATCTATGTGTCCAGAAGATATAAACAAATACAATTGTGCATTTCAATTGAATTATTACGAATTAGGAACCGAATCACCTGAAGAATTAGCAATATTTAGAAATTTTTTTTTGAAAAATTACCAATACCTATAAATACTATGGTACAAGAAGCATATGCCAAAGAACCTAAATCAGGAACTTTAGGAGAACAAATATCATTTTTACAAACTTGGTATAGAAATTATTGTATAGAAATTAATAATCAAATGTCATTTAGAAAGTAAGCCAAAATAAGTAATTGTTGTGAAAAATATGAAGTACCTAAATTTGAATGTCATAGATTAAATAAAAACTATAAAATTAAAAGACCCAAAAAAAACCAAGAAGATATAAAAGGTTTAAACCATATGGAAAATATAAACATAAGAAGAAATCAAATACGAATTACTTTGTTAAAAGAAAAATTTACAAGTATTTTAAAAACCCTAAGAAATGTAGATGTTATAATTGTTGACAAATAGGTCATATAGCAAAAGAATGTAAAACCGAGTAAATAAAAATACAAAAGAAATTAGAAAAAAATTAAAAATAATAATTTTATTGAATTACATATAGCGGAATACGAACTAGGAAAAACTAATATACCACCGGATGAAGAAATATATGTTTTAGAATATGAAACGGATAGTACTTGAAATAAATGAAATCATGAATAGTGAAAAAGAAGATAATATCGAAACGGATAGTTGTGAAGGATAAAGAATTACAGGGAAGTAAATTATGATGAAGATATTACCCCACAACACAAAGATCAAAGAGCAATTTTTTATTTACAAAAGTTTAATAAATTGAAACATGAAGGATTTATTTTATCTTCAAAAAAGATATTTGAGAAAAAATATGATTTATTAAATATATTCGAAAAAGAAAAGAAAGAATATTTAGTAAGAGCGAGATAGAGAACATGTTATAGATACAACACAAGTACATGATAATAATTTTAATAAAGAAATACAAATTCTCAAAATTGAGTATAATAATAGATTTGATAAAATAGAAGAACAACTTATACTTAATATAAAAAATAAAGCGACATATCCGAAATTCATGAATCGATGGAGAAGCAATTAATAATAATACATTAGAAGATCTAAATACTGAAATAGAAAGACTTGAAGTAAATAATATAGAGGAAAATATTTATGATTTTAAGTCGAACAATCTAGTCAATAATTTAGATATTCAAACTATTTAAATAAGTCAAAAGGGTAGTTAATGACAAAGTGAAAAGTATATAAAATCGAATACGAAATTTTTTCAAAATTGATGTCTAGAATAACAAAGAACTAATATTGATACTAAAGACAAGTGTTGCGGGGAAAAGACCGAGGCAAATACTAATATATTATACCACTTTGTAACACCCCAAAATTTCTCTCTTTCTAAAAACATATTTTAATATAAAACTCTTGAGAAACTTGAGAGTATTACCGCCATGTGATAACGTTAAATGCTTTAATACTAGCTACTAATTGAACTTTAAACTAATGTAGCGGAATAACTGAAATAATTTCTCTTTATTGATATAAACTTTATTATTCAAATATGACAATGAAAAATAGAAAATAAAAATAACATCTCCTAGACTAATTATTGCTCCTCACTAGCTCCCCCATTTGAAGTATGCATCATATCAACTTGTAAATTCTGCTCGCCAAAATAGGGTCATCACAGGGACAAATCCATAAAAAAAAACAAATATAAAAGCGTGTCAGGTAAAATACCGAGTACATGTATATGCGGAATATTAAACTTTTTTATTTAATAAAACATTCAAAACCTTTAACTTTCATAAACCTTCTTTGGATACTTTTAATACTTATATAATATAAAGTATATAACTTTAATAAAAATCCTTTTTCCTTGCTTAGGTACCTTTCTAAAGTGTGCACACCCTCCATGTTTAGTATTCCTTACCGAGTCTATTATGAGGAGTTACTACCTTGTCCACATGACTTATACAAAAAGTACATGGGTAAATAATATAATGGCTACCGTTTTTGCTAATAAATAACAAGCCGTTGCACTGGGTAAATAATAATAGCTACCGTTCTTGTTAATAAATAACAAGTTGTTGCCTCTTTATAATTGCGATCATAAAACATCATATAACTTATAAAAATCCTTTGGAAATAATCCTCCTTTAAAAAGAATAGTAATACTTATAAACTTAGCCATATAAAGTCATAAATAAATAACTTATTCATGAAATCATCTTTAAAAACTTTAATTATACATGGAAAAATAATAACTTTTATAATATTAACAAATAGCACAACAACAAATATCATTGCACTAGTTGTGCGTGAATGCCGTATATGCTCTAGAAACCATATAATTTGGAAAGTATGACAATTTTAAGAGTAGTAAACTGGCGCAACCAAACTATAGCTTGTGAAAATCAAAGTGAGGTTATAATAAGTTTAAAAGCATATTACCATTGTAAACTACTAAAGTTTAAGCATGATCATGGAAAACTTCATAATAAAACCCATAAAGACGTGTTTTTCAATCCAAAATATCAACCCAAAAACATGATACTACATATGTAAAACAATATTTAAAGATCTACTTATACACGCACCTTGAAAATTAATAACTACTAGGGAGAAGAGAAAGGGTAGGCTAAGAGGGAGAGATAGTTTAAACTTGCGAAAAGAGATGTATTTCTCAAATTTGGTGTGAAAAATATGATGGGTGGGGATCCCTATTTATACTAGTTGGATAGGTAGAGTCGAAGTACGACTAGGAAACTAAAAGATGAATTTAATAAAAAGATAAATAATTTTAGTTAAGATCCAACTAATATTACGATCATCCAACTAAGATGAGGGAAAAATATAATTATCCCACAAGAGACATAGCCGTAAAACCTTAGTAAATAGATCAAAGTAACAAAACATTGAAGATAAAAGTTGTATTGACAAGCTTCCTCACCGCCGTGAGATACTTGGAACGAATTTTTTTTCCTTTTTCTTTTCTTTTTGTATTTCATAAACCTTTTTTGATTTTTATTTTAAGCATTTTTAAATTTGTTTAAACAAACTACTTGGATTTAAAAACTATTAAACTTAGGCCCAACATTCAATTTGGGCTAGGATTTGTTTTAAATACTCATTACCTTTTATAAAAGCCTATTTTAAAATCTTTTGAATAAATAATAAGCTTTTTTTAGTAAATAAATCCTTTTTTTTAAAATATAAATATTAACATACTAAATATAAGAAGTATTACAGTACTAAATGAAGAAATAGAAAAAAATAATAGATTCTTAGGAAATAAACCAATAACATTTAGATTTGTAGAATTAGCAGCTACCGAAATAATAATAAAAGCATGTTTTAAAGAAGGAATAGATACCCCCTTAGAATTAGAATTAGCAGATGATAGAATTAAAGACCCTATAGAAAAATCAATCATAGCACAACTTAAAGGAAACCTCATTTATCAAAAAGTAAGATTTATTATTAAGCCAAATTATTCAATAAGCTTAACTGATATGAATATAGGAAAGACATTAGTTTTATATTGGAAATTAGATGGAATTAATATGATAAACGGATCTAAAGTTATGACAGTACAATGCAAAAATGCTTATATATTAACCAACCAACATCAAGTTTATACTAAAAACAAACTCGGACCAATAACTATAGATACCCCTTTTACTGATCTACTTTTACCAATAAATAAAGGATTAAATGTATACTCTAAACCAAATTATGGAGAACTAGAAATAGAAAAAAGAAGATTAAGTGTTTCTAAATCCAGAAAAGAACAAGCAGGTAATAATCAATCTATCAAAATTAAATCACAAGAATATTATGTAATAATACAAATTGGCAATGAAAATCAAAGAGCAAAAATAGATATTAACTCGGATAATAATTTTATTGCATTAGAAAACTTATCGAAAGAATAATACACAATAATAAAAAATTTAAAGGAAAAATAACTCTTATAACGAGAATCGCAACACAAGATATAAATGTTGAGTATGTAGTAACTTTAAATAACAAAATAGTATTAGGAAAAGAATTTTTAAATACTGTTAAACCTTGGAAAATTGAACCAGAATATTTGGAATTTACTTATAATCGAATCCAATTTAAAACCAAAAAAGTTAATGAGTAATTTAACATCTAACCAAGAAATCGAATTCAAAGAATTAAAGAAATTACGAAAACAAATAGAAAAGGCTAAGAAAGAGACAAAACATATAAGTCAAAGACTGCAATACATAATATGCGCAGGATGCCATAGAAATAGTATAAGTATGTTATATGAGAAAGAAGGAAGGAAAATAAGAGAAATAGAAGAATTAGAACAACGGTTAGAAAATAAGAAAAATGAATTAGCATTATTTAATAGGAAATAAGTAATTTAATCTATATACTTATAAAAATAATCTTTGAAGGATATAAGAGTAGATACTATACACCAATGGTAGATACAGGAGCAGCTACAACAATTATGAAAGAAAACTATTTACCGGTATGGAAAAAGTTAGATACACCATTTAGAATAAACGGATTTAACAATAATAGTAAGAAAATTATACTTTACCAAACTAATGTACAAATATAAATTTGGAACAAAATATTAATTATACCAAGAGTATATTGTTTTGAATTAATAGGAAAGATATAATATTAGGAACCAATTTTCTCAATAAATATAAACCATTTAGCATAAGTAAAGAATTTCTTACATTGTTTACTCCATGCGAAATAAATTGAAAGCCAAAGTAGTTAAAAATAGAGAACGAATACCTCTAGAATGGGAAAAATGTAAAAAGGGAGAAGAACACAAATTAGTCCAAAAATGACAACAAAAGAGAAAATAACAATTTAGAAATAATAGAAATTGGAATCCTACACTTAGATAAGATCACTCCGATAAAACTCAAGCTAGAAGAACTATGTAATGACAATCCTTTAGCAAATTGGCATAAATATAAAACTGAAGTACAAATTACATTAAAAGATCAAAATAGCATAATATCCCAAAAACCTTTTAATAACACTCAAAGAGATGAAAATGAATTCAAAACGCATATAACATAATTATTAGCTGGAAAATTAATTAGACCAAGTAATTCGAAACATAGTAGTAGTGCATTCATAGTTAATAATCATTCTGAACAAAAAGAGGAAAAACAAGAATGGTTATTGATTATCGAATTTTAAATGAAAAAACAATTACTTTTAATTATCCTATACCAAATAAAATACTTAAAATGAGACAGATATACAAGGATATAATTATTTTTCAAAATTTGATTGTAAAAGTGGTCGTCACCAACTAAAATTAATCAAGACTCTAAATAGTTAACAGCATTCAAAGTACCAAATGGATTTTATGAATGGAATGTTTTACCCTTTGGATATAAAAATGCCCTCGGAAGATTCCAAGCATTTATGGATAGATATTTAAATCAATTATCAAATTGTGTGGTATATATAGATGACATACTAATTTATTCCAAAACACACGAAGAACATTACAAATTGTTAGAACAATTTATCGACATAATAAAAAATAGTGGAATAGTTTTAAGTAAAAAGAAAATGGAACTATTTAAAACACAAATAGAATTTGTAGGATTTGAAATAGATAAGGTTTGGAAAAATAATGCAAGACCATATACCTCAAAAACTCATAGAATTTCAAAAGCAAATTAATACTAAGAAAGAATTACAAAAATTCTTAGGTATAGTAAACCAAGTTCGAGAATTTGTACCAAAGTCATTACAATATACTTGAACCATGTACTAAAAAATTAAAGAAAGATTATGATTTTAGGTGGGAAGATACTGATACAAAAATCTTCGAAAAATTATAGATTTAGTCGAAAAACAACCAAAATTAAGTTTCCTCGACGAAGATAAAAAACTTATATGGATAACAGAAACAGACGCTAGTGAAACCAACAATGGTTATGGAGCAAGTATTAAAATATAGGTATAATAATGATAAAAAAGAATATATATGTAGATACCACTCAGGAACCTTTAAAGCAAATGAAATCAATTGTGAGATAAATAAAAAAGAATTAAAAGCAGAAAATATGGAATTAAGAAACTTGAACCTTATGTTGTTTATAGCAAATTTATACTTAGAACAGACAATAAAACTGTCAGAAGTTGGTTAACTCAAAAACTAAAAGATTCTATTACAAGAAAAGAAATAAATGTCTTTGACTTATATGTTTTTTCTCTTTCTTAGCCTTTTCTATTTGTTTTCGTAATTTTTTTAATTCTTTGAATTCGATTTCTTGGTTAGATGTTAAATTACTCATTAACTATTCTGGTTTTAAATTGGATTTGATTATAAGTAAATTCAAAATATTTGGGTTCAATTTTCCAAGGTTTAACAGTGTTTAAAAATTATTTTCCTAATACTATTTTGTTATTTAAAGTTACTACATACTCAACATTTATATCTTGTGTTGCGATTCTCGTTATAAGAGTTATTTTTCCTTTAAATTTTTTATTATTGTGTATTATTCTTTCTGATAAGTTTTCTAATGCAATAAAATTATTATCTGAGTTAATATCTATTTTTGCTCTTTGATTTTCATTGCCAATTTGTATTATTACATAATATTCTTGTGATTTAATTTTGATAGATTGATTATTACCTGTTTGTTCTTTTCTGGATTTAGAAACACTTAATCTTCTTTTTTCTATTTCTAGTTCTCCATAATTTGGTTTAGAGTATACGTTTTATCCTTTATTTATTGGTAAAAGTAGATTAGTAAAAGGGGTATCTATAGTTATTGGTCCGAGTTTGTTTTTAGTATAAACTTGATGTTGGTTGGTTAATATATAAGTATTTTTGCATTGTACTGTCATAACTTTAGATCCGTTTATCATATTAATTCCATCTAATTTCCAATATAAAACTAATGCCTTTCCTACATTCATATCAGTTAAGCTTATTGAATAATTTGGCTTAATAATAAATCTTACTTTTTGATAAATGAGGTTTCCTTTAAGTTGTGCTATGATTGATTTTTCTACAGGGTCTTTAATTCTATCATCTGCTAATTCTAATTCTCAGGGGGTATCTATTCCTTCTTTAAAACATGCTTTTATTATTATTTCGGTAGTTGCTAATTCTACAAATCTAAATGTTATTGGTTTATTTCCTAAGGATCTATTAGTTTTTTCTATTTCTTCATTTAGTACTTCTTGTGTTATTAATGGGACTTTTGTATTACCTTGTACTTGTGTTATATCTATAACATGTTCACTATCTCGCTATTACTAAATATGTTTTTTCTTTTCTTTTCTAAATATATTTAATAAATCATATTTTTTCTCAAATATATTTTTTGAAGATAAAGTAAATCCTAGTTTTTCATCTAAAACATTAGTTTCTTCATATTCTAGTTCGTATTCTAAAACATATATTTCTTCATCCGGTGGTATATTAGTTTTTCCTAGTTCGTATTCCTCTATATGTAATTCAATAAAATTAATATTTTTAAATTTTTAACTAATTTCTTTTGTATTTTTATTTACTCGGTTTTACATTCTTTTGCTATATGACCTATTTGTCCACAATTATAACATCTACATTTTTTAGGGTTTTTAACATATTTGTAAATTTTTCTTTTAACAAACTAATTCTTGTTTGATTTCTTCTTATGTTTATATTTTCCATATGGTTTAAACCTTTTATATCTTCTTGGTTTTTGTTTTGGCCTTTTATATTTTCCATATGGTTCCTAATTCATAATAATTCAATTGAAATGCACAATTGTATTTGTTTCTATCTTCCGGACACATAGAACATATTTCCATATTATATAATTGAGTTTTACTATATTCCTTTTTAGCCTCAGTATGTTTTAAATCCGCATTTAAATTTTATAATTCTCTTCTAATTGCGATTTCATATTTTTTTCAACATTTGTGTTGAATCTTGTCATATCTTGTCCTTCCGTCTTAGTACTTCTTAGTTCTTTTTTCATTTGCTCCCATATAAGTTAACTAATTTCTAACTATTCTTGTTATTGTTCCTTCAATATAATTAGCTGCCATGCTAACTGGTATTTTTGCTTCTATTAACCTTGCATTTATTTTAGCTATCCAATTTTGTATATCTAAATCAACATTCATTGAACAATCTAAGTTTAAAGTTCTCCTATTTGGTTATCTTTTGGTAAGTAACTATCTTCTATTTTTCGTCGATATTTCCATATTTGTTCATTAAATTTATTATTAGTACGATTATAATTTCTTTTTCTTAAAGCGGGTTTATAGTGTATACTAGTCTCCATATAATAGTAATCTTCGTCTTAAGTAAGTACATTAATTTCCTTGTCTTTTTCCGAATTAAAATCTCGATTCTAAATAGTTTGAATATCTAAATTCTCGACTAGATTGTTCCGAATTAAAATCCTCAATATTTTCCTCTATATTATTGACTTCAAGTATTTCTATTTCAAAGATTTAGATCTTCTAACGTATTACTATTTATTGCTTCTTCATCTGATTCATGAATTTCAGATATGTTAGTTTTATTTTTTATATTAAGAGTATAAGCTGTTCTTCTATTTTATCAAATCTATTATTATACTCAATTTTGAGATTTTGTATTTCTTTATTAAAATTATTTTCTACTCTATACACCTTTTCTAATATTTGTTTAGTATTACTATGTATGATTTTCATAGATTCTTCCATTTTTCTCATTCTTTCATCATATTTTCTTTCTAACTTCTCTAATTTTATATATATATCATTTATTGTTCTGTTTTCTTGATAATCACTTGCTATATTTGTTATTTGCACTAGATTATTTTCTTTAGCTAGTCTTCCTTCTCTATCAAATTCAGTTTCTAATATCATTTCTTTTCTCGTCATTTATTAGATATAATCTTCCATCTATAATTTCTGCAAATTGTTTATTTTGATTTGTTTTATGTATTTTAAATGAACCATCTTGATATCTTATTATTTCGTATCAATAATCTTTTCAGTTTTATTCATTAATCTGGTTGTTCAACTATTCTTTGATATTCAACTTCTATTCTTTTTCTCAAAAGTAATTCAGGAAATAACTGGGAATATTCTTTAATAATTTTCTTATCTTAAATTTTATAACCTTGCTCTTCTAGTTCTTTTGGTATTTTAGTATTACTGGGTTCGTTTTTGTCTTCTTTGTTTTCTTTTAATAATTGAATAATTAATAAGATGTTTGTGTTTATTATTTTTAAATTAGTTACGAAATTACCCTCTTGTTCTAGTTCACCCATATGTATAAGCTTGATCTACTTACTGTATATTCAATATGATTTCTTTCTATTTTACCAGCTATGTCATCTTGTTCTTTGAGTTGTATATTTAGTACTGCTATTTAATCATCTAAGGCTTCTATTTGTTCTTCTATATCGTTTTCATCGTATTCATTACTTAACCTTGCTTTTTCGAGTATTTGTATTTTCTTTGTAATAGCCATCCTTTTTTGGTTTCTTATTTCTAAACATTTAACATCCGATTGTATAGTTGATATGAAGTAATTAAAGTTTTCTTTTCTTATAGCCTTTCTAATTTGCGCCTTAGTTGTATTATGTATAATAAACTTTTTAAATCTTTAAATTCTTGTTTGTTAACTAAAAGTTTATCCATCTTAGTTTGATTTTTCCGTAATAATTTAATTAAAGCATTTCTTGTTTCATTATCCTTTCTCCTATATGCTTCATATAAATAGTACCGAAAGTCTATCATTTTATTTTGTAAATCCACAATTTTCATATCTAAAGCAAATTCCCTTAATTCTATGTTTCTTCTACAATTTCTTATTTGTGTTTTCATACTTTTAAATGAATCAAGTAAAATTTTCTTCGAACTTTTTATTAGACTCAATCCCTTTATCTATAACAGACATCAATCAGTTAATAATAATTCTATCAGCCTTCATATAAGTATTACTGATCCGCTCTTCTACCACTAAGCATTAAAGCAAAATTAAATAAGATCACACTCATTAACCTCACCACATAGGTTTTATGCATTATGTCCAAAAACGCCTTTTCCTCTTCAACGACTAAATAGGACTACTGCTACCAATTGTCTCTTGGTTATTAAGCATGATATTACTTAACATGGGAGAGCATAATTAAGATAGTACACATCATATATGAAACAGATCTCGATATTGTTATAAATTAAAGGATTGAATTTAAACTTAGTTCATAAGAAAGAGATTTAATTAGCTTTTTCCATAGTTGATAATAAGATATCTTGACAGATGCTAACTTTGATTATCCTTGCTCGATGCAGTTTATCGAAATTATAAAAAATAGTGGAATAGTTTTAAGTAAAAAGAAAATGGAACTATTTAAAACACAAATAGAATTTCTAGGATTTGAAATAGATAAGGCTGGAATAAAAATGCAAGACCATATAGCACAAAAAATCATAAAATTTCAAAAGGAAATTAATACTACGAAAGAATTATAAAAATTCTTAGGTATAGTAAACCAAGTTCGAGAATTTGTACCAAAGTTATCACAATATCTTGAACCACTTACTAAAAAATTAAAGAAATATTATGATTTTAGGTGGGAAGATAATACAAAAATCTTAGAAAAATTAAAGATTTAGTCGAAAAACTACCAAAATTAAGTTTCCCGACGAAGATAAAAAATTTATATGGATAATAGAAACAGACGCTAGTGAAACCAACAATGGTTATGGAGCAGTATTAAAATATAGGTATAATAATGATAAAAAAGAATATATATATGTAGATACCACTCAGGAACCTTTAAAGCAAATGAAATTAATTGGGACATAAATAAAAAAGAATTAAAAGCAGTATAATATGGAATTAAGAAATTTGAACCTTATGTTGTTTATAGCAAATTTATACTTAGAGCAGACAATAAAAGCGTCGGAAGTTGGTTAACTCAAAAACTACAAGATTCTATTACAAGAAAAGAAATAAATTGGATTATAGCCGATATTAATCAATATGAGTTTTCTGTTGAACTATTGAAAACTAATGAAAATTGTTATGCAAACTATCTCTCCAGAAATAGCTCGACAACGATTCTCGAAAATCGGGAGCTAAAGATACGAGATCAAAGAGATAATGGAAGAGCTCGCTCTTATGAAAAGAGAAGCAGCTTCTAATCGAGTTAAGGAGCAAGCGGATAGTGGCGGTAGCCAAAACTATAAAAGCAAACTATTACAAAAAAAATTAATACCCGTTTTAAAAGAAATATATCTTTACAAAACTATTCTCCAAAACAAAATATTGGGTTCATTGTCTGTTTGTTTCCAAGGGTTAGCTTTTCCTTGAAAGAAGTAGTATCTGGTACGAGAGTAGGGAATTCAATCTCGTTAATAACTGGTCTGGGAATAATATTTTGTTTTGGAGAATAGTTTTGCAAAGACATATTTCTTTTAAAAGGGGCATTAATTTTTTTGGTAATAGTTCTCGCTTTTATAGTTTTGGCTACTGCCACTATCTCGCTTGCTCCTTAACCGGATTAGAAGTCGCTTCTCTTTTCATAAGAGCGAGCTCTTCCATTATCTCTTTGATATGTATCTTTAGCTCCCGATTTTCGAGAATCGCTTGTCGAGCTATTTCCGGAGAGATAGTCCGCATAACAATTTTCATTAGTTTTCAATAGTTCAACAGAAAACTCATATTGATTAATATCAGCTATAATCCTATTTATTTCTTTTCTTGTAATAGAATCTTGTAGTTTTTGAGTTAACCAACTTCTGACAGTTTTATTGTCTGTTCTAAGTATAAATTTGCTATAAACAACATAAGGTTCAAATTTCTTAATTCCATATTTTACTGCTTTTAATTCTTTCTTATTTATGTCCCAATTGATTTCATTTGCTTTAAAGGTTCCTGAGTGGTATCTACATATATATTCTTTTTTATCATTATTATACCTATATTTTAATACTGCTCCATAACCATTGTTGGTTTCACTAGCGTCTGTTTCTATTATCCATATAAATTTTTTATCTTCTTCAGGGAAACTTAATTTTGGTAGTTTTATGACTAAATCTTTAATTTTTTCTAAGATTTTTGTATCAGTATCTTCCCACCTAAAATCATAATCTTTCTTTTATTTTTTTGTAAGTGGTTCAGTATATTGTGATAACTTTGGTACAAATTCTCGAACTTGGTTTACTATACCTAAGAATTTTTGTAATTCTTTCTTAGTATTAATTTCCTTTTGAAATTCTATGATTTTTTGAGCTATATGGTCTTGCATTTTTATTCCAGCCTTATCTATTTCAAATCCTAGAAATTCTATTTGTGTTTTAAATAGTTCTATTTTCTTTTTACTTAAAACTGCCACTATTTTTAATTATTTCGATAAATTGTTCTAACAATTTGTAATGTTATTCCCGTGCTATTAATTCATTTTTCTTTTTCAAGGGGTTAGTAACATAACCTCTTTCTATCTCTGCTTGACTATCTTTAATAGTAACCTCAGGGGTTGTATTTAATTTATTAGCAATCGTTAAGAAATTTGTAATATACTGACGAACCAGAGGGTTCAATGTCTGTTTGTTTCCAAGGGTTAACTTTTCCTTGAAAGAAGTAGTATCTGGTACGAGAGTAGGGAATTCAATCTCGTTAATAACTGGTCTGGGAATAATATTTTGTTTTAGAGAATAGTTTTGTAAAGACATATTTCTTTTAAAAGGGGTATTAATATTTTTTGTAATAGTTCTTCTTTTATAGTTTTAGCTACTGCCACTATCTGCTTGCTCCTTAACTGTATTAGAAGCTGCTTCTCTTTTCATAAGAGCGAGCTCTTCCATTATCTCTTTGATCTGTATCTTTAGCTCCTGATTTTCGAGAATCAGTTGTCGAGCTATTTCTGGAGAGATAGTCTGCATAACAATTTTTATTAGTTTTCAATAGTTCAACAGAAAACTCATATGGATTAATATCGGCTATAACCTATCTATTTCTTTTCTTGTAATAGAATCTTGTAGTTTATGAGTTAACCAACTTCCGACGCTTTATTGTACTCGTTCTAAGTATAAATTTGCTATAAACAACATAAGGTTCAAATTTCTTAATTCCATATTTTACTGCTTTTATTTATTTTTTATTTATGTCCCAATTGATTTCATTTGCTTTAAAGGTTCCTGAGTGGTATCTACAGCTGTAAAAATCAAAACAAATTATGAAGCTCTATGTACTATAGCTCAAACCCCTGTCTGGGTAAATCACAAAGAATTAAATACTTTGATTACATCTCAAAGTCGAGATTTACTTATAATCAAATCCAATTTAAAACCAGAATAGTTTTTTTTTGAAAGAGAAATTTCATTAATGGAAGGCCAAACGACATCTACAATAGGTATTAAAGAAAAGCAAGATACAATTAAACAAGACTAAAACAAATTCGTCTTCGAAGAAACTACAATGAACCGAGACGAGCAATACAAATGAGCCCCTTGTATTTGTTGAATCAAGCAGCTATTGATGAGGAAGTCTATCATTCTGATATAGTTTGGGAAGAACATTCTTGATCGAGTCAGGTTGACCGCATCCGAGATTCCAATACCTTCATGTTGAGTCTCGAAGTTCAACCAATGAGAATAATTTCTCATACCAAAAAACAAAAGAACCATACTCACAATTCCCATAGGGGAGAAGGAGATTTCCAAAACAGAAACTAAAAACCCCATAACAGGGTTTGAGAAAATCTCATAAAGAGAGACTAATTTATTAAACAAAACAAGAAAATGAACTAAAAACTGAAAATAAAAGAGGAAAAGGGGCTTACCATGGATGAAATCATCCATGGCAGCCCCTAATTGATGAAGAAGGGGTAGGGGAGGCTAGGGTTTGAGAGAGAGAAAAAGAGAGAGGGGAGGGAAAGTCTAAAAAAAAACCAGAATAGTTAATGAGTAATTTAACATCTAACCAAGAAATTGAATTCAAAGAATTAAAGAAATTACGAAAAACAAATAGAAAAGGCTAAGAAAGAGAAAAAAAACATATAAGTCAAAGACTGCAATACATAATATGCACAGGATGCCATAGAAACAATATAAGTATGTTATATGAGAAAGAAGGAAGGAAAATAAGAGAAATAGAAGAATTAGAACAGCAATTAGAAAATAAGAAAAATGAATTAGCATTATTTAATAGGAAATGAGTAACTTAATCTATATACTTATATAAATAATCTTTGAAGGATGTAAGAGTAGATACTATACACCAATGGTAGATACAGGAGCAGCTACAACAATTATGAAAGAAAATTATCTACCAGTATGGAAAAACTTAGATACACCATTTAGAATAAACGGATGTAACAATAATAGTATATACATTACTAAACTAATGTACAAATACAAATTTGATACAAAATATTAATTATACCAAGAGTATATTGCTTTGAATTAATAGGAAAAGATATAATATTAGGAACCAATTGTCTCAATAAATATAAACCATTTAGCATAGGTAAATAATTTCTTACATTATTTACTCCATGCAGAAATAAATTGAAAGCCAAAGTAGATAAAAATAGAGAACGAATACCTCTAAAATGGGAAAAATGTATAAAGGGAGAAGAACACAAATTAGTCCAAAAAATGACAACAAAAAGAGAAAATAACAATTTAGAAATAATAGAAATTGGAATCCTACACTTACATAAGATCACTCCGATAAAACTCAAGCTAGAAGAACTATGTAATGACAATCCTTTAGCAAATTGGAATAAACATAAAACTGAAGTACAAATTACATTAAAAGATCAAAATAGCATAATATCCCAAAAACCTTTTAATAACACTCAAAGAGATGAAAAAGAATTCAAAATGCATATAACAGAATTATTAGCTGGAAAATTAATTAGACCAAGTAATTTGAAACATAGTAGTAGTGCATTCATAGTTAATAATCATTCTGAATAAAAAAGAGGAAAAACAAGAATGGTTATTGATTATCGAATTTTAAATGAAAAAACAATTACTTATAATTGTCCTATACCAAATAAAATACTTAAAATGAGACAGATACAAGGATATAATTTTTTTTCAAAATTTGATTGTAAAAGTGGTTTTCACCAACTAAAATTAACTGAAGACTCTAAACAGCATTCAAAGTACCAAATGGATTTTATGAATGGAATGTTTTACTTGGATATAAAAATGCCCCTGGAAGATTCCAAGCATTTATCACTAGAGGAAAAAAGCCCAAGGGCTGCGGTCAAAAGGGGCCCAAGGGCTTCGTTTTTTGACCGCAACCATTGGACTAGCAGCCCTTGGCATTTAGGAAGGGCTGCGGTTAAAAATCGCAGCCCTTGACGCGTTAAGGGCTGCGGTTAGGCAAAAAACGCAGCCCTTGGTGGGTTAAGGGCTGCGGTTATGGGCCAAAACCGCAGCCCTTGTTGAGTTAAGGGTCACGGTTTTGGCCCTTAACCGCAGCCCTTAATCCACCAAAGGTCGCGGTTTTTGCCGAACCGCAGACCCTTGAATTTTTTTTTTTTTTTTGCATTTTTTGTCCTAAATGTTCCCAAACATTATATATATATATATATATATATATATATATATATATATATATATATATATATATATATATATATATATATTAGTATCATAAATTATGTTTTTTTACACAAATATAGAGAAAACAATAACCGAATTACATTAGTTTGAGGTTGCCCTTAAGTGTTCGAATTGCAATACATGAGCGAGGATCACAAATACAAACTAGCATTACAACAACTCCATCAAGACTAGCATCCCGGATCCCTCGAAAGCAACTTCTCCGGAGATGATAGAACCCGGGCAAATAAAACCAAAATCGATATAATTTGGAGGTTAACCGAGGGGTGTCGAGGGGGGGGCAAGAGGGGTGCCGCCGGGCATGGGGGGCCGGAGGTGTAGCAGGGAGCAAGGGTGCAGGGCGGCGAGGGGGTCTGGGTCGGGGTGGGGTGTAGCAAAGGGGGCAGCAGGGGGGAGCAGGGGGTGCTGGGTAAGGGTGTCTTGGCGCGGGGGGGGTGTAGGGGGCGGGGGTGCGGGGGGTTTGGCGGGGTAGGGGTGTAGCAAGGGGGGAGTCAGGGGCGGGGCTTAAAACAATGACTAAATGCTAGAACTTTGGCTTAAAACGAATAGCGTGAATGTTGTAGCATGAAACTTTTGATACAAAAAAAGTACACAAAGAAAAAGAAAAGAAGAAAAAGAATAGACTAAAAATTTGACAATATTAGATAATAATTGTAATACTTTGGTATTCAACAAGTAAAGTGTAGCTAAAACAACAAATTCATTTCAATGTATGTCTAATAGAACTTATAAACATTCAACCTATAAAGTAATAGGCAAAAGAAGAAAAAAATCATGACGACATCAAGAATGATGGAGAAATGTAATGTGTAAAAAATATATCAATATGCAGCTAATCTTTTTTTCTTGAAAGCTAATTTTTGAGCACGGATTCAAGCAATTACAATTTACAAGTCGTTAACACTAAAGACCCAGTATAAAGAAACACATCGTGAGATGAAGGCATGAAGCTTACAATTCCTAGAGACAAGACTAAGACATAATTATAGAAACAAGAAAAACACATACCTAGGATACATGAAGCTAGTTTGATCCTGGCCACAAAAATATTCCTAAAGCATCTGGGGATGGTACTCTAGCATCTGTTTACTTCCACGGATAATTATTTATAGTGGTTACTATCATGTCAAACCAACCACTAATATTATATTTCAAACATACCCAATTTTTTTTGCATTTTTAGTCTTAAATGATCCCCAAACAGTTATATATATATATATATATATATATATATATATATATATATATATATATATATATATATATCATTTTCCATTACAAATTATGTTTTTTTATACAAATATAAGAAATTTACAAAAATATAGATGCTAAAATATTGGGGCTGGGGGGCGGGCGGGGCCGGAAGGGGTGTGCGAGGGTGGGGGGCCCGTGCGGGGAGGGGGAGTTCAGCAGGGGGAGGGTGACAGGGGCGGGGGAGGCTGAAAGGGAGGAGTGCAACCTGGGGGCAAGATTCAAGCAATGGGGGGGAGGGTCGGGAGAGTGCGGGGGGTGTGCGGGGGGAATTGCAGTGCGGGGAATTGCAGGCGGGGGGGAGTAAAGGCGGAGCATGCTTATTATCATAAATTTACAACTATTTTATGCACTACTATATACCTTTACTCTTTTTGTCCATAATTAATTGTTATGTTGTTCTAATCTCCCATAACCGAGTTTTTGACATGATTAAACAAAAAAAATGTTCTCTACTTACCCCCAAATGTAGTTGAAAATGAATCAACAAACTCGGATGATTATAATAGTTTGTCAAATTACATTTGATGACACTAAATGCATAAGATTACATTATACCATCATGTTTTTTGCATGAATCAAGAGACAAAAAACCATGAAAACATCCACTTAATTGCTTATCGGCCAACAAATCACACAAATATCAAGCCGTAACCACTTAGATGCATAGTAGGCCAAGAAATCCCACAAAAACCATTAACTAACTAATGTTCACCAACTTTATGCATGAAACAATCACCAATGCCAAAACGATTCAATAAAACCAACACCATGATCCCAAAGGGGCTACAATGCCCATACTAATTCCTCGAACAATCATCTTCAACTAAGGGGAAAAGGGGGATAAATAAGGTTCATCCTCGAACAATCAACTTCGGATAGGATGGTTCTAATTTCTAAAACATAATCGGAAAAAGAATTCTAAGATAAGTTAATAGAAGGGGGATAAATAGAAGGATGAGATGGTCTCGAGATTGAGTACCCGATCGGGTCTTATCCTTGGCAATAACGTCAACAAATGCAAGCATCTTTAAGCATCGATAAAGATAAGTTACATGATTGTTAATATTATGAAATCATGACAACTACAAAGCAAAACGTAAAGAAAGAACATCCAATCTAAGCCAACAGGGGGGGTGTGTGCAGGGGGTGTGGGGGGTGTGCGGGGGTTGTGGGAGGGTGTGTGCGGGGGCCGTGGGAGGGGGTGTGCGGGGCGTGGGAGGGGGTGCGTGTGCGCGGGGGTCCGTGCATGGGGGTGGTGTGCGAGGGCATTTTAGGGGATGAGGGGGGGTGCTGCGCAGAGGGGTGGGGGGGTGTGGAGCAGGGGGTCGGTGCATGGTAGGGGTTGTGTACAAGGGATGTGGAAGGGGGTGTTTATGCGAGGGGCGTGGGAGGGTGTGTCTTGTGGGGGGGGTGTGTGTGCGGGGGCTGCCGGGGAGGGGGTGTGTTCTAGATATGTATTATATTGACGTTGGAAGGTGGGGATGTGTTCTTGATGTTTCTTGCGGAGTGTATATATCTATATCTACCTCATGTAAACATACAAGACACTAAATAAGATTCAGGAAAGTTCCGAAACATTTACAAAGTATTACCCCAAATGTATCGAAAGGCTTTAAGTGAAGCTATTTGCATATCACAACTAAATGCTCATAATACATTAATCCAAGAAAATTTAAGCACAGATGACGCGACAAAAAATGTAATTTCACCATACAACTAAACCAAACAACATCATCCCAACACATGCCAACCAAATAACAAAACAACCCAATACTCAATATTACAAGAAGCATACTTTAACTTCAGAAGACCAATGATCAAGAGCTGTAAGCGCACACGGAATAATCAAAGCATACATTTCGCCCAAATGCGGATGCTCAACCTGCAACCACCAATACCACATTCATCAATTCTATTTAAACCTCAAATTACTATTGACATAATAGAAATTTCATTAAAAAGATTTCAAAAAAGAAACCTGTGAGACAAACCATCTAAGCTGATAAGCAGCAACAATGGCGTAAGCAAGAGGAGTCCTAGCAGACGCAACAGATATTTCATCAACATGGGGGGAGTGGGGGGAGTGCAGCAGGGGGGAGTGCACAGGGGGAGGGTGGCGCGGGCCGGGAGGCCGGGTAGGGGGGAGTGCGAGCGGGGGGAGTGCAAAGAATGGGGGGAAGCATGTTTCTTCATTCAAGTAGAAAAACTCAGGTGTCTGCAACACGATAAGAGCATGTTCTTTCAAAATATACCACCTCAAATCTTGAATTTAAGATAGCTAAAAAGAGGTGCGAGATCGAAGATACTATACAAAAATACTTCACAAAGCAACTATAATCTAATTCAGTGCTGAACATCCAGACCAGATAATGAAGAGACAGAACAAAAACATTTGCGATAACATCAAGCTCGCAGCTCAGTGAAGACAACAGGTGATGCCAAGAACATAAACCAAAACATGGCTTATCCAAGATCAGCATTAGAGCTCATCAATCAACCATTCATCAAAAGAACATTTTTAAAATAGAAAGGATGCAGACCCCACCCAATCGCTTTGTAAGATTTGTGATCTTTGTGCAAAGAATATCTTTGCTGCCCTCCAATATTTGTTTGAGTTTTATCTTTATGATTGATGTGTTTGTTCAACTAAGCTCACTCTTAAGGTCTTGTTTGACTTTAGTTTTTGAATCCAATTTGGTTTGTTTGTGTTGAGATTCTACTTTGTCTGAATTTGCGCGTTTGACATTGAGTTGTATTAGTTTGTGTTATAGTGGAGATTTTGAAAATTCAGCAACAATTTCAATTAAAGGATGGTTGTAAGGAGGCTAAGTTCACTAGTGGAAAAAAAGAGAGTAAATGCTCACGTTGAGACTTGAGAGTCAAATGCAAGACCATCTGCTTACTGAAGAGGTGCTTTAGCCTATAAAGCTACAAGTGATCTTTGACCCCATCTTTTTTCAATGTCATTGACCTTAGAGTTTAATGCTTACCTAGGAATCTATTTCTATTATCAACTAACAGTTATCCCTTACAGGTAGGAATAAGTATATTTTTGTGTGAGCTCTGATATTTATAATCTGTCAAGAATCCTGCTGGGAAATAAATTCCAGTTACGAATCCATAGATTTTGCATTTTAGGAATGTTGTTTTAAGGATTGAAAAGAACATGAAAAAGTTGCAGATTAAATAGATAGATCAAGCAATTAAAGTTTTGAAAACAACCACTTAACCATGGATCAAACAATTAAAGCCCTAAAAACAATCACTTAGATGCATATTAGGCCAAGAAATCACACAAATACCAATAATTAACTAAATTCACCAACTGTAAGCATAAAGCAAGTAATAACGGTAAAAAACAATTGAACAAAACCAGCACCATGATCCCAAAGGGGGCTACAATGCCCATACTAATTCCTCGAACAATCATCTTCAACTAAGGGGGAAAGGGGGATAAATAAGGTTCATCCTCGAACAATCAACTTCGGGGTAAAAGGGTTCTAATTTCTAAAACATAACTCGAAAAAAAAAGAGCACATTAAATGAGTTAGAATAAGGCATACCTTTTCTCATACTCTAGAGATACATTATTACAAGTTAATATGTAACAATTCTCTCCTCTTCGCTTCATATCCAGGGTCCCTCCACAGATAAAAAAATCAATATATCAGATTTACAATTAATGGTCACAATTTCACAATAATTTTGTTAAAAGATCACTCAACAGTACAATGATTTTCATAAATTTAATAACTTTTTTCCGGTCCTACTAAGATAGTAGTACGCATGACCATTATCTCCTAACGATCGGGTTATCATTAAGCAGAAACCGGAAGCATAACAAGAGAGAGATGTTAAATGCTAGATTTTCCAGAGCAAGTATTAAGATATACTTCCTTATAATACAAAAAAGTTCCTAATAATTTGATATTCAAGTATAAACAACACTAGAAGCTGCCGATAATGTCTCGGTTGCAACTTGCAAACAAAGAAGCTTAGAGATCTAGATATGGTGCAAGTTGAAGAAATGAAAGCAAAAGTCAGAAAAATCCCTCAACACATCACAAGTTGGGAGGAAAACATAAATGTTGAAATAAGAGAGGCATACATATAGTTTGCCTAACATCTCAATAGATGATATCTCCTAACGATCGGGTTATCATTAAGCAGAAACCGGAAGCATAACAAGAGAGAGATGTTAAATGCTAGATTTTCCAGAGCAAGTATTAAGATATACTTCCTTATAATACAAAAAAGTTCCTAATAATTTGATATTCAAGTATAAACAGCACTAGAAGCTGTCTGATAATGTCTCAGTTGCAACTTGCAAACAGTAAGCTTAGAGATCTAGATATGGTGCAAGTTGAAGAAATGAAAGCAAAAGTCAGAAAAATCCCTCAACACATCACAAGTTGGGAGGAAAACATAAATGTTGAAATAAGAGAGGCATACATATAGTTTGCCTAACATCTCAATAGATGATGGAGGATAGAGAAACATACATATTTGCCACATTTAACATCTGTATATATTACAATGAAGTCCTCTTCTTGGAGTCCATTTGATCTTACAAAATACCCTGAACACCAAAACATACATACCCATTATTTCAAAGAAACATGGAAAAAGAACGGACAAAGTTTAAGTACTACAACTTACAAGTTGAAAGAAAAGAAATATGGTACCTGTGTTCTCAAGGAGATACATCCTACTTTTATTGTTAGGCCAAAACCTGACACTCCAAAAAGAAACAATTAAAACATTTTGTCAGGCTTGACCATAATCAAATATAGCCAAGATGTAATTAGGTTAATGAAGACATTTATTGATCGAACGTTAGGATTATATGGTACCAAGAAGCATTGAGCAGCTAGCTAGACAACATACACAACAACACATTGATCTGCACAGCTCTATGATACCTGGTATATCCATTGATTAAGCAATGGAGTAACTGCATCATCTCTTCTATCCAATACAAGCAACAATGTTTCTGATCTCCTAAAATCAAAAAGATCACTTTCTTGCTGATAGTTGATACATCAAATTCTGTAACGAAAAGTTTAACATTATTATATTGCTTAGATACCAACCTCAAAGGAAAAACCGAAAAATGCTTAAGGGACTTCCTAGGAGTATTAAAGGAAAGCTAGAAACTAACACGAACCACCAAATATTTGAATCAAAGAACGTCACTTGTATCTTAGCCCTACAAGCGATTCGAAAAGGGACACCATCACCTCTTTCATTGGACTTAGAATCCACACAACTGAAAGTTAACCACGTTTTTAACATCAATACAACTAAAAGTGGACGTCAAGGTTTTCAACGAGAATCGGTAACATCCAAGCATAAGAAAGTGCCTTTTCTCTAAAGAATTCTTCAACAACTTAAAGATGAATAAAAACAAGGAATTCTTATGCTTTATCATAACAAAATTGAGATTCTAAACTATTAATTCGCACGCCGATCACCCGCCGAGCATATATAGAGCTCCCTACCGGATAACCGAAATTACAAACTTATAATTATATAGAATTTTAACTACTTAACAAATGAATTGAACAAACAAATCAATGACAATAATAACGATTTTCATTGAGAATTAGATTACTAGAGTTTAATTTTTTTTTAAAAAATCACAATTAAAAAAGAAAGAAAAAAATTTCTCGATTCATAACTCAATTTCACATACGAAATCAAATTGATTTCAATACATAGATCATAGCCATTCATGTCACAATTGACAATGTATATAACAAAGCATACAGTTGATAACATATATAACAAAGCATAAAAAATTCATAATTGAAACCCTAATTTTCATTTTTCCCTTTTCCAATTTGTTTTAAAGAGGAAAACAGAAAAGAAAAATAAATAAATTGAGAAAGAAGTGAAGAAGACTAACCGTTGAAGAGGCAAGGGCGGGAGAGGAGGTGTGAAGTGAGGGATTTGCGTTTTGAAGGCAACTCGAAAGTTTTATGCTTTGTTTTTATCGAACACTTCAGTGATCCTTTTCCGATCCACGGCTCCCATCTCCGCTTTTGATCCACGGTCTTTGTACATCTCTTTATCTCTTCTCCTCAATTTTTTTTTCTCCGAAACTTCAATCGAATCACTTACTTCTTCGCTCACCGATTATCCACTTATCACAACAAAACCTTCAATAATCGCTAACTTCGAGCTCGATTGATTCACGAAATGGAGGACGAAACGAAGAAAACCTAAAATAAGAACCCTAAAATTCGGTAACGATGAAGCCTGAGATGGATGAAGTTAAATTAGGGTTCTTGGTGATCGAAAGAGAGTGAATCGGCGCAAAGGAGGAGAGAGATTAGGGTTTAGGAGAGAGAAATAACGGAGGAGGTGAGAGAGAGAGGGGCGGGGTGTGAGTGTTAAGGGTTAGTCTATTATTTTCGCTGTTTGAGGAAGGAAGGAGGAGGAGGGAATGAATTATAAACGCGGGAGAAAAAGAATAATAAAGCCCGAGGGTCGGTCAGTCAAAAACCGCAGCCCTTAAAATAAGGGTGCCGGTCGGGCCCAAAACCGCAGCCCTTTAACATTAAAGGGCTGCGGTTTTGGGCTCGACCGCAACCCTTCACTTAAGGACTGCGGTTTTGGGCCTGACCGCAGCCCTTTTGTTGCAGCATTTGACGTTTTTTCCTCTAGTGTATGGATAGATATTTGATGTGGATGTGATTCCACCCTTTAGTGAAGTTTTCAAAATCCCAAGAATCTTGAAAGAAAGATAGGTTCTTGATGGTTTCTTGGTTGAATCTTTAATGCACAAACTCAAACGAAACTCGAAACAAAAGGATAGGCTATTTGATTGAACACTCCTGGACTATCAAATAGGGTTTTGATTCGATTAAGTCACTCCTGGACTAATCAATCAAGCACTAACTTCAAAACACTCCTGAATTGATGTTAATGGTTTGTAAGCACTTAAACTCACATGTAAGTAATTAACTCACGAATTATAATTTCTCTATATCTGAATGAAACAAATACAACCTAATATATATATATATATATATATATATATATATATATATATATATATATATATATATATATATATATATATATATATATATATATATATATATATATATATATATATATATATATATATATATATATATATATATAAGGACGAAAAACAAACTCCTACTATGCTTAGGACAAGTCCCTAAGTCATACTACCAACGAAACTCTAAAAGATAGAAAAGAAACTCCATATGACTCCTAATATAACTCAAACACAAAGCATTTAAAAATATGAAGAGTTCTTGTAGAACTAGAACTCAACTAGGCATGTTTACACACACCACAATCATTTCTTCACTTCTCATGATCAGTCGAAACTGCCCAAGTAACACAAGTGAGAAATTCTTGTTTAGAAACAAACAAGTTGAACCCCATAGTATCCAACACCAAGGTAATTGGTTCCTCTTGTACAAACGCCTTTGAATCCACATCATTCTCCCCCTCTTCAAAAGAATTTGTCCTCAAATTCGCATCATCATAGTAAGGAGAAAGATCACCAATGTTCAAGGTATTGCTAACTCCTCCAAAATCATCCGGTAATTCAATCTTGTATGCATTGTCACCAAAACGTTCCAACACCTTGAATGGACCATCAGCCCTAGGCATCAACTTATTCTTTCGTTTTCCAGGGAACCTTTCCTTTCTTAGATGAACCCATACTAAATCACCCGGTTGAAAACTTATTTGCTCTCTCTTTGTATTGTTGACATCTTCTCAATTTTAGCCTTTACTTGATCACATGTTTTCTGAAAAACTTCAAGCCTCTTCTTTGAATCCACGTGAACAAGATCACCCCTAGGAAAAGGTAACAAATCAATAGGCACAAAAGGATTGATACCGTAAACTACCTCAAATGGAGACCGAGTAGTTGTTGTAGAATGTGAACGATTGTAGGCAAATTCAGCATGGCATAGCTTCACATCCCAATCCTTTTGAGTCTTACTTACCAAACCACGCAACAAAGTCCCTAAAGTCCTATTTGTCACCTCCGTTTGGCCATCTGTTTGCGGATGATGAGAAGTGCTAAAAAGGAGCTTGGTACCGACATGCTTCCAAAGAGATTTCTAAAAATGAATAAAAAACTTGGAATCCCTATCTGAGACTATACTCCTAGGAACACCATGTAATCTCACAATCTCTCGAAAGTACAAATCAGCCACATGTTGCGCATCATCAGTTTTGTGCATGGAAACAAAATGTGCCATTTTGGAGAATCGATCTACCACAACCATGATAGAATCCTTCCCTCTTTGAGTTCTAGGCAACCCAACTATGAAATCCATACTCACACTCTCCCAAGGCATGTTTGGGACTGGCAAAGGCATGTACAATCCCTTATGAAAGGTACTCTTGGCTCGTTGACAACTAGCACACCTAGAAACCACTCCTTGAACATCCTTGATCATACATGGCCAATAAAAATGCTCACTCAAAATATCCACGGTTTTATGAGCACCAAAATGACCAGCCAACCCTCCACTATGTGCTTCCATTACAAGTAACTCCCTCACGCCACAACTAGGGATGCATAGCTTGTTACCCTTGAACAAAAACCCTTCTTGGACAGAATAGTCATGACTAGGCTGCACCATCTCCTTAGCAAACACCGAATCATCTTTGTACAAAGCCTTGACATGCTCAAACCCAAGAACTCTAGCATCAACCATAGCTAACAAGTAGCTCCTCCTAGACAATGCATCAGCCACGACATGCTTTTGCCATCCTTATACTTTGAAGAGAAAGTAAAAGATTGAAGGAACTCCACCCACTTAGCATGTCTATGGTTAAGTTTTTGTTGTTCATGAATGTAGTTTAAAGCCTCATGATCAGAATGAAGAATGAAAGGTTTAGGGCGCAAATAATGAGACCAATGATCGAGAGCTCGAACAATAGCATAGAATTCTCGATCATAGTTAGAATAGTTAAGCTTTGGACCACTCAACTTCTCACTGAAAAACGAAACGAGCCTCTTTTCTTGCAATAAAACCGCACCTATTCCCACTCCACTAGCATCACACTCCACCTCAAACAATTTGTCAAAGTTAGGCAAGGCTAGAACAGGAGCACTACATAACAAGGATTTCACTTCTTCAAACGCTCTTTGAGCACCCTTGGTCCACTCAAACTCACCCTTCTTCATCAATTCTGTTATTGACGCCATAATAGAAGAGAAATTGCGAATGAATCTCCTATAGAATGAATCCAATCCATGAAAACTCCGAACCTCATGAACATTCCTAGGAACCACCCAAGTAGAAATAGCAGCCACCTTTTTGGGGTCCACCCTAACCCCATCTCCAGCAACAATATAGCCAAGGAAAGTAATGCTAGGAGACATAAATGTGCACTTTTCTAATTTGCCATACAACTTTTGGTTCCTTAACACCTCCAGCCATAAAGACGCATACTTTGTTAATTTCATTGTAGCAAGTTTGTATCTTTTATGGTCATCATAGCCTTTGTATTCGAACACCTTCTCTATTTGTCGAATCCAATCAAGGAAATCCTCAGGATCCGAATCACCATTAAACTCTGGAAGGTATAACTTCAATCCTCTATCCTCATCATAACTTCGGCCATTACTACGCCTCTCATCTGACTCGTCCTCCGAATCTTCCTCTCCTTCGGGCCACATATTATTCTTTTTCTTCATCACTATACTCGCGAGGGCATCGAGTCTATTCTTCATCACATCCACCTGGTCCATTTTAAGAGTGAGTGCTTGAATAGCCCTCAAGATCTCGGACTGATCCCCCATGATTTTCGAACCCCAAACTGTGGTTCAAAACCCAGAAACTCCTTCGCACCACCCCTACTTCCTTGGTTCGCAACTCCCTCAAATCGTGATGAAACTCCAAGAAATTTTAACACAACAACCTTCCCGATGTTCTAAGACCCTTCGAATTGGAATCACTCAAAAATCCGATCTACAACGTTCCCAGTTTTCAACAAAAGTCAATCACGCCAGATTTCAGCGAAACCGACACGACTCACAAAAACAGTCTCGACAAGGAATCAAACAATCTCCAAATTTTACGAAATTTTAGGACAGAAAACTAGACTTAAAATAGTCCAATTTAGAATCAAGAAACTCTGAAAAATTCGTTTCCTAGTAGGAGAACGAGATAGAACAAAACGTACCAAATTCTGGATGAATCTGGAACAAAATCAAGCACCTTTCTCCGCCTTTCTTTCGATAAGCTCTGATACCAATTTCATTCTAAATTCAATTCAATTCAGGAGTGATTTGGATTTAGTGCTTGATTAATTAGGCCAGGAGTGACTTAATTGAATCAAAACCCTATTTGATAGTTCAGGAGTGTTCAATCAAATAGTTCTATCCTTTTGTTTCGAGTATTATTCGAGTGTGTTCATTAAAGATTCAAGCAAGAAACCATCAAGAGCCAATCTTTCTTTCAAGATTCTTGGGATTTTGAAAACTTCACTAAAGGGTGGAATCACATCCACATCAATATTTAAATCAATTATCAAATTATGTGGTATATATAGATGACATACTAATTTATTCCAAAACACAGGAAAAACATTACAAATTGTTAGAACAATTTATCGAAATAATAAAAAATAGTGGAATAGTTTTAAGTAAAAAGAAAATGGAACTATTTAAAACACAAATCGAATTTCTAGGATTTGAAATAGATAAGGCTGGAATAAAAATGCAAGACCATATAGTTCAAAAAATCATCGAATTTCAAAAGGAAATTAATACTACGAAAGAATTACAAAAATTCTTAGGTATAGTAAACCAAGTTCGAGAATTTGTACCAAAGTTATCACAATATACTGAACCACTTACTACAAAATTAAAGAAAGATTATGATTTTAGGTGGGAAGATACTGATACAAAAATCTTAGAAAAAATTAAAGATTTAGTCAGAAAACTACGTTATTAGCTGAAAAATTAATTAGACCAAGTAATTCGAAACATAGTAGCAGTGCTGTTGTAGCCTAAACTATCGACGGCTCTGCTTGAGACACATGGCTCCATCTGGACCGTACAAGTGTTCCACTAGAAGAAATACATAAAGATGGTTTAACCATTGGGTTTTGCTCAGGTGGGAGAAAAAAGCTCACTTTCTGGCCCAAAGGTTAGTCAGAGCCCAAATCCCTAAAATAGCTGCTGGTGATTGGTTGATGATCTGTCTCCAACCATAGCCTGCCAAGTGTTGTGATTTGATTGCCTAGCCAATCAGGTGCCTTTATTCTAGGGTACCATGAAAAGACACCAGTCATATTACAACCAATATAAATACCCCAGAAATCAGGAGAAAGGTAATTCAATACAAACAGTGTAAACTTACTCTGTGGAAATACTCTCTCACTTTCTCTCTCTATCTCTACTTTTTCCTTCAAACTCCTGATTTCTGACTTAAGCTTCGGAGGGAGAACCACCACCCAAACCTCCAGGGTGGGTCCCTTTTTTGCAGGTTTGGGAACGAAGCTCAGGTTCGGATTGGCTAGATTCAGACATCGTTGCACAAGTCTCTAAGTGAAGAACATCTAAGGGAAACTAGTTTACTTGTTGGACAAGCATACTAAACATTTGGCGCCGTCTGTGGGGAGACACAACGATGACTGACTGTCAATCGTCCAAGGTGGCTAGAAATCGAAGTTTTCAGATCAATGTCGAATACACAATAGATCATGAGAGACCGCCTCGAGGAAGGGATAGACCTCCGTCCATCATCAATGTCCCTGGACCAAGCCAACAACCTGTCATTCAGGAGAATCTTGAACGTCTAGTGACTGCTGCCCATCTAGAAAATGTCTTGAATGACTTCCAGACAAAGATGGCAGTATTCGTCCAGGAGCAGATCAAGAACAACATGTTGTTTTTCCAAATTAACCCGGAGCCAGCAGCTAACAATCCAGTTCCTCTTAGGGGACGTTCCCAAGAAAATCGTCTAGGTCCAAGTCGACCTGCTCGTCAGGAACCCTCTAGGAGAACGGCCTTAGAAAAGCAGCGAGCAGCGAAGGAAGATGGACTGGAACCTGGTGGTTAGGACCCAGGATAATCTTCGTCCAAATGGTCACCGAATGGAAACAGATGCCAGGGAACACCTAGAGGCAAAGAAAGCTGCTGCATTACACCGGTCGGCCACAGGGTCTAGACCGTACTTGAGAGACCATCCTTTGAGGATACCATCCAGAACAGAAGGAAGAAGTCTGAGCCCTTCTCTTGTTCGTCCGAGACAAGAGAAAACGGTGGTTCAGCCACTGTTTTATAGTCGTCCATCCCCTGCAAACACTTCATCTAACCCTGTGTTGAAAGAACACCGAAAGGAGTTCATACCCATTGAGGGACAACTGGGAGCTCTCCGGATCAACTGGCCTACTCCATTCTCGGCCATGATCATGGAGGCGCCCCCCATCCCAAAGGTAAAACTCCCTATTATAGAGCCCTTTGATGGAACTACTGATCCAGACGATCACCTATCCGCTTATAAGCATCAGATGTACGTCCAAGCAGGGGATGATGCTACTTGGTGTAAGAACTTACCGGCTACTCTGAAAGGAGTAGCTCAGAAGTGGTTTAACAATCTCCCCTCTAATTCAGTCAACAATTTTATTGAGCCCAGTTACCAATTTACTAGTCACTTTATTGCCAATCGACAAGAGCAAAAAACAAGCATGCACTTGGGGAAGGTCGTCCAAGGACCCAAGGAAGCTCCCAGAAGTTTTGTTAAAAGATTTAATCTATAAGCCCTTCAGATTCAAGATCTCAATACTGGTGTGGCCTTTGACGCCTTTATCAGGGGGCTAAGGCCAGGAAGTTTTAAGTTCGATCTTGTTAAAAAAGAAAATCACCACTCTTGCCGAAGCATTAAAGGAAGCCGAAGCGTTTATACACGCCACTAAAGTATGTGCTAAGGCAAAGCACCCCGAGTCCAAGAAGCCTGAAGAGGTTGCTCAACCAAAGAAGAGCAACCCCAAAAAGGCTGAGACTTGGGCCATAACCTCCACATCTACTTCGTCCAGGAGAAGCAAGAGGAAAGAATCTGAGCCTTCAGCCAACCCCATTGAATTCAGCAAGGACCAATACTCAATTCTCATGGAGATAAAGGACCAATATGAGCTGAAGGCTCCAGCTGAGATGAAGACTCCTTATAGAAATAGAGACAAGAGCAAACACTATCACTTTCACAAGGATTGCGGTCACGAGACCAATGAATGTAAACACCTTAAGAGGGCTTTGGAGGATTTAGGTCGAAAAGGAAAGATGAACTCATACTTGCCTCAAGGGGGAAGGAAATTTCAGAGGAAAGATGATTGGCAGAGCAAGAAGAAGGAAAGTGAGAGCACTGACGAGGATGTTGTTCTTGTCATTTTAGGAGGATTTGCCGCTGGAGGACCAACCAATAGAGGGCACAAAAACTATCTCAGGGAGCTCGGCCAAGTCTTACTAACTGATCAGACAAAGGCCGAGCCTTTCCCAAAGGTGGTAGTTAGTGAGCAAGATCGGGGGAAGCTGAGAACTCCCCATGATGACCCTTTGGTTGTAGAAATGAAGATAGCAAACTTGAGAGTAAGAAGAAATCTGATTGACACTGGAAGCTCGACAGACATCATTAGTGCAGATTGCTTGTCTAGATTGAAGTTTGATGAGAAGAACTTGGTTCCCGTCCACCATCCCATCATCGGGTTTGGGGGAGGAATCATTCACCCTATGGGAATAGTTACTTTGCCCGTCCGAGTTGGAGAGAAGGATGCCTCGCAGACTTTGTTCATCAAGTTCTTGGTTGTCCGAGACTTGACAGCCTATAATGTCATACTTGGATGGCCAACTCTGAATCATGTTAAAGCTGTGATAGTAACTCACTTGATGCTTATGAAGTTTGAATGTGATGGTGGTCAAATTGGCTCCTTGTATGGAGATCAGCAGGTGGCTAGGGAATGTTACCTAACTACTCTAAAGCCGTCGTCATGGAAAGCAGGCAATCAGGACCAGACGAAGGTTGTTGGTGAAAGGAAAACGTCTGAAATTATAAAGGACCAAGTGGCCTCACTGAGGATGACAATTGATAGTCCTCAGACGCCGGTTGTTCCTTTAAGGAAAACGTCTGAGCACCTTCCCAGCAAGAAAAGGAAGTATGTACCTGTCAAGGAAGAGCTACCCTCATCTGGAGAATTGATGGCCATCATGGGCGTGGCACTTGAACATCAAGAGCCTGTAGATGATCCAGAAGACATTTGTTTGGACCATGCCCGTCCATAAAGAACCTTAAAGATTGGATCTTCTCTTACCCCTGAATTAAGGGACATTTTGATAAATTTGCTCAAGGAATTCCAAGATGTGTTTGCCTATAGTATTGAAGAGATGCCTGGAATAGACTCAGACATAGCCGTTCATCGGCTGAATGTTGATCCAAGTATGAAGCCGATCTAAGTCGAAGAAGAGAGACACTTAGGACCAGCCAGAAATCAAGCGGTCCACCAGGAAGTGCAGAAGTTGTTGGAATCACAGTTCATCAGAGAGACTTATTATCCAGAATGGATAGCAAATGCGGTCATGGTGCCAAAGCCTAATGGCACCTGGAGGATGTGTGTGGACTACACTGATCTGAACAAGGCCTGTCCTAAGGACAGTTTCCCTTTGCCTAAGTTGGATCGACTGGTGGACTCCACGGCCGACCATGCTTTGTTAAGCTTCATGGACGCATATTCAGGCTTTCATCAAATCCCCATGTGACCAGAGGATCAGGACAAAACGTCCTTCATTACTGAGAAAGGGCTGTATGGCTGGTTGAGGATGCCTTTTGGCCTCCGTAATGCGCCGGCCACTTTTCAAAGATTGATCAATACTGTCTTCCAGCCACAGTTGGGAAGGAACATGGAAGCATATATTGATGATATGATAGTGAAGAGTCGGCAAGAGGAAGGCCATGTTGGTGATTTGAGAGAAACTTTCGAAACTCTCAGAAAGTACAAACTGAAATTGAACCCCAAAAAATGTGTCTTTGGCGTCTTGTCTGGGAAGTTTTTGGGTTTCCTAGTAGATCAAAGGGGGATAGAAGCAAATCCCGAAGAAATTAAAGCCATTATTGAAATGAAATCTCCGTCCAAAATTAAAGAGGTACAGCGTCTGACAGGTTGCTTAGAGGCCCTTGGACGGTTCTTGTCTAAGTCAGGAGACAAGTGTCATCATTTTTTCGCTACCATCAAGAAAAAAGCTAAGTTTGAATGGATAGCAGAAGCTGAGCAAGTGCTTCAGCAGGTCAAAGATCACCTTCGTCAATTACCTAGGTTGGTCAGTCCAGCCGAGGGGGAAAAACTGTTTGTATACTTGGCTGTGTCTCCACATGTTGTGAGTGATGTTCTATTGGCTGAAAGAGAGTCTGTGCAAATCCCAATATACTTCGTGAGTCATGTGCTCAAGGACGCGGAATGTAGGTACACACCGGTCGAGAAGTTTGGGTTGGCACTCGTCATGGCAAGCAGAAAATTGAGGCCTTATTTCTTGGCTCACAGTATAATAGTCTATACTGACCAACCTGTGAGGCAAGTTCTACAAAAGATGGAAGCCGCTGGACGAATGCTGAAGTGGGCTGTTGAGCTAAACATGTTCGACATATCTATTGAATCAAGAAAAGCTATTAAGGGACAAGCCTTAGCAGATTTTATAGTTGAGCTTACTCGGCCAGCTATAGAACCTATATATGATCCGGCTGAAGGAAGGAAGCACTGGACGCTCATGGTAGATGGATCATCCACTGTCAATGGTTGTGGGGCAGGAATAATTTGTCAATCTCCAGAAGGAGACAAGTTTGAATATGCGCTAAGGTTCCAATTCTAAGCGTCCAATAACGAAGTTGAACATGAAGCACTTCTGGCTGGGATCAAGATATGTAAGGCGGCTGGGGCTCTAGAGATTGAGGCCAAATCGGACTCTCTCTTAGGCGCCAGTCAAGTCAATGGAGACTTCGAATGTACAGAAGCATCAATGAGCAATTATATGCGTCTGATCAAGGATGAGATTGAGCCATTGAAACGATTTATTCTCGACCAAGTACCAAGGTCAGAAAATCATCAAGTAGACGCTCTCTCAAAATTGGCCAGCTCGGCTGAAGGTGATGCGCCAAGAACAGTGTTTTGGGAAGTTAAACCAAAAAAGAGCATTGACCAAGAACAAGTCATGTTTCTTAGCCGAGGGGCAGTTTGGATGGATCCTATAATAGAATACAAGAAGACAGGATGACTGCCTTCAGACCCTGTAGAGGCAAAGTATGTAAAAGCCCGAGACAAATGGTTTGAACTGTGGGATGAGACCATTTACAAGAAGTCATTCAATCGTCCTCTTCTCAAGTGCATCACCAGGGAAGATGGCTTAGAGGTACTGAAGGAACTCCATGAAGGAGCTTGTGCATCCCACATTGGGGGAAGAGCATTGGGAGAAAAGGCTTTAAGGACTGGTTATTACTGGCCTACCTTAAAGGAAGATGCTCTTGTCTACCGCAAAGAAGTGCGACAGTTGTCTGAAGCACGAAAATCTGCATCAGAAGCCGTCCAATTACTTAACTCCTATCTTGTTCCCTCTGCCTTTTGCCAAATGGGGCATGGATATTCTGGGACATTTCCCTATAGCCGCTGGGCAAAAGAAGTTTGTAATTGTAGCTGTGGATTACTTCACTAAATAGATAGAGGCCGAAGCCATGCGGGGTATAACAACGAATGACGTCAAGGGCTTCATTTGGAGGAGCATTATAACTCGCTTTGGCATGCCGCAGTCCATTGTCTTTGATAATGGTCCACAGTTTGAAACACCTAAGCTAAAAGATTGGTTGGCGGAAAGGGAAATCAAAGCCCACTTTGCTGCAGTCGCCCACCCACAAGCCAATGGGTAAGTAGAGTCATTCAACAAGATCCTATCAAATGGAATCAAGAGAAAGCTGGATGATGCTAAGGGATTATGGGTAGAAGAGCTACAGCTGGTGCTATGGTCTATCGGAACCACATTCATGTTGTTTTATGGTACTGAAGCCGTCTTGCCCATTGAGATTGAGGAACCCACCCTTAGAGTAATGTTGTACACAGAAGGAGCCAACTGGGCTGCATTACGCACGACCTTGGACCAAGTACCAGAGGTCAGGGACAATGCGCTACTAAGAATGCAATTGTAGAAGCTGCGAATGGCTCGGGACTTTAACAAGAGAGTTGCTAGACGACCGCTCAAGGTAGGGGATTTGGTTCTGAGAAAGATGGAAGTTGTTGGCCGAGCTAAGGAGCTGGGTAAACTGACACCAAATTGGGAAGGCCCCTATCTGATAGTCCAGGAAGTGCGAAGCGGAACTTTTCGTCTCTAAGATATGGATGGACGACCAATACAACACACTTGGAACTCAGACACGTTGAAGAAGTACCACGTCTGACTCAGTTAATCGGCAAGAATTTTACAGTAGTTTGTAACCCAAAACAAGTGCCACGGCATAAAAAAGAGAACTAGAAATGTATATTTGTATCTTGGCACTTCGTCAAGTAAAATTCATATAATACAATTTCTACTTTCTCCCTATATTGTTCCTCTATTTTCTTACTAAGTTGTTCACTCTGGGGCATTTTTACCACCAGTTGGTCTAGTGGTCTAAAAGTGACATTAACTTAGACAAAATTACAAAGAACAATAAAACGTCCAAAGTAAAAGATAGACAATAAACTTCAAAACAGGGAGTACCCATTTCTCTGACGAACATCACTCCCTCAAAGAGACCGGCCAAAGTATGGTAAACCTACAGGGTGCATCACACATATGGCCAACCAATTGACAAAAATCTCTAGTAAGAGAAATGTCAAAGTCTCTGAAAGGGAAGCTGTCCAGAAGTAAGCAAGCCTTAGTAAAGGAATCTTACTCTCAAATGCAAGGACAGCTAAGTAGTAAAGGCCCTAGTAAGGGTTCACTACTTCAAGACGAGCGTTGCTTCCTCAAGGAAGCCGGCCAAACCATGGTTTGTCCATAAACAACAATATATAAATTGCCTACAAATGTCTAAGCTCGTCCTAACGAAAGAGTTCACGTTGTCTCGGCCAATGTTGGCCGCTCTCCTTCTTGGTGCAAAGCTCGTTCATAATACAAGGATGAGCTAAGCCCAAGAGGGGGGGGGGACACAGCTAAAACCGTGGAACTTTTAGGACGAGTCAAGTTTGAGGGACGAGCCACAATTATACTTAGCTTCTTAAAGGAAAGTCTGCGGATCGTCCAAAGACAAGGATGAGATTCACCCTTTCCTTAACTAAGTTTCAAGATCGTCCAGAGATAAGGAGGAGCCACATTTTTACTTGGTTTCTTTGAGGAAAGATAAAAATCGTCCAAAGACAAGGACGAAACTCACCTTTTCTAAACTTGAAGATCGTCCAAAGACCAGGACGAGCTAAGCAAGGGTTCACTACTTCAAGACGAGGGTTGCCTCCTCAAGGAAGCCGGCCAAAGCATGGGTCGTCCATAAACCGCAATATATAAATTGTCCACAAGTAACTAAGCTCGTCCTAAACGAAGGAGTTTAGGTTTGCTCGGCCAATATTGGCCGCTTTCCTTCTTGGGACAAAGCTCGTCCAGAATACAAGGATGCGCTAAGCCAAGAAGGGGGGATACAGCGAAAACAATTATACTATTAGGATGAGCCAAGTTTGAAGAACGAGTCACAATTATACTTGGTGATTTTGAGGGAAGTCTGAAGATCGTTCAAAGACAGGGACAAAACTCACTTTTCCCTTAACCAAGCCTGGAGACCGTCCAAAGACAAGGACGACACACTCTCCGACGACAAGGATGATACTTTTTCCTTTACAAAGCCTGCTGACCGTCCAAAAACCAGGACGAGTTTCATCTATTACGAATGTTTGACGATTGTCCAAAGACAAGGATGATACTCACCCTTTCTTTCACAAAGCTTAAAGTCCGCTCAAAAGTCAGGACGAGTCCTATCTTTTTTAAGTAAGAAGACCGTCCAAAGATAAGGACAAGATTTATCTATTGCTAAGATAAGTGGCAATGACGACTAAGAAGGGCAGGACGAGCCCAAAGTGTACTTGATAAAAATTTAAGTGCTATAATAGAAAGGACAAGCATTGGCAAAAGGTCATTTCATTATATACTTGTCAAAGCGACTTACAGTTCAGTATAAAACAAAAAGAAGAGATAAAGCTACGATGGCAAACAAGCCAAGAAACTTAGAAAAATAAACCTAAAACAAGGCATCTCATTCGGCAGGAGTTTCTTGGTCGTCCTCGGAGACCCGGGTCCTCGTCCGCAACCTCTTCATCCGATTCCAAGAATTCAGGAGGCTCTTGAGCAGTCACCATTGCACGGTGAACGCTCTCCTAAAATTCCAGACGCCGAACAAAGCTGGGAACCTCATGAGGCTCTGCCAGCATCTCAAAAGCCTTGACGGCCCAGTCTTTGGACGTCTCAATGACTTGCTTCAAGTCTTCTCTAGCGTCATCAAAGGCCTGGGTCGCTTCCTTTTGCAGACGAGCATTCTTCGCCCTTAGAAGAATATTTTCCCTCCTCAGTTGAACACCGGCCAAAAGAGCAGTATCTCTCTCGCCTTTCAACTCGGCTGAGACGGTGTCCAAGGCCAATTTCAATTGGTCTTGGTCCTTATACAGCTTGTTAATAGCGACAAGATAGTTCTTGTTGCTAGCCTCCAGCTCTGCTGATCTCTTCTCCTAGGCCTCCCTTGACTGGCGATGGAGAGTCTCCGCCAGTTGAATGTCGTGCATGGCCTTGTCGCCCGGCCGTAGCTTGGTGGACGAGATGCTTATTTTATTTCCTAAGCTCCTCGCCCATTCCTCAGTTAAAATATTGCGAGCCAGAAGCTGGAACAACGAAGATGAAACAAGTAATTAGACGAGTTATAAAGTAAAAAGAATTGTACAAGTACAAAAACAACAGCTGCAACGAACTATACCTCAGCAGCAAGTTGTGACATGTAACCCACATGCCCAGCTGATGCCCCCCTCAACCCCTTTATATAGGATTCAGGGTAGCATTTGAACAGTTCCTGTTTGAGCCGATCTCGCTCGGCCTTTGACATCTTGCAAAAGTGAGAAGGACTCCTCGTCCGAGCTCCACGTGGGCAGCGCCCGCGGATGAAGCTGGTTCTTTGCCCTTATCTGAAAGAAGGGAGGAGTCAGTTCTCTTGATAGGAATGATTATGGCTTGTCTGTTGGACGGACTCATTGAACGTCCGCCGACCCGCATCGTTCTAACTCTATTTGGATAATATGACTCACCCAAAGATAAGGATGTCGTCCTAATAGATAACGGCATCTGTGAGACTAGCTTCGCCACCGTGCCGCTGAAGCCCGGTATGTTGTCAGTAGCCGTCCCCGGCTTCGGAACAACCAGTGCCACAACCGAGTCTGGTCCGACCTCGCTTGATCACCGGGAATTCTGACTAACCGATCGGCCAGGAACATAACCCTTCTCCCCCACGGCCGGGGAATCAGCGGACGACTCTTCCTTCAGAGCCTTGTCCTTTGGAGGATGAATAGTTTTCTCTCCAACTCCCTTGCCATATGGAGTAGCCTTCTATGTTTTCCTCTTTGTGAGGCTCTTAGGCTTTTTGGTTGCAGGCTGATCCCTAGCCACTGTAGGTCTCTTCTTGGACGAAGAAGACTTCCCAGGCGGGGCCTTGTTGGTTGGGGCACTTTTCTGCAAAAATAAACAAGTTAATAATCTGATCGTCCAAAGAACAAAACTCTAAATCGAATTATTCAGCTCCGGACGAGAATTGACCACAGGATGAAGCCGTCCAAGCATGGATGACCTATTTGGACCAGAACGATCCTCATCCAAGGCTATAAAAACCACTCATATGAGGAAGATCCAGAGAAGGTAGCCGTCCAAGCATGGACGCCTTCCTTCGAGTGATCTTCGTCCAAGTATTGGAAATCAACTTGGACGGACCAGAACGATCCTCGTCCAAGGCCATTAAAATCACTCAGACGAGGAAGATCCGGAGAAGGTGGTCGTCCAAGCATGGACTCCTTCCTTCCTCGGGTGATTTTCATCCCAGTGTTGGAAATCAACTTGGACGAACCAGAATGATTCTCGTCCAAGTCCATTAAACAACTCAAACATGGAAAATCCGGAGAAGGTAGCCGTCCAAGGAATGGACGCCTTCTTTCCTCGAGTGATCTTCGTCCAAAGAATTTGAAATCAACTTGGACGGGCCAGAACGATCCTCGTCCAAGAAAAAAAAAATTAATAAAAAAAAAATTATATATATATATATATATATATATATATGCATTTACCAGAGTTTCAGCCCTCTTCTCAGCACTAGTCTTGGTGAACTCCTTCCACAAGTTGTTTGTAAACTTGGACATTTTGATATCTCCCGTCCAAGATCCTCCCGAGAAGTGCTCCGTCGACCCGCAAAAAGAAATGAAAGGGTTAGTCCGATACGGGCTATGGGCGAGGCATTTTACTTGAAGTTTTGAATGCATACCTCTATCATCGGCCAACCACAAGCCGGCAGCGACCAAGAAGTTATTACTATAAAACATCTCTTTAAAGGGTATCCAATTAGCTGGCCCTTTAAAGGATGCCTGACCCGGTCTGGAATACTCCTTTATTCTAAAGTAATCCACCACCTCTTCGTCGTACTGGTCCTCCAACTCTAACCAGGAATTCCCTCGCCCAGTATTCGTGACGGCTCGGTTATAAAAATGATAGCCCTCAGTGGCGAATTCGTTGGCCGCTCGTAGGAAGATGAAGTCGGCTTTCTAGTCGTGCATCTTCGACGGCTTACCCCAAGCGGTAAGAAAGCCAGGGCGGTTGCAGATGCTGAGCCACGTTCCGTCCACAGCACCTGGAACCTTAGCCGCATAATGTATGTGGGTGAAGGCTTGGAGAGAAAGAGCCAGGCCGCGCAACTCGCAGACGGCTACGAATGTCAGCACGTTGTACCAGGCATTATGCCGCAACTGATTATCGCCGATGTTATAATACCTTAGCACATGCTCTATAAAGTCGTGGAGAGGAAACCTCAATCCCGCGTCCAAGGCTAGCTTGTAAACGGCGAAGTGGTTCTTGGGAGCGCTCAGAATCGTGGCCTTCTTATTAGGTATGGCAAAACAGAAGCCCGGCATGGGCATATAAGTGGACAAGTAGCTGGGGTCAGGTCCTATCTTTTCTAACCATTTATGATTGACTAAGATAAAGGCGAGGTCAGAAAGGGGACCTAAGCGTCTCCTAATCTCAGACGAGGTAGTGGAGGGTTCGTCCGACTCTTCGGTAGTGCCGGATTCACTCCCGTTATTATCCTCGTCGACTTCCTCCATATCAATGTCCCTGCCAGAAGGATTGGCCTCAGGGTTTATTTCAGGATCTTCAACACTTTGGTCAGGGGAAGGAGGCCCGGCCAAAGGTTGAGCACTTTGGGCCTCCCTTGTCACTTATGGAACTCGTCCAGTAGATTCCTCCATTTCAAAGCTATCGATCGGAAGTATTATCCTTCGTCTTAGACGGGTCGTTTGCTTGACGCGTGCGCAGACACCCGCACGGTAAAGACCGGGTCGTCCGACTTTGCGGCCAAAAACCCGAAAAAAAAAATATACTCGGCCAGAATAGGCCCAACTCTAGAATGTGCCGAAGAAGAAGTACCCTCGGTTCTAGGGTCACGACAAACTCTTGGTCGACTAGGATTATTTGACGAAGAAGAGGAATCCATTTTATTGTTTTTTCAAGAAAAAAAAAGAATAAAGAAGAAAAAAAGATTGGACGATTCAGTGAAGAAAATGCAGATTGGACGATCACTCTCTCTCTCTCTAGAAAAAACGCAGAACCTCTCCCTCTAGAAAATTTCTCTCAAGGTGTGAAATGATTAAATGAAGACAAACAAAGCATATATATAAGGGGGTGAAAAACCTACTGAGCCGGTTAAGAGTGACCGGGAATGATTAAAACGGTAAAATGTGACCGGTAAGCCCCAAAATATGGCGCGCCTTTGCCTCTTTTGAATTTGAGGTGACTTACTTAGGTAAAAGGGCCATAACCGTCGTATAGGCCAACAGTAAAAACCCTTTAAGGGGCAAATATTGTAGCCTAAACTATCGACGGCTCTGCTTGAGACACATGGCTCCATCTGGACCGTACAAGTGTCCCACCAGAAGAAATACAGAAAGATGGTTTAACCATTGGGTTTTGCTCAAGTGGGAGAAACAGGCTCACTTTCTAGCCCAAAGGTTAGTCAGAGCCCAAATCCCTAAAATGGCTGCTGGTGATTGGTTGATAATCTATCTCCAACCATAGCCTGCCAAGTGTCGTGATTTGATTGCCTAGCCAATCAAGTGCCTTTATTCTAGGGTACCATGAAAAGACACCAGTCATATCACAACCACTATATATACCTCAGAAATCAGGAGAAAGGTAATTCAATGCAAACAGTGTAAACTTACTCTGTGGAAATACTCTCTCACTTTCTCTCTCTATCTCTACTTTTTCCTTCAAACTCCTGATTTCTGACGTAAGCTTCGGAGGGGGAACCACAACACAAACCTCCAGGGTGGGTCCCTTTTTTGCAGGTTCGGGAACGAAGCTCAGGTTCGGATTGGCTAGATTCAGACATCGTTGCACAAGTCTCCAAGTGAAGAACTATGTAATGACAATCCTTTAGCAAATTGGCATAAACATAAAACTGAAGTACAAATTACATTAAAAGATCAAAATATTATAATATCCCAAAAACCTTTTAATAACATTCAAAGAGATGAAAAAGAATTCAAAATGCATATAACAGAATTATTAGCTGGAAAATTAATTAGACCAAGTAATTCGAAACATAGTAGTAGTGCATTCATAGTTAATAATCATTCTGAACAAAAAAGAGGAAAAACAATAATGGTTATTGATTATCGAATTTTAAATGAAAAAACAATTACTTATAATTATCCAATACCAAATAAAATACTTAAAATGAAACAGATACAAAGATATAATTATTTTTCAAAATTTGATTGTAAAAGTGGTTTTCACCAACTAAAATTAACTGAAGACTCTAAACAGTTAACAACATTCAAAGTATCAAATGGATTTTATGAATGGAATGTTTTACCCTTTGGATATAAAAATTCCCCTGCAAGGATCCAAGCATTTATGGATAGATATTTAAATCAATTATCAAATTGTGTGGTATATATAAATGACATACTAATTTATTCCAAAACACAGGAAGAACATTACAAATTGTTAGAACAATTTATCGAAATAATAAAAGTAGTGGAATAGTTTTAAGTAAAAAGAAAATGGAACTATTTAAAACACAAATAGAATTTCTAGGATTTGAAATAGATAAGGCTGGAATAAAATTGCAAGATCATATAGCTCAAAAAATCATAGAATTTCAAAAGAAAATTAATACTAAGAAAGAATTACAAAAATTCTTAGGTATAGTAAACCAAGTTCGAGAATTTGTACCAAAGTTATCACAATATACTGAACCACTTACTAAAAAATTAAAGAAAGATTATGATTTTAGGTTGGAAGATACATATACAAAAATCTTAGAAAAAATTAGAGATTTAGTCAGAAAACTACCAAAATTTTAGTTTCCCTGACGAAGATAAAAAAATTTATATGGATAATAGAAACAGACGCTAGTGAAACTAACAATGGTTATGGAGCAGTATTAAAATATAGGTATAATAATGATAAAAAATAATATATATGTAGATACCACTCAAGAACCTTTAAAGCAAATGAAATCAATTGGGACATAAATAAAAAAGAACTAAAAGTACTAAAATATGGAATTAAGAAATTTGAACCTTATGTTGTTTATAGCAAATTTATACTTAGAACAGACAATAAAACTGTCAGAAGTTGGTTAACTCAAAAACTACAAGATTCTAGAACTTTTTGTCAAAAGGGACCTTTTAAAACATTTTGGTTGTGAACAGGTACCCAAAAAAAAAATTAATTGTGAGATGGGGCCTTTTAAAATATTTTGGTTGTTATTTAGGACCCGAAACTCATTTTTCGGCATAAAAGTCAACATTCCGGCATTGACCCACCTTTTTCACTTAAATTGACCACTCTTTTCCTTACTTCTCACACGTGAACCCCAACCTCTTTCTCCCATCCCACTCTCCATTAAATAAATAGGATTTTAGCCGATATTAATCAATATGAGTTTTCTGTTGAACTATTGAAAACTAATGAAAATTGTTATGCAGACTATCTCTCCAGAAATAGCTAGACAACTGATTCTCGAAAATCAGGAGCTAAAGATACAGATCAAAGAGATAATGGAAGAGCTCGCTCTTATGAACAGAAAAGCAGCTTCTAATCTAGTTAAGGAGCAAGCAAATAGTGGCAGTAGCCAAAACTATAAAAGCAGAACTATTACAAAAAAAATTAATACCCCTTTTAAAAGAAATATGTCTTTACAAAACTATTCTCCAAAACAAAATATTATTCCCAGACCAGTTATTGACGAGATTGAATTCCCTACTCTCGTACCAGATACTACTTCTTTCAAGGAAAAGCTAACCCTTGGATACAAACAGACTATTAACCCTCTGGTTCGTCTGTATATTACAAATTTCTTAACGATTGCTAATAAATTAAATACAACCCCTGAGGTTACTATTAAAGATAGACAAGCAGAGATAGAAAGAGGTTATGTTACTAACCCCTTGAAAAAGATAAATGAATTAATACCATTGCCTGGATGTAATGCAAATATAGTTAAGGCAGCGTATGATTATGGCCTTCTTAATTCAGTATATACAATGAATGGAGAAGAGCTATTATCAATACCTAGCCTATACAAAGCAGCTAAGAATTATTTGCAGATTACAAAATCTCCTATGATCTTTGTAAGATGTTATACAGCCCCGGGCGAAGATACATTCCAAGAAATAAAACAATGTATCCGAGTTATTAGAATGGAATGCACGACAAACTATATTATCCCAGAAAAAGTAATGGCCCAGTCAGAAATACACCTTAATGAGGTACTAGATATTCTCAGAAAAAAGAGAGCTGTAAAAATCAAAACAATTTATGAAGCTCTATGTACTATAGTTAAAAGCCCTGTCTGGGTAAATCACAAAGAATTAAATACTTTGATTACATCTCAAAGTCGAGATTATGGATACGAAGCTATAGAAACTATAAAGTCATGGATTTGGAGTTTACTTCATCCAGATACGGAACCAGCTACGAGATATCTTCAAAGAAACTTTATGACTCCAGAAACATTGAAGAAGTATTGAAACATTTCAACGAGGAACCATCTTGTTCTCCTTGCTTAGTCTTTTTATTTAATCTATGCATGCTCTAGAAATATATTAAATAATTTCAACGAGAAACCAAGTTCAAGATGAAGACTTCCTTTCCAAAAAAAAGTTCAAGGTGAAGATTTAATCAAATGGTGTTTTCAACCGCCAAAAGAGATAAGTTCATATGTTTGGTAATTCTCAATTTTTGGATCTAGCGTTTGAATCACCGTCGTTTAGATATTTAATTGATTTAATCAAATGGTAAATCTAGAATGAAATGGTGTTTAGATATTCTAAGAATTAATCAAATGGTTTCGTTAGATATTTTAAGAATTAATCAATGGTGTTTTCAATCACCAACCTGATGTTATTTAGATCATTAGTTCATTTCTTCTTCATGTTTATTATGTACTCAAATCAATTTTTTCTTAAAGTTACATTTAATTTTAAGTTTGCTTATTGAGTTTGTTTTTGAAGTATTTTAGTCTGCATGATAAATCAGAGGACTCATCCCGTCAGTCCCGTAAGTCTTGTTTGTAGTTCTCTTAATTTTTTTTATGCTTTTCTATATATTTCTTCTGATTTTTTTTTTTAAAAATTATGTTAATTACAGTGATAAAGATTATTGCGTATTTTATCGCTATTTTCTTTGGTTGGGTTTGTTTGTTGTTGCAGATCAAGTTGGATAACTTTTTTAGTGAAGTTGAGAAGAGATGAATTGGCCGGACGTACTTGTGATTTCATGTATCTAGATTTTGCTTACAGATGTAAATAGTAAATGCATTTGAATAGATGTATGCATTATATGTTGTATTAGAAATGAGATTGGTTGATCGAATTGCAAAGATGTATTTTTGTGTATTTATTAATATTGTTACAGCAATGTATTTTTGTATTTGTTGTGTATTATAAGCGTACTGGGATATTACTTTTCTTTTTGAGAAGAAGGTTTGCGAAAATAATGGTAGATATAAATATTGTTGTCTTTAACATAAATTTTATTTTTTTAAAAGAAGAAGCCAAAGATAACAGTGGGCAGTTGTAGGAGTTTAGTTTTTGTGGAGCATACATAACACTTTTTCTAAAGAGATGTTATATTTGCCTATAAAGACATAATACCTATTTCAAAGTGATGTTATCTTTGCCTACACATGTAGTTAACAGTTGTAAGAGATAAATGTTGTCTTTGCTATACCAAAGATAACATCATCAACATGTGTTATATTTACTTTACATTACATTGACTTGAAAAACGCCTCAAAAGTGTTATGCAAAGCCTTAATTAACAATTATCTTTGCCCTTTTTGTAGTAGTGTGTTTCTATTATCCATATAAATTTTTCATCTTCGTCAGGGAAACTTAATTTTGGTAGTTTTCTGACTAAATCTTTAATTTTTTTCTAAGATTTTTGTATCAGTATCTTCCCACCTAAAATCATAATCTTTCTTTAGTTTTTTAGTAAGTGGTTCAGTATATTGTGATAACTTTGGTACAAATTCTCGAACTTGGTTTACTATACCTAAGAATTTTTGTAATTCTTTCTTAGTATTAATTTCCTTTTGAAATTCTATGATTTTTTTAGCTATATGGTCTTGCATTTTTATTCCAACCTTATCTATTTCAAGTCCTAGAAATTCTATTTGTGTTTTAAATAGTTTCATTTTCTTTTTACTTAAAAATATTCCACTATTTTTATTATTTCGATAAATTGTTCCAACAATTTGTAATGTTCTTCCTGTGTTTTGGAATAAATTAGTATGTCATCTATATATACCACACAATTTGATAATTGATTTAAATATCTATCCATAAATATTTGAAATCTTCCAGGGGCATTTTTATATCCAAAGGGTAAAACATTCCATTCATAAAATCCATTTGGTACTTTGAATGTTGTTAACTGTTTAGAGTCATCAGTTAATTTTAGTTGGTCAAAACCACTTTTACAATCAAATTTTGAAAAATAATTATATCCTTGTATCTGTCTCATTTTAAGTATTTAATTTAGTATAGGATAATTATAAGTAATTGTTTTTTCATTTAAAATTCGATAATCAATAACCATTATTGTTTTTCCTCTTTTTTGTTCAGAATGATTATTAACTATGAATGCACTACTACTATGTTTCGAATTACTTGGTCTAATTAATTTTCCAGCTAATAAATCTGTTATATGCATTTTGAATTCTTTTTCATCTCTTTGAGTCTTATTAAAAGGTTTTTGGGATATTATAATATTTTGATCTTTTAATGTAATTTGTACTTCAGTTTTATGTTTATGCCAATTTGCTAAAGGATTGTCATTACATAGTTCTTCTAGCTTGAGTTTTATCGGAGTGATCTTATCTAAGTGTAGGATTCCAATTTCTATTATTTCTAAATTGTTATTTTCTCTTTTTGTTGTCATTTTTTGGACTAATTTGTGTTCTTCTCCCTTTTTACATTTTTCCCATTCTAGAGGTATTCGTTCTCTATTTTTAACTACTTTGGCTTTCAATTTATTTCTGCATGGAGTAAATAATGTAAGAAATTCTTTACCTATGCTAAATGGTTTATATTTATTGAGAAAATTGGTTCCTAATATTATATCTTTTCCTATTAATTCAAAGCAATATACTCTTGGTATAATTAATATTTTGTTCTAAATTTGTACTTGTACATTAGTTTGGTAAAGTATAATTTTACTACTATTATTGTTAAATCCGTTTATTCTAAATGGTGTATCTAACTTTTTCAATATTGGTAAATAATTTTCTTTCATAATTGTTGTAGCTGCTCCTGTATCTACCATTGGTGTATAGTATCTACTCTTATATCCCTTAAAGATTTTTTTTATAATTATATAGATTAAATTACTCATTTCCTATTAAATATTATTGGTAAAAGTAGATCAGTAGAAGGGGTATCTATAGTTATTGGTCCGAGTTTGTTTTTAGTATAAACTTGATGTTGGTTGGTTAATATATAAGCATTTTTGCATTGTACTGTCATAACTTTAGATCCGTTTATCATATTAGTTCCATCTAATTTCCAATATAAAACTAATGTCTTTCCTATATTCATATCAGTTAAGCTTATTGAATAATTTGGCATAATAATTAATCTTACTTTTTGATAAATGAGGTTTCCTTTAAGTTGTGCTATGATTGATTTTTCTATAGGGTCTTTAATTCTATCATCTGCTAATTGTAATTCTAAGGGGGTATCTATTCCTTCTTTAAAACATGCTTTTATTATTATTTTCGGTAGTTGCTAATTCTACAAATCAAAATGTTAATGGTTTATTTCCTAAGGATCTATTAATTTTTTCTATTTCTTCATTTAGTACTTCTTGTGTTATTAATGGGACTTTTGTATTACCTTGTACTCGTGTTATATCTATAACATGTTCTCTATCTGCTATTACTAAATATTCTTTCTTTTCTTTTCTGAATATATTTAAGAAATCATATTTTTTTTCTCAAATATCTTTTTTTAAAGATAAAGTAAATCCTTCATGTTTCAATTTATTAAACTTTTGTAAATAAAAAATAGCTCTTTGATCTTTGTGTTATGGGGTAATTTCTTCATAATAATCTACTTCCTGTAATTCTTTATCCATCACTACTATCTGTTTCAGTATTATCTTCTTTTTCACTATTCATGATTTCATTTATTTTAGTACTATCCGTTTCATATTCTAAAACATATATTTCTTCATCTGGTGGTATATTAGTTTTTTCCAATTCGTATTCCCCTATATGTAATTCAATAAAATTAATATTTTAAATTTTTTTACTAATTTCTTTTGTATTTTTATTTACTCTGGTTTTACAGTCTTTTGCTATATGACCTATTTGTCCATAATTATAACATCTACATTTCTTTGGGTTTTTAACATACTTGTAAATTTTTCTTTTAACAAAGTAATACTTGTTTGATTTCTGATCTTATGTTTATATTTTCCATATGGTCTAAACCTTTTATATCTTCTTGGTTTTTGTTTTGGTCTTTTAATTTTATTGTTTTTATTTAATCTATGACATCCAAATTTAGGTATTTCATATTTTTCACAACAATTACTTTATTTTGGCTTGCTTTCTAAATGCCTTTTAATTATTAATTTCTTTACAATAATTTCTATACCAAGTTTGTAAAAATGATATTTGTTCTCCTAAAGTTCCAGATTTAGGTTCTTTGGCATATGCTTGTTGTACCATAGAATTTATAGGTTTGGTAATTTTTCAAAATATAATTTTTTAAATATTGGTAATTCTTCAGGTGTTTCGGTTCCTAATTCGTAATAATTCAATTGAAATGCACAATTGTATTTGTTTATATCTTATGGACACATAGAACATATTTCCATATTAATTATATAATTGAGTTTTACTATATTCCATTTAGCCTCTGTATGTTTTAAATCTGCATTTAAATTTCCAAAATCTCTTCTAATTGCGATTTCATATTTTTTCAACATTTTTGTTGAATCTGTCATATCTTGTCCTTCTGTCTTAGTACTTGTTAGTTCTGCTTTATCATTTGCTCCTATATAAGTTAACCAATTTCTAACTATTCCCGTTATTGTTCCTTCAATATAATTAGTCGCCATGCTAACCGGTATTTTTGCTTCTATTAACCTTGCATTTATTTTAGCTATCCAATTTTGTATATCTAAATCAACATTTATTGAACAATCTAAGTTTAAAGTTTCTCCTATTTGGTTATCTTTTGGTAAGTAACTATCTTCTATTTTTCGTAGATATTTCCATATTTGTTCATTAAATTTATTATTAGTACGATTATAATTTATTTTTCTTAAAGCAGGTTTATAGTGTCTACTAGACTCCATATAATAGTAATCTTCGTCTTCAGTAAGTACATTAATTTCTTTGTCTTTTTCTGAATTAAAATATGATTCTAAATAGTTTGACTATGTAAATTCTTGACTAGATTGTTCTGAATTAAAATCTTCAATATTTTCCTCTATATTATTTACTTCAAGTCTTTCTATTTAAGTATTTAGATCTTCTAACGTATTATTATTTATTGCTTCTTCATATGATTCATGAATTTCGGATATGTCGGTTTATTTTTTATATTAAGTATAAGTTGTTCTTCTATTTTATCAAATCTATTATTATACTCAATTTTGAGATTTTGTATTTCCTTATTAAAATTATTTTCTACTCTATACACCTTTTCTAATATTTGTTTAGTGTTACTATGTATGATTTTCATAGATTCTTCCATTTTTCTCATTCTTTCATCATATTTTCTTTCTAACTTCTCCAATTTTTTATATATATATCACTTATTGTTCTGTTTTCTTGATAATCACTTGATATATTTGTTTTTTGCACTAGATTATTTTCTTTAGCTAGTCTTCGTTCTCTATCAAATTCAGTTTCTAATATCTTTTTTTTTATGTCATTTATTAAATATAATCTTCCTTCCATAATTTCGCAAATTGTCTACTTTGATTTGTTTTATGTATTTTAAAAGGACTATCTTGATATCTATTATTTCTGTATCAATAATCTTTTTAGTTTTATTCATTAATCTGGTTGTTCAACTATTCTTTGATATTCAACTTTTATTCTTGTTCTCAAAAGTAATTCAGGAAATAACTGGGAATATTCCTTAATTATTTTCTTATCTAAAATTTTATAACCTTGCTCTTCTAGTTCTATTGGTATTTTAGTATTACTGGGTTCGTTTTTGTCTTCTTTGTTTTCATTTAATAATTGAATAATTAATAAGATGTTTGTGTTTATTATTTTTAAATTAGTTACGAAATTACCCTCTTGTTCTAGTTCACTCATATGTTTAAGCTTGATCAACTTCTTTGGATATTCAATATGATTTCTTTCTATTTTATCGGCTATGTCATCTTGTTCTTTGAGTTGTATATTTAGTACGATAATTTGTCTACTCTTGCATATTTGGCACTTGTGATTATTCACTGCTGCATCCAGCTACAATACTTCTTCAATGTTCTTTGGAGTCATAAAGTTTCTTTGAATATATCTCAGAATCGGGTTCCTCATCTCGGATGAAGTAAACTCCTTATCCAGGACTTTATAGTTTCTATAGCTTCATTATTATAATCTCGACTTTGAGATGTAATCAAAGTATTTAATTCTTTGTGATTTACCCGCAGGGGGGTTTTAACTATAGTACATAGAGCTTCATAAATTGTTTTGATTTTATGACTCTCTATTCTCTCGAGAATATCCGGTACCTCATTAAGGTGTATTTAAATTTGGGCCATTACTTTTTCGGGATAATATAGTTTGTCATGCATCCCATTCTAATAACTCGGATACATTATTTTATTTCTTGGAAAGTAACCTCGTAGGGGTCAGTATAGCATCTTACAAAGATCATAGGAGATTTTGTAATCTTCAAATAATTCTTAGTTGCTTTGTATAGGCTAGGTATTGATAATAGCTCTTCTCCATTCATTGTATATCTTGAATTAAGAAGGCCATAATCATCCGTTGCCTTAACTAGATTTGCATTACATTTAGGCAATGCTATTAATTCATTTATCTTTTTCAAGGGGTTAGTAACATAACCTCTTTCTATCTCTCGCTTGACTATTTTTAATAGTAACCTCGGGGGTTGTATTTAATTTATTAGCAATCGTTAAGAAATTAGTAATATACCGACGAACCGAGAGGGTTCATAGTATGTTTGTTTCCAAGGGTTAGCTTTTCCTTGAAAAAAGTAGTATACGGTACGAGAGTTGGGAATTCAATCTCGTTAATAAGCGGTCTAGGAATAATATTTTATTTTGGAGAATAGTTTTGTAAAGACATATTTCTTTTAAAAGGGGTATTAATTTTTTTGTAATAGTTACGCTTTTATAGTTTTGGCTACTACCACTATCTCGCTTGCTCCTTAACCTGGATTAGAAGTTGCTTCTCTTTTTCATAAGAGCGAGCTCTTCCATTATCTCTTTGATCTGTATCTTTAGCTCCTAATTTTCGAGAATGAGTTGTCGAGCTATTTCTGGAGATCTGCATAACAATTTTCATTAGTTTTCAATAGTTCAACAGAAAACTCATATTGATTAATATCGGCTATAATCCTTTTTATTTCTTTTCTTGTAATAGAATCTTGTAGTTATTGAGTTAACCAACTTCGACGGTTTTATTGTGCTTTTTAAGTATAAATTTGCTATAAACAACATAAGGTTCAAATTTCTTAATTCCATATTTCTTTGCTTTTTAATTCTTTTTTTATTTATGTCCAAATTGATTTCATTTGCTTTAAAGGTTCTGAGTGGTATCTACATATATATTCTTTTTTATCATTATTATACCTATATTTTAATCTTGCTCCATAACCATTGTTGGTTTCACTAGCGTCTGTTTCTATTATCCATATAAATTTTTTATCTTCATCGGGAAACTTAATTTTGGTAGTTTTCGGACTAAATATTTAATGTTTTCTAAGATTTTTGTATCGAGTATCTTCCCACCTAAAATCATAATCTTTCTTTAATTTTTTAGGAAGTGGTTCGGTATATTGTGATTACTTTGGTAAAAATTCTCGAACTTGGTTTACTATACCTAAGAATTTTTGTAATTCTTTCCTAGTATTAATTTCCTTTTGAAATTCTATGATTTTTTGAGCTATATGGTCTTTCATTTTTATTCCAGCCTTATCTATTTCAAATCCTAAAAATTCTATTTATGTTTTAAATAGTTCCATTTTCTTTTTACTTAAAACTATTCCACTACTTGTCTCCATATAATAGTAATCTTTGTCTTCAGTAAGTACATTAATTTCTTTGTCTTTTTCTGAATTAAAATATGATTCTAAATAGTGTGAATATCTAAATTCTTGACTAGATTGTTCTGAATTAAAATCTTCAATACTTTCCTCTATATTATTTACTTCAAGTCTTTCTATTTAAGTATTAAGATCTTCTAACGTATTATTATTTATTGCTTTTTCATCTGATTCATGAATTTCAGATATGTTAGTTTTATTTTTTATATTAAGTATAAGTTATTCTTCTATTATATCAAATCTATTATTATACTCAATTTTGAGATTTTGTATTTCTTTATTAAAATTATTTTCTACTCTATACACCTTTTCTAATATTTGTTTTGTGTTACTATGTATGATTTTCATAGATTCTTCCATTTTTCTCATTCTTTCATCATATTTTCTTTCTAACTTCTCCAATTTTTTATATATATCACTTATTGTTCTGTTTTCTTGATAATCACTTGCTATATTTGTTATTTGCACTAGATTATTTTCTTTAGCTAGTCTTCGTTCTCTATCAAATTCAGTTTCTAATATCATTTTTTTTGTCCTTTATTAAATATAATCTTCCTTCCATAATTTCTGCAAATTGTCTATTTTGATTTGTTTTATGTATTTTAAATGGACCATCTTGATATCTTATTATTTCTGTATCAATAATCTTTTCAGTTTTATTCATTAATCTGGTTGTTCAACTATTCTTTGATATTCAACTTCTATTTTTTTTCTCAAAAGTAATTCAGGAAATAACTGGGAATATTCTTTAATTATTTTCTTATCTAAAATTTTATAACCTTGCTCTTCTAGTTCTATTAGTATTTTAGTATTACTGGGTTCGTTTTTGTCTTCTTTGTTTTCTTTTAATAATTGAATAATTAATAAGATGTTTGGGTTTATTATTTTTAAATTAGTTACGAAATTACCCTCTTGTTCTAGTTCACTCATATGTATAAGCTTGATCTACTTACTGTATATTCAATATGATTTCTTTCTATTCTATCATCTATATCATCTTGTTCTTTGAGTTGTATATTTAGTACTGTTATTTGATCATCTAAGGCTTTTATTTGTTCTTCTATATCGTTTTCATCGTATTCATTACTTAACCTTGCTTTTTCGAGTATTTGTATTTTCTTTGTAATAGCTATCCTTTTTTGGTTTCTTATTTCTAAACATTTAACCTCCGATTGTGTAGTTGATATGAAGTAATTAAAGTTTTCTTTTCTTATAGCCTTTCTAATTTGCGACTATACAATCGGATGTTAAATGTTTAGAAATAAGAAACCAAAAAGGATGGTTATTACAAAGAAAATACAAATACTCGAAAAGCAAGGTTAAGTAATGAATACGATGAAACGATATAGAAGAAACGGATAAAAGCCTTAGATGATCAAATAGCAAGATCTAATATATAACTCAAAGAACAAGATGACATAGCTGATAAAATTGAAAGAAATCATATTGAATATACAGTAAGTAAATCAAGCTTATACATATGAGTGAACTAGAACAAGAGGGTAATTTCGTAAGTAATTTAAAAATAATAAACACAAACATCTTATTAATTATTCAATTATTAAAAGAAAACAAAGAAGACAAAAACGAACCCAGTAATACTAAAATACCAATAGAACTAGAAGAGCAAGGTTATAAATTTTAGATAAGAAAATAATTAAAGAATATTCCCAGTTATTTCCTGAATTACTTTTGAGAAAAAGAATAGAAGTTGAATATCAAAGAATAGTTGAACAACCAGATTAATGAATAAAACTGAAAAGATTCTTGATACAAAAATAATAAGATATCAAGATGGTCCATTTAAAATACATAAAACAAATCAAAATAGACAATTTGCAGAAATTATGGAAGGAAGATTATATTTAATAAATGACAGAGAAGAAACGATATTAGAAACTGAATTTGATAGAGAACGAAGACTAGCTAAAGAAAATAATGTGGTGCAAATAACAAATATAGCAAGTGATTATCAAGAAAACAGAACAATAAATGATATATATAAAAAATTGGAGAAGTTAGAAAGAAAATATGATGAAAGAATGAGAAAAATGGAAGAATCTATGAAAATCATACATAGTAACACTAAACAAATATTAGAAAAGGTGTATAGAGTAGAAAATAATTCTAATAAAGAAATACAAAATCTCAAAATTGAGTATAGTAATAGATTTGATAAAATAGAAGAACAACTTATACTTAATATAAAAAATAAAACTGACATATCTGAAATTCATGAATCAGATGAAGAAGCAATAAATAATAATACGTAAGAAGATCTAAATACTGAAATAGAAAGACTTGAAGTAAATAATATAGAGGAAAATATTGAAGATTTTAATTCAGAACAGTCTAGTCAAGAATTTAGATATTCAAACTATTTAGAATCAGATTTTAATTCAGAAAAAGACAAAGTAATTAATGTACTTACTGAAGACGAAGATTACTATTATATGGAGACTAGTAGACACTATAAACATGCTTTAAGAAAAAGAAATTATGGTAATAATAAATTTAATGAACAAATATGGAAATATCGACGAAAAATAGAAGATAGTTACTTACCAAATAGGAGAAACTTTAAACTTAGATTGTTCAATGAATGTTGATTTAGATATACAAAATTGGATAGCTAAAATAAATGTAAGGTTAATAGAAGCAAAAATACCACTTAGCATGGCAGCTAATTATATTGAAGGAACAATAACAGGAATAGTTAGAAATTGGTTAACTTATATAGGAGCAAATGATAAAACAAAACTAAGAAGTACTAAGACAGAAGGACAAGATGTAACACCCCGACAATTCCCTCTTTTATAAAATACCTTTTTAATACAAAACATAGAGAATTATCAAAGTATTATCGCCCGTGTGAAAACGTATCGGCTTATTCAGAATTTTGCAGCGGAAAACATAATAATAAACTTTATAAATAAACTTAGTCAACGACAAAGTCAACTCCTAAAACCAACCAACAAAACCAAAGTCAACTTAAAACCAAACCAAACCGACTATGAAAATATAACTCAAAAGTATTGTAAATAAACTACACAAGCTCTCCAAAATCCCGATCCCAATGATGCATCATCTTTAAACCTGTAGATGGACAATGCACTATTAATCCCTAGAGTCTGCTCACTGAAATGGGTCATCACAGGATCAATAAGGCAAAGCCATGATCAACATACACAACAAAAGCACGTAATCAGCAAAGCTGAGTACTACATAATAAACAAATAAACAATCCTAACATGATACTAATAAATAGTAAAGAGGAATAAACAACAATATAATAACTTGTAGATAACTTTTACTGAACAGAACTTTATAACAACATTTTTATTACTTTAAATGGAATAGTCAATGGACCGAGTTGTCTAACTAAAACCAGCCTTCCCTTTGGAAGGCGAAATACGGGCGCGACTCCGTATTTCCATGACCTACGATATCGAGGAACCTATTTAACTGAAAAAATAGAAGACGGTGATCAATCCGGCCCCAGAAAAAGCCATGGCCCGCTCACCATGTACCCTAACTCTTAATTGTCCAACACTTCAGACGTGCACCAGTCTAAAGCTATTGCTATCCAGTTTCACTTTACACGATTTACCAGTTATTACTTGTTATAACTCACAAGCAACACCAATAATAAAATCATCAAACAATCACAATTTTATTTTTATCTTAGGATTAGATAAGTGATCACACAACTTAACAATCCAAGATTAATTTCACTTTAATCCAATCTTTCTTATTTGTTGAACCTAGCCAACAACCAACTTACCTTTCATAGGTATAAAATATCAACTTACCAAATAAGTCCTTCGGTCCTTATAAAACAGTGAAATACTCAAAAGGGAACAATGATCAATCATGATCCAATACTAATAAACATATTAATTCCCCCACGAGAATTAATAAAAATAAAGTTCCCAACCAACATGCTTGCATCAATCTTCCATACAAACATGATATAAATCTCATACTCAACATGTTCACACCACAACATAAAACATGCATAAACCAACATAATAGAAATCATATATGAACTCAACATAGTCCTATACATGATACTACATAACTTTCCTTCTTAAAATCATGATACTACATCAATCAACACATAGGTATCTACGTACCTTGTGTAGACAAACTGAGATGCCACTATAACAGACTTAAAAATCGCCTAGAGAGAATTCTCCGCCTAAAATAACCAATATAAATCCATAATTAATCCTTCATGAATTTACAGCACTAATAAAATACTTTAAAATCCATTTAAACATGTTTAAAACCTTTCCCAACAATAAAACTTGATTGCTTAACCTCCTAGCATAGTACCCACTACACTAGTGGTTAAAATCCATCATAAAACACCATGAAAACACTCTATTGAAAATTCCAGCATTATAACATGAGTTAAAACTCTTGAAACGTTTTCAAACATGCTTAGAATCATAAAGGTAATAACTTTCATAACTTATAATAAACTACTATGTTTTCTATCTTTCAAAACCCTAAAAATTCATGCTTTGATAATTAAAATCTACTTTAAACTCAAATATGCAAATCTGAATTTTATTTCATCAATACACAAATTATATAACTTAGATTCAATAATAAATCACCAACTTATAACTTTTAAACATAAACAAATTCAAACAAAGCCTAAAAATTTCAACTTTGCATTAAAACAAAAACTTGAGGAGGAAGAAATAACAAACAAACCAAGCAAAGGAAGAAAGAGGAACACGCGGTACAGAGAGAGCAGCGCTGGCTGCTGTCGGCGGTCCGGTGTGCTGCTGGCGGTGGTCGGCTGCCGTGTCCGGCGGCGGCAAGGCTCGGCGAGAACGAGCCGAAGGAAGAGGAAAAAGAAAGAAAAGAAAAAGCGAGAAAAAGAATGTGTGAAGGCCGAAAATTGGGTGGAGAGGAAGAGAGAGAAAATAAATGTGTTTAATGTATGGGGATTTGTGTAAATAAGGGTATTTATAGTTTCCGCCCATTAGGGGTCCAATAATGAGTTGGGCTTTGATGGGTTAATGTCCATAGGTTAAGCTATAAGGTTTGGGCTCCTCACACCCATTTACAAATATTTTTCTAAATCCAATAAGTGTTTCAAACATTTCAAATACTTTTTAAAGTATGACTTTAATAAAATATTTGACTTGCATAAATCATTAAAATAATTTCTTTGACTTTCAAATAGTCAACCTTAAAGAAATAAATCGTTAAAATACTAAAATAGATTTAAATATAAATAAATACACATTAAAATATATTTATAAAATCCATAAATTTACGGGGGATTACAGTCTACCCCTCTTAAAAGAAGTTTCGTCCTGAAACTTGACACGAAAACTCACATATTTTCAAAAGTTTTTAACTCAACTCTCAAAGGAGAAATACTTGTGCCACTCATGTGCACTCTTTTGCCACCTTAAGAAAAATTGTGTTACTCATGAACACCTTTTCTAGTGCGGAGAATCTATTTATTTTACACCAATATGTGCAAATGGCCAAAAGAAGCATAAAAATGCATAAAAATACCATAAAAATAGGTAAAAAGCGCGTAATTCTATCGCATTCTACCCCCTTTAAGAAAACGAGTTACGCCCTCGTAACTCACCTCAAGGATATAAATCTGGGTACTTCTTCTTCATTTCAGCTTCAGCTTCCCACGTCGCCTCTTCGGACTCATGGTTTGACCAAAGCACTTTCACGATATTGACATCCTTGTTGCGCGTACTACACACCTTCTTATCAAGAATTTTCACAGGCCTTTCCTCATATGTGAGGCTACTATCAATCTGGATCCTCTCAGGCTCCAAAACATGACGCTCATCAGGGATATAAAGCTTGAGTTGGGAAATATGAAACACGTCGTGCATCTTCTTGAACTCCATTGGCAAAGACAACCTATAAGCTACATTCCCAATCTCATATGGACCTACATATTTGGCACTTAATTTGCCCTTTTTCCCAAATTTGATCACACCCTTAGTTGGTGATACTTTCAGAAACACTTTATCACCTACTTCGAACTCGTCTTCTCTTCGCTTTAAATCGGCATAACTCTTTTGCCTATCTTGAGCAGCTTGAATTCTAGCCTGAATTGACTTTACATTCTTGACGGTCTCCTCAATGAATTCTGTCCCCAAGACTATACTCACTAAAATCGTTCCAGCAAATGGAACTTCTACAATTTCTTCCATATAACGCCTCAAAAGGTGCCATCTTAATACTCGCATGATAACTATTGTTGTATGAGAACTTAATCAAATCTAATTGGTCTTCCCAACTACCCTGAAAGTCAATAGCACAGGCTCTCAACATATCCTTCATCGTCTGGTTAGTCCTCTCAGTCTGACCATCGGTCGCAGGGTGAAAGGCAGTACTCATTTTCAATGTTGTCCCAAGATTTAACTGGACCTTTTACCAAAACTTCGAGAGGAATCGAATCACGATCTGAAATAATATCGGTTGGAACCCTATGCAATCTCACTACATGCTTAATATACGTCTTCGGAAGTTGCTTCTTCTTCCATGTATCTTTATTTGGAATGAACACTGCCGACTTTGTCAGACGGTCCATAATAACCCAAATAGTATCATTGTCATTCCTTGTCTTAGGCAAAGCAGTCACAAAATCCATCGATATGGAATCCCACATCCATACGTGCACTAGTCTAAAGCTATTGCTATCCAGTTTCACTTTACATGATTTACCAGTTATTACTTGTTATGACTCACAAGCAACACCAATAATAAAATCATCAAACAATCACAATTTTCTTTTTATCTTAGGATTAGATAAGTGATCACACAGCTTAACAATCCAAGATTAATTTCACTTTAATCCAATCTTTCTTATTTGTTGAACCTAGCCAACAACCAACTTACCTTTCATTGGTATAAAATATCAACTTACCTAATAAGGCCCTCGGTCCTTATAAAGCAGTGAAATACTCAAAAGGGAACAATGATCAATCATGATCCAATATTAATAAACAAATTAATTCCCCCATGTGAATTAATAAAATTAAAGTTCCCAACCAACATGCTTGCATCAATCTTCCATACAAACATGATATAAATCTCATACTCAACATGTTCACACCACAGCATAAAACATGCATAAAACAACATAATAGAAATCATATATGAACTCAACATAGTCCTATACATGATACTACATAACTTTCCTTTTAAAATCATGATACTACATCAATCAACACATAGGTATGTACGTACCTTGTGTAGACAAACTGAGATGCCACTATAACAGACTCAAAAATCGCCTAGAGAGAATTCTCCGCCTAAATTAACCAATATAAATCCATAATTAATCCTTCATGAATTTACAGCACTAATAAAATACTTTAAAACCCTCTTAAACATGTTTAAAACCTTTCCCAACAATAAAACTTGATTGCTTAACCTCCTTGCATAGTACCGACTACACTAGTGGTTAAAATCCACCATAAAACACCACGAAAACACTCTCTTATAATAAACTACTATGTTTTCTATCTTTCAAAACCCTAAAAATTCATGCTTTGATAATTAAAATCTACTTTTAACTCAAATATGCAAATCTGAATTTTATTTCATCAATACACAAATTATATAACTTAGATTCAATAATAAATCACCAACTTATAACTTTTAAACATAAACAAATTAAAACAAACCCTAAAAATACAAACTTTGCATTAAAACAAAAACTTGAGGAAGAAATAACAAACAAACCAAGCAAAGGAAGAAAGAGGAACACGCGGCACAGAGAGAGCAGCGCTGGCTGCTGGCGGTGGTCGGCTGCCGTATCCGGCGGCGGCACGGCTCGGCGAGAAGGAGCCGAAGGAAGAGGAAAAAGAAAGAAAAGAAAAGAGAGAAAAAGAATGTGTGAAGGCCGAAAATTGGGAGGAGAGGAAGAGAGAGAAAATAAATGTGTTTAATGTGTGGGAATTCGTGTAAATAAGGGTATTTATAGTTTCCCCCCATTAGGGGTCCAATAAAGAGTTGGGCTTTGATGGGTTAATGTCCATAGGTTAAGTTATAAGGTTTGGGCTCCTCACACCCATTTACAAATATTTTTCTAAATCCAATAAGTGTTTCAAACATTTCAAATATTTTCCAAAGCATGACTTTAATAAAATATTTGACATGCATAAATCATTAAAATAATTTCTTTGACTTTCAAATAGTCAACCTTAAAGTAATAAATCGTTAAAATACTAAAATATATTTAAAAATAAATAAATACACATTAAAATATAATTATAAAATCCATAAATTTACGGGGGATTACAGTCTACCCCTCTTAAAAGAAGTTTCGTCCCGAAACTTGACACGAAAACTCACACATTTTCAAAAGTTTTTAACTCAACTCTCAAAGGAGAAATACTTGTGCCACTCATGTGCAATCTTTTGCCACCTTAAAAACAATTGTGTTACTCGTGAACACCTTTTCTAGTGCAGCGAATCTTTTTATTTTGCACCAATATGTGCAAATCGCCAAAATAAGCATAAAAATGCATAAAAATACCATAAAAATAGGTAAAAAGCGCGAAATTCTATCGCATTCTACCCCCCTTCAATAAAACGAGTTACGCCCTCGTAACTCACCTTAAGGAATAAATCTGGGTACTTCTTCTTCATTTCAGCTTCAGCTTCCCACGTCGCCTCTTCGGACTCATGGTTCGACCAAAGCACATTCACGATATTGACATCCTTATTGCGCGTACTACGCACCTTCTTATCAAGAATTTTCACAGGCCTTTCCTCATATGTGAGGCTACTATCAATCTGGATCCTCTCAGGCTCCAAAACATGACGCTCATCAGGGATATAACGCTTGAGTTGGGAAATATGAAACACGTCGTGCATCTTCTCGAACTCCATTGGCAAAGCCAACCTATAAGCTACCTTCCCAATTTTTTGTAGAATCTCATATGGACCTACATATTTGGCACTTAATTTGCCCTTTTTCCAAAATCTCATCACACCCTTAGTTGGTGATACTTTCAGAAACACTTTATCACCTACTTCGAACTCGTCTTCTCTTCGCTTTAAATCGACACAACTCTTTTGCCTATCTTGAGCAGCTTGAATTCTTGCCTGAATCGACTTTACATTCTTGACGGTCTCCTCAATGAATTTTGTCCCCAAGACTATATTCTCACTAAAATTGTTCCAGCAAATGGGACTTCTACACTTTCTTCCATATAACGCCTCAAAAGGTGCCATCTTAATACTCGCATGATAACTATTGTTGTATGAGAACTTAATCAAATCTAATTGGTCTTTCCAACTACCCTGAAAGTCAATAGCACAAGCTCTCAACATATCCTCCATCGTCTGGTTAGTCCTCTCAGTCTGACCATCGGTCGCAGGGTGAAAGGCAGTACTCATTTTCAATGTTGTCCCAAGATTTAACTGGACCTTTTGCCAAAACTTCGAGAGGAATCTCGAATCACGATCTGAGATAATATCGGTTGGAACCCCATGCAATCTCACTACATGCTTAATATACGTCTTCGCAAGTTGCTTCTTCTTCCATGTCTCTTTAATTGGAATGAACACGGCCGACTTCGTCAGACGGTCCACAATAACCCAAATAGTATCATTGCCATTCCTTGTCTTTGGCAAATGATGTGACCAAGTTATATGCGATTATAGAGTGTTGAGAAGTCCATTTTACTAAGGTTTAAGGTTTAAAAAGGAGAGTTTTACTCATCTATACCTTAGTGTGGAGAAGAGGGAGTTATGATGAATTTGCGATATTAGAGGAGATTTAAGGATATTTTGTGGTTATATGTGTTTATGATCATTTATAGGTGGATTCCCATCCCGTGGTTGCGATCCATTCAACATAAAAAGACCACAAAAGTCATTGGAGTCTAGAGTTATAATGTTATAGAGTGGAAGCACAATCTTGGCAGCAGCTAATGCCCGAGCCGCGCGCCAGAGCCGCACGAGTCGCGCGCTGCGAGCGAAGGATGAGATTGTCAGCAGCTAAAGCCCGACTCGCGCGCAAGACATGCCCGAGTCGCGCATATCGAGTGAAGGCTGAAGCTTGGCAGCAAGAAATGCCCGAGCCGCGCACCAGCATCGCGCGAGCCGCGCACTTCGAGCGAGGAGTATTGATAGGCAGCAGCGAAGGCCCGAGTCGCGCGCCATTGATGCCCGACTCGCGCACTTCGACGCGGCTACGAATCTTCGGCAATTTTCAGCTTTCCTTAGGTTTTATTAAGGAGAAAAACGTTTTGTTTTGGTGACTAGTAATTTCTGAACGAGAATTAGAGAGGATAGAGAGAAGAACCCTAATCCCTATTTTTTCTCCCTTTTTGAGTTTCGAATAATTAGTTTGAAGATTTGCTTGATGGATGCTATGTCGATCGTAACCTAAATCTAGTCTTGAGAACGGTTAATCAAGCTTCGGTCTATTATTGTGAGGTTTCTCTTTGTTAACTTTTTCTTAATTATAATTGTGATTTCTTGATTTTAATTTATGATTGTGGTATGTATTGCTAGGAGTACTACTAGTTTATACATTCGATTTATCATTTGCTAGGGTTTAGAATTGATGCCGATTCATCTGTTCTTCTTTCATGAGTAGCAATCTAGGGTTTGATTAATGAATCTGATTATTCTTGATTAATCACTAGAGAAATCACAAGTTCCAATTTGAATATGTTGTGCTAGCAATTTGTTAATTGGCTCATTGTTTCCTAGTTCGTTGATGTTCTATTGATTTGAATTTAATCTCTGATTAGATTAGATTAATCTTTAGTTCAAGTTTTATGATCATCTGATTGTGATTGTTTAACGGTACTTTTGAGGGAAAGGAATTTGATTTCCAACTTTAAGTAATTAAGAGTAAAGTTACACATTTGAGAAACCAATGATCAATAGTACGAATCGAAGTGGCCATTAACCGAACTCAAGATTCTTCTCTTCTTGATTACATTACTTTTTGATTGTTCTTTAGTTCTTCATATTTAGTTATTCAATTCTTTAATCCCAAAACCCCCATTTGATCTATTATAAGCACGAGTTAGTCCCCAAGTCTCTGTGGATTTGACCCTACTTGCCAGTTACATTTATTTGTATTGGAAAGAAGGAAAATAAACTTTTATCTTTGGTAGCGCGTACGACCGCGTCCCACCAAATTTTGGCGCCGTTGCCGGGGACTTGGCAACTACTAAAACGTGTTTATTGTAGATTGTGTTTTGAAATTTTACTTTTTGATTAGTATATGGTTGGCACCCGTGCTACTAACCAAGATTGTGTGGATTACGATCCCGAGTTAGAATTGAATCTTTTCAGGTTGCGAAGGGAATTAAGAAGAAATTTTCAAGAACTTCCATTTTCATTGAATTTGGAAGAAGAAATGCCACCTAGGGTGGAGACTCGTACTCTGAGGGAGCTCACCGCTCCTAATCTCGATCACGATCCAGACTGATTGTGGGAGGTATAAGGTCGGCTAACGACTTTAAACTAGCGCTACTCGGGAGGCAACCCGAGCCCCTTTTTCTTTTCTTTTTTTTTCTTTTCTATTTTTCTTCCTTTTCTTTTCCTTCTTACTCTTCCACCTCACCATTTTTAATACTCCATCACAACAAATTATCCTTCACCCACCCTTCCCCCTCTTGCTTCCCGAGCTATAATTCATAATACTTTTAGTCAATCATAATCCAACTTAAGCCAAAATACATCAAAAGACCTTTGAGAGGTGTCCATTTGAGAGACGTTGGTGAAATTGGAGGGTCGAGATTGATGAAAGAGTTGCGTAGGCAATGCTTATGAGCAATGATGCGCATTTGCATAATGGAGTTGGTTCTACTATAAGGTGCACATTCCGAAATTTTATTCTCCCCATGAATTTAATTTTGGATTAGTCATTTACATGGGTGTTATAGAGAGTCGGGTTATGAGATGGTGTGTGTGTTTGTCGTCATTGTGTTTTCTTATGTCACTTGGGTGTGATTTGTTTTTGATGGGTATTGTTGAGGGAGTGAGAATTTGTGTGAGAGTCGGTTTTTGAGTGTTCCCCTTCTCGTTTCTTGTGTTTTCTTGTACTTGCTCTCACATTGAGGACAATGTCTTGATTAAGTCGGGGGGGAGGAAATTCTCATTGTTCTATTTGATGCTTATTTTATATTTGAAAAAAAAAAAAAAAAAGAACAAAAGTGATGAAATGAAACCCGCTGAGTTGAAAACCCGCAAGGGCGGGCGACTCAGGCAAAAATGGGGGCCCGGATAGGTTGAAAACCCGAAAGGGCAATCTATGCAAAAAAGTGGCTAATTGGAGCGGGTGAGATGGTGAGCTCATAAATGAAAAAAAATTGTGTGTGAAGCTAGGATGAAAACCCGAAAGGGCTCCTAGGCAAAATGAGAGATAAAAGAGAGAAAATTTGAAATCATTTGCCGGAGTCGGTGTCATAAGGAGGATTGGTGATATAAGGAGTGCCTCGGGTAGGTTTTTCATCTTGATGTTCGGAGTTAGAGGCGAATAGGTTAGAGCTCGCTCATTATTGGAGGAATAAGGAGTTTGGTGGTTGTGATTGTGTTTAGATGGTCCAAATTCGAGTCCTTTGAGATTTGTCAGGATTCGAATTTGCTTTTCTCATTTCATAACATGAGGATAGTTGTGGTGTTGTGCAGATGGGAATGGCTTTGAATCTTTTGAGATCTTTCGGGATTCAAAGGCATGCGTTTTTATTATCTTGGTGTTGAGTATAGTATGAGAATGCTATTTACATTATTTCAGGAGAGCTTTTAGCTCAAGTGTGGGGGTGACTCTTACCCTTAGACTTGGCTTTAAGCGAATCGGGGGAGATAGCAAACTTTTATCATACACTAGGATGGAGAGATAAGGGGAGTAGTGAAAGGTGAGCAATGGCTTGGAAGGGGTGCCTCATTGACCTTTATTTTGAGTTTACTCGAGGTCGAGTAAAGTTCAAGTGTGGGGGTATTTGATGTGACCAAGTTATATGCGATTATAGACTGTTGAGAAGTCCATTTTACTAAGGTTTAAGGTTTAAAAAGGAGAGTTTTACTCATCTATACCTTAGTGTGGAGAAGATGGAGTTATGATGAATTTGCGATATTAGAGGAGATGTAAGGATATTTTGTGGTTATATGTGTTTATGATCATTTACAGGTGGATTCCCATCCCGTGGTTGCGATCCATTCAACATAAAAAGACCACAAAAGTCATTGGAGTCTAGAGTTATAATGTTATAGAGTGGAAGCACAATCTTGGCAAGCCTAATGCCCGAGCCGCGCGCCGAAGCCGCACGAGTCGCGCGCGCCGCGAGCGAAGGATGAGATTGTCGCCAGCCTAAAGCCCGACTTCATGCCAAGACATGCCCGAGTCGCGCATATCGAGTGAAGGCTGAAGCTTGGCAGCAAGAAATGCCCGAGCCGCGCACCAACGCTCGCGCGAGCCGCGCACTTCGAGCGAGGAGTATTGATAGGCAGCAGCGAAGGCCCGAGTCGCGCGCCATTGATGCCCGACTCGCGCACTTCGACGCGGCTACGAATCTTCGGCAATTTTCAGCTTTCCTTAGGTTTTATTAAGGAGAAAAACGTTTTGTTTTGATGTCTAGTAATTTCTGAACGAGAATTAGAGAGGATAGAGAGAAGAACCCTAATCCCTATTTTTTCTCCCTTTTTGAGTTTAATAATTAGTTTGAAGATTTGCTTGATGGATGCTATGTCGATCGTAGCCTAAATCTAGTCTTGAGAACGGTTAATCAAGCTTCGGTCTATTATTGTGAGGTTTCTCTTTGTTAACTTTTTCTTAATTATAATTGTGATTTCTTGATTTTAATTTATGATTGTGGTATGTATTGCTAGGAGTACTACTAGTTTATACATTCGATTTATCATTTGCTAGGGTTTAGAATTGATGCCGATTCATCTGTTCTTCTTTCATGAGTATCAATCTAGGGTTTGATTAATGAATCTGATTATTCTTGATTAATCACTAGAGAAATCACAAGTTCCAATTTGAATATGTTGTGCTTGCAATTTGTTAATTGGCTCATTGTTTCCTAGTTCGTTGATGTTCTATTGATTTGAATTTAATCTCTGATTAGATTAGATTAATCTTTAGTTCAAGTTTTATGATCATCTGATTGTGATTGTTTAACGGTACTTTTGAGGGAAAGGAATTTGATTTCCAACTTTGAGTAATTAAGAGTAAAGTTACACATTTGAGAAACCAATGATCAATAGTACGAATCGAAGTGGCCATTAACCGAACTCAAGATTCTTCTCTTCTTGATTACATTACTTTTTGATTGTTCTTTAGTTCTTCATATTTAGTTATTCAATTCTTTAATCCCAAAACCCCCATTTGATCTATTATAAGCACGAGTTAGTCCCCAAGTCTCTGTGGATTCGACCCTACTTGCCAGTTACATTTATTTGTATTGGAAAGAAGGAAAATAAACTTTTATCTTTGGTAGCGCGTACGACCGCGTCCCACCAGCAAAGCAGTCACAAAATCCATTGATATGGAATCCCACTTCCATCCAGGAACCTTTATGGATTGAACCTTCCCCATGGGTCGCTTATGATCTATTTTGACTTTCTGCCAAGTTAGACATTTGGACACGAACTCGGCAACCTCACGCTTCATGTTTGGCCACCAATAGATCTACTTAAGGTCCTTATACAGCTTGTCACACCCAGGGTGCACAGAATACGGCGTATTATGCCCCTCATCCATAAGACGTCTCTTAAGGTCATCACATTTTTGTGGTACACACCACCGTCCTTTGAACCTCAAACTACCATCATCATGGATCTTAAAATCAACTTCCTTACGTTGCCTCATCTTTTCCTTAATTTCTCTAGGTGCTCATCCCCAACTTGACCCTCTTTGATCTCGTCGAAAATTGACAACCCCAGTGACAAAGCACTCAATCTTATCTCGATCTCCCCATGATTTAAGATTTCTAGGCTAAGTCTTTACATATCTCGACACAACTCCACAGGAACTACCAAGGCATTCATGCTATGACTCGACTTCCTACTCAGCACATCAGCAACGACATTTGCTTTCTCCTCATGATATTGGATGTCTAGGTCATAATCCTTTATCAACTCTAACCATCTTCTCTGCCTCATATTGAGGTCTTTCTGGGTGAAAATATACTTCAAACTTTTATGGTCGGTAAAGATCTTACAGGTTGCCCCATACAGGTAATGTCTCCAAATCTTCAAAGCGAACACAATAGCAGCTAATTCAAGATCGTGGGTAGGGTAATTAGCCTCATAAGGTTTCAATTGACGCGACGCATACGTGATCACCTTCCCATTCTGCTGCAACACACATCCCAAACCATTCTTTGAAGCATCACTATACACCTCAAATCCCTCGTTCCCATCTGGCAGGGTCAAAAGAGGTGCGGAGGTCGAACGCTCTTTTAAAATCTGGAAAGCTTCCTCACACTTTTCACTCCACTCAAATTTTGACTCCTTTTTCATCAAATTGGTCATTGGCCTCGCTATCTTCGAGATTCTCTCACAAACCTCCTATAATAGCCAGCTAGACCTAAGAAACTTCGGATATCTGACACATTCTTTGGAGTTGGCCACTCACTCACAGCTTGAATTTTAGCAGGATCTACAGAGACTCCTTCCTTAGATACATAGTGACCCTAATACGCTACTTTCACCAAACGAAACTCACACTTAGAGAACCTGGCATACAATTGATTCTTCCTAAGCGTCTCCAATATAATCCTCAAGTGCTCATCATGCTCTTTTTCATTCTTTGAATAAATTAAGATATCATCAATGAATACCACCACAAACTTATCTAAGAACTCATGGAAAATCCTATTCATTAAGTCCATAAATATGGCAGGTGCATTGGTTAACCCAAAAGGCATTACAGTGAACTCAGAGTGACCATAACAAGTCCTAAACACAGTCTTAGGTATATCCTTATCAGCTACCCTCAACTGGTGATACCCCGAACGCAAATCAATCTTCGAGAACACGCTCGCTTCATTCAATTGATCGAATAGGTCATCTATCCTAGGCAAAGGATATTTGTTCTTGATGGTTACATTATTTAATTCCCTATAATCGATACACAACCTCATACTCCCATCTTTCTTCTTAACAAACAATACAGGAGCCACCCAAGGTGATGCACTAGGTCTAATATAAATCTTATCGAACAACTCTTGCAACTGCGTCTTCAACTCACTCATCTCATGAGGTGCCATTCTATATGGTGCTTTAAATATAGGTGCAGTTCCAGGAATTAAGTCTATGGTGAACTCAACAGCTCTAGCAGGCGGCATGCCCGAAATCTCACTTGGAAACACATCCATGAACTCATTCATGATTGGAACATCCTCGATCTTCACTCCAGCTTCTTTACTCTCATCTTGCACACTACAGAAAAATAGCTCACACCCCTTCTTCATTAACTTCTTCACTTGCATCGCAGAAATAACCCCAAAGTTCTTGGACTTTCCAAAACGTCTATACGAGGTCAACTTCCCCAAAGGGTTTCTTAACACTACTTTTTGAATCTCACAGTCTATCTTGGCTTTGTATAAACTTAGCCAATCCATCCCCAAAATTACATCCAGGTCTCCCAGATTAAACTCTATCAAATCAGAAGGAAACACACAATCTCTTATCTTCAGAGGCAAATTCTTAAACAACTTGGTACACCTTATGGTCTCACCAGTAGGTATACTAATAGGCAATTCAATCACCTCAAAATCAACTAACCCCAGACTTTTAATAACAGATGACGAAACAAAAGAATAAGTCGCCCCCGAATCAAATAACGCTTTAACTAGGACGGAGTTAATAGAAAAAGTACCGGAAACTACGTCGACAGATCGTTTAGCTTCATTGCGACTCATCATGAACAGTTTACTCGGAGCCTTATTCTGATTGTTGCTCTCACTAGCAGGTTTATTGTAGCTCCCTTGATTGTTCTGTACCCCTGCAGGCTTCGAACCCCTGATTTCCCGACTGGTTAAATCCAGACCTCACCTGGTTACCACTCTCATTGCCATTTTGCTCTTTCTTTTGCTTAGCAAAGCACTCATACTCCATATGGCCCTTCTTTTGGCAGTAGTTACAGGCCACTAGTTCTCCCTTGCAGTCTCTACCAGGATGGTTATTATTGCACTTCTTACAATAGTACACTCTCTCAGATTGACTCTTATTATTGTAGCCTTGATTATTCCTCCCATGGAAATTCCCATTCCCATTCCTGATCTTCTTGAAATTCCCTTGATTTCCCCCAGCATTGAAATCCTTTCTTTTCTCACCCACTACAACATTCTTCTTGTCACGCCTCGACTGAAGACCATAAATGTGGGCGGCTCTCCCATACACAATATCTAGGGATGAAAAAGTTTCACCACCTAACCCCAGCTGGATTTCCTCAGTCAAGCCTTGCTCAAACCTTTGAGCCTTTAATTCCTCAGTGGCTACTACCTCAGGTGCAAACCTCGACAGTGCTATGAAATTGCTATAATACTCTGAGATGGTCATACTCCCCATCCTAAGGTTGATAAACTCTTGGGCTTTCTATTTCCTCATAAAAGCAGGGTAAAACTTCCCTCTCAAGGCAGTAACAAAAGAATCCCAATTGAATCCCTCAACAGCACTCAGTCTAGCCCCATTTTCTCTCCACCACAAATCAGCCTCATCCTTTAGGTACAGCACAGCCTAACCTACTCTCATATTCTCAGGATAGTTCACTGCCCGAAAGACTTTCTCAAACTTTTTTAATCCAGTTCTCTAAAAAGGTAGGATCAACTTGCCCCTTAAAATATGGTGGTTTAACCTTGGCTAGCCTCTCAAACATGTTCCCAGCAGAATCGGGACGCTCAGTTCAATCTTGAGTCAATTTCTCCGCCAAAAGGCGCATAGCAGCCGCTAAATCGATATTGTTGTTTGCCATTCTAGTGCGCGACCTGAAATTAGCGTACTCTACTTTAGGTTCAAAACATAACTTATATGCCATTCTCTATGAAGGCAACATTTGATTTGACCATAAAGATCGCATCAATAAATAATTTCTCATGAAGTTACAACAATATTACAGAATAATCATCATCAATCATCCATGAAGTATATTCACATCAAGAACACACTGTTTAGGAACAATGAATTAAAAATTCAATCATAACAATTAAATAAAGTATTCCCATTCGCGAACCCAAAATAAATTCTTGCTCAGTTGGATAACTAAATATTTAATTTTTATTCCTCAAAAGATGCTAATAACAATTTTCTCAACCATAATACTGTACTTTTCTTAAAAATAAAATAAAGGTACTATGAAATAAATTTAAACCACTGCTGGAGAATTATCCAACATTATTCTTTAAAGCAGAAATACATAATAAATAATTTAAGGTGAAATATCATCAGTCTTATCCTTTGATTCCATGTAGTTTTCTGGAGTAAAAAGCTCATCTTCAAATTCATCGATGTCTTCAGTATTATAATAAACATATCTTCTAAATCTCGTGGATCTCCGTTTAGGTTGAGGCTCATCCTCCTCTGACTCAGAATCAGTCTCATGTGTTAACACATCATGGTAAATATCACTTCTGGTCTGTCCTCTAGCATGGTCAAACTCACGAAGAACCTCGTCATCACTATCAGGCATGCCTGCTCTTAATACATTACGCATAATGAACTCTAGTTCGGTGTAGCTATTATCATCAGACTCATAATCTCCATCACTCTCATCATCACTGAGCACAATAGGGTTAGCTCCCTATTCTAGTATCTTCTCTTTCAGACATGGCTAGGAATCTATAACAATAATATAACTTCTATAAAGAACTGGTACTCTCACTTAACATATAATCCCAACAATAACAATAAGCAAGAATAACCAACAACATAAGGCATATGAATCACATAAAAGTTAGCAGGGAAGAAAAATATAATCATGCTGAACTAACTATTTAATGCAGACATATAATATTTCTATCATATATGCCCTTCCTATACTACCCATCTCTCATAAAATAAACTAGAGTATTAAAAATTATTTAAATAAATAATTAAAAACGAACAACATAAAAATTACATGGTTCGAAAATTCGGACACTATAATAAAAAAAATTTCGGACCCATAAAAAAAATCGAAAATAATATTAGATTCTTGAAAAAGACTTTTCGAAGTTAATTTAAATACCATGAATAAGTAGGAGCTCAATTCTAAGCAATTCATTTTAAGTAACTAGCTAGTTAGGCGCCTAAAAATTTAAAGTTGGCACGAAAGGCAAATAAAAACTTAAAGCTCCAAGATACCACTTTGTAACACCCCGACAATTCTCTTTTTTCTAAAATACCTTTTTAATACAAAAGATAGAGAATTATCAAAGTATTATCGCCCGTGTGAAAACGTATCGGCTTATTTAGAATTTTGCAGCGGAAAACATAATAATAAACTTTATAAATAAACTTAGTCAACGACAAAGTCAACTCCTAATACCAACCAACAAAACCAAAGTCAACTTAAAACCAAATCAAACCGACTATGAAAATATAACTCAAAAGTATTGTAAATAAACTACACAAGCTCTCCAAAATCCCGATCCCAATGATGCATCATCTTCAAACCTGTAGATGGACAATGCACTATTGATCCCTATAGACTGCTCACTGAAATGGGTCATCACAGGATCAATAAGGCAAAGCCATGATCAACATACACAGCAAAAGCACGTAATCAGCAAAGCTGAGTACTACATACTAAACAAATAAACAATCCTAACATGATACTAATAAATTGTAAAGAGGAATAAACAACAATATAATAACTTGCAGATAACTTTTACTGAACTGAACTTTATAACAACATTTTTATTACTTTAAATGGAATAGTCAATGGACCGAGTTGTCTAACTAAAACCAGCCTTCCCTTTAGAAGACGAAATACGGGCGCGACACCGTATTCCCATGACCTACGATATCGAGGAACCTTTTTAACTGAAAAAAATAGGACACGGTGATCAATCCGGCCCCAGAAAAAAAGCCAACGCCCGCTCACCATGTACCCCAACTCCTAATTGTCCAACACTTTAGACGTGCACCAGTCTAAAGCTATTGCTATCCAATTTCACTTTACATGATTTACCAGTTATTACTTGTTATGACTCTCAAGCAACACCAATAATAAAATCATCAAACAATCACAATTTTCTTTTTATCTTAGGATTAGATAAGTGATCACACAACTTAACAATCCAAGATTAATTTCACTTTAATCCAATCTTTCTTATTTGTTGAACCTAGCCAACAACCAACTTACCTCTCATAAGTATAAAATATCAACTTACCAAATAAGGCCTTCGGTCCTTATAAAACAGTGAAATACTCAAAAGGGAACAATTATCAATCATGATCCAATACTAATAAACATATTAATTCCCCCATGTGAATTAATAAATATAAAGTTCCCAATCAACATGCTTGCATCAATCTTCCATACAAACATGATATAAATCTCATACTCAACATGTTCACACCACAGCATAAACACATGCATTAACCAACATAATTGAAATCATATATGAACTCAACATAGTCCTATACATGATACTACATAACTTTCCTTTTAAAATCATGATACTACATCAATCAACACATAGGTATGTACGTACCTTGTGTAGACAAACTGAGATGCCACTATAACAGACTTAAAAATCGCCTAAAGAGAATTCTCCGCCTAAAATAACCAATATAAATCCATAAGTAATCCTTCATGAATTTACAGCACTAATAAAATACTTTAAAATCCTCTTAAACATGTTTAAAACCTTTCCCAACAATAAAACTTGATTGCTTAACCTCCTAGCATAGTACCCACTACACTAGTGGTTAAAATCCATCATAAAACACCATGAAAACACTCTCTTTAAAATTCCAGCATTATAACATGAGTTAAAACTCTCTTGAAACATATTCAAACATGCTTAAAATCATAAAGGTAATAACTTTCATAACTTATAATAAACTACTATGTTTTCTATCTATCAAAACCCTAAAAATTCATGCTTTGATAATTAAAATCTACTTTATACTCAAATATGCAAATCTGAATTTTATTTCATCAATACACAAATTATATAACTTAGATTCAATAATAAATCACCAACTTATAACTTTTAAACATAAACAAATTAAAAAAACCCTAAAAATACAAACTTTGCATTAAAACAAAAACTTGAGGAGGAAGAAATAACAAACAAACCAAGCAAAGGAAGAAAGAGGAACACGCGGCACGAAGAGAGTCTGGCCCGGCCGCCGTGTGGTCCTGGGCTGCAGGGGTGGTCGGCTGCCGTGTCCGGCGGCGGCAAGGCTCGGCGAGAAGGAGCCGAAGGAAGAGGAAAAAGAAAGAAAAGAAAATGAGAGAAAAAGAATGTGTGAAGGCCGAAAATTGGGAGGAGAGGAAGAGAGAGAAAATAAATGTGTTTAATGTGTGGGGATTTGTGTAAATAAGGGTATTTATAGTTTCCCCCCATTAGGGGTCCAATAAAGAGTTGGGCTTTGATGGGTTAATATCAATAGGTTAAGCTATAAGGTTTGGGCTCCTCACACCCATTTACAAATATTTTTCTAAATCCAATAAGAGTTTCAAACATTTCAAATACTTTTCAAAGCATGACTTTAATAAAATATTTGACTTGCATAAATCATTAAAATAATTTCTTTGACTTTCAAATAGTCAACCTTAAAAAAATAAATCGTTAAAATACTAAAATATATTTAAATATATATAAATACACATTAAAATATATTTATAAAATCCATAAATTTACGGGGGGTTACACAAGATATGACAGATTCAACACAAATGTTGAAAAAATATGACATCGCAATTAGAAGAGAATTTGGAAATTTAAATGCAGATTTAAAACATACAGAGGCTAAAAAGGAATATAGTAAAACTCAATTATATAATATGGAAATAAGTTCTATGTGTCTAGAAGATATAAACAAATACAATTGTGCATTTCAATTGAATTATTACGAATTTGGAACCGAAACACCTGAAGAATTAGCTATATTTAGAAAATTATATTTTGAAAAATTACCAATACCTATAAATACTATGGTACAAGAAGCATATGCCAAAGAACCTAAATCAGGAACTTTAGGAAAACAAATATCATTTTTACAAACCTGGTATAGAAATAATAAACTTTTTAAATCTTTAAATTCTTGTTTGTTAACTAAAAGTTTATCCATCTCAGTTTGATTTTTCCGTAATAATTTAATTAAAGCATTTCTTGTTTCATTATCCTTTCTCCTGTATGCTTCATATAAATAGTCATGAAAGTCTATCATTTTATTTTGTAAATCCTCAATTTTCATATCTAAAGCAAATTCCCTTAATTCTATGTTTCTTCTACAATTTCTTATTTGTGTTTTCATACTTTAAAATGAATCAAGTAAAATTTTCTTCTGACTTTTTATTAGACTCAATCCCTTCATCTATAACAGACATCAATCAATTAATAATAATTCTATCAGCCTTCATATAATATTACTGATCCGCTCTTCTACCACTAAGCATTAAAGCAAAATTAAATAAGATCAAACTCTTTAACCTCACCACATAGGTTTTATGCATTATGTCCAAAAACGCCTTTTCCTCTTCAACGGCTAAATAGGACTACTGCTACCAATTGTCTCTTGGTTATTAAGCATGATATTACTTAACCTGGGAGAGCATAATAAAGATAGTACACATGCTATATGAAGTTATAGAATTAGTTTAACAAATCTCAGTATTGTTATAAATTAAAGGATTGAATTTAAACTTAGTTCATAAGAAAGAGATTTACCTTAGCTTCTTCCATAGTTGATAATAAGATATCTTGACCGATGCTAACTTTGATTATCCTTGCTCTGATACCAGATTTATCAAAGGCTTAAAACTGCATCAAGGCTTTCTTATACATAGGTAAGAGTTTACATTGTTCGTACAATTTTACATTACTATTACAATACTATTTAGACTATCCAGCTGTTAGTTTTTCAGCTGATGTCTATCTTTTAATAACTATTACAGATACTTATCTTATAACTGTTACACTACAGCTGTTACATGCTTAACTTTTACAACTTTTAACTATTCTGCTACTCTTATTACTCGAGGTATTCTAGAAGGCTTCTAGACGATTTTGCTTTATCTTCTTCATCTATATTTTCTACAGTAGGTACAGTAATTTGTCTGCTCTTGCATATTTGGCACTTGTGATTATTCACCTGCTGCATCCAGCTACAATACTTCTTCGATGTTTCTGGAGTCGTAAAGTTTCTTTGAAGATATCTCGTAACTGGTTCCTCATCTGGATGAAGTAAACTCCATATCCATGACTTTATACTTTCTATAGCTTCATATCCATAATCTCGACTTTGAGATGTAATCAAAGTATTTAATTCTTTGTGATTTACCCAGACAGGGGTTTTAACTATAGTACATAGAGCTTCATAAATTGTTTTGACTTTTACAGCTCTCTTTTCTCTGAGAATATCTGGTACCTCATTAAGGTGTATTTCTGGCTGGGCCATTACTTTTTCTGGGATAATATAGTTTGTCGTTCATCCCATTCTAATAACTCGGATACATTGTTTTATTACTTGGAAAGTAACTTCGCCGGGGGCTGTATAACATCTTACAAAGATCATAGGAGATTTTGTAATCTGCAAATAATTCTTAGCTGCTTTGTATAGGCTAGGTATTGATAATAGCTCTTCTCCATTCATTGTATATACTGAATTAAGAAGGCCATAATCATACGCTGCCTTAACTAGATTTGAATTACATCCAGGCAATGTTATTAATTCATTTATCTTTTTCAAGGGGTTAGTAACATAACCTCTTTCTATCTCTGCTTGACTATCTTTAATAGTAACCTCAGGGGTTGTATTTAATTTATTAACAATCGTTAAGAAATTTGTAATATACTGACGAACCAGAGGGTTCATAGTCTGTTTGTTTCCAAGGGTTAGCATTTCCTTGAAAGAAGTAGTATCTGGTACGAGAGTAGGGAATTCAATCTCGTTAATAACTGGTCTGGGAATAATATTTTGTTTTAGAGAATAGTTTTGTAAAGACATATTTCTTTTAAAAGGGGTATTAATTTTTTTTGTAATAGTTCTGCTTTTATAGTTTTGGCTACTGCCACTATCTGCTTGCTCCTTAACTGGATTAGAAGCTGCTTCTCTTTTCATAAGAGCGAGCTCTTCCATTATCTCATTGATCTGTATCTTTAGCTCCTGATTTTCGAGAATCAGTTGTCTAGCTATCTCTGGAAAGATAGTATGCATAACAATTTTCATTAGTATTATTAATTATTGCGTCTTCATCTGATTCAAGAATTTCAGATATGTCAGTTTTTTTTATATTAAGTATAAGCGGTTCTTCTATTTTATTAAATCTATTATTATACTCAATTTTGAGATTTTGTATTTCTTTTTTAAAATTATTTTCTACTCTACACCTTTTCTAATATTTGTTTAGTGTGACTGTGTATGATTTTCATATATTCTTCCATTTTTCTCATTCTTTCATCATATTTTCTTTCTAACTTCTCCAATTTTTAATATATCATTTATTGTTCCATTTTCTTGATAATCACTTGCTATATATGTTATTTGCACTAGATTATTTTCTTTAGCTAGTCTTCGTTCTCTATCAAATTCAGTTTCTAATATCATTTCTTTTCTGGCATTTATTAAATATAATCTTCCTTCCATAATTTATGCAAATTGTCTATTTTGATTTGTATTATGTATTTTAAATGGAACGTCTTGATATCTTATTAATTCTGTATCAATAATCTTTTCAGTTTTATTCATTAATCTGGTTGTTCAACTATTCTTTGATATTCAACTTCTATTCTTTTTCTCAAAAGTAATTCAGGAAATAACTGGGAATATTCTTTAATTATTTTCTTATCTAAAATTTTATAACCTTGCTCTTCTAGCTCTATTGGTATTTTAGTATTACTGGGTTCGTTTTTGTCTTCTTTGTTTTCTTTTAATAATTGAATAATTAATAAGATGTTTGTGTTTATGAAATCCAAGCTTATACATATGAGTGAACTAATGTTTTGGAATAAATTAGTATGTCATCTATATACAGCGCATATCCAGGACTTTATAGTTTCTATAGCTTCATATCCATAATCTCGACATTGAGATGTAATCAAAGTATTTAATTCTTTGTGATTTACCCAGACAGGGGTTTTAACAATAGTTTATAATGCTTCATAAATTGTTTTGATTTTTACAGCTCTCTTTTCTCTGAGAATATCTGGTACCTCATTAAGGTGTATTCCTGGCTGGGCCATTACTTTTTCTGGGATAATATAGTTTGTCGTGCATCCCATTCTAATAACTCGGATACATTGTTTTATTTCTTGGAAAGTAACTTCACCGGGGGCTGTATAGCATATTACAAAGATCATAGGAGATTTTGTAATCTGCAAATAATTCTTAGCTGCTTTTTATAGGCTATGTATTGATAATAGCTCTTCTCCATTCATTGTATATATTGAATTAAGAAGGCCATAATCATACACTGCCTTAACTAGATTTGCATTACATCCAGGCAATGCTATTAATTCATTTATCTTTTTCAAGGGGTTAGTAACATAACCTCTTTCTATCTCCGCTTGACTATCTTGAATAGTAACCTTAGGGGTTGTATTTAATTTATTAGCAATCGTTAAGAAATTTGTAATATACTGACGAACCAGAGGGTTCATAGTCTGTTTGTTTCCAAGGGTTAGCTTTTCCTTGAAAGAAGTAGTATCTGGTACGAGAGTAGGGAATTCAATCTCGTTAATAACTGGTCTGGGAATAATATTTTGTTTTGGAGAATAGTTTTGTAAAGACATATTTCTTTTAGAAGGGGTATTAATTTTTTTTGTAATAGTTCTGCTTTTATAGTTTTGGCTACTGCCACTATCTGGTTGCTCCTTAACTGGATTAGAAGCTGTTTCTCTTTTCATAAGAGTGAGCTCTTCCATTATCTCTTTGATCTGTATCTTTAGCTCCTGATTTTCGAGAATCTGTTGTCGAGCTATTTCCGGAGAGATAGTCTGCATAACAATTTTCATTAGTTTTCAATAGTTCAACAGAAAACTTATATTGATTAATATTGGCTATAATCCTATTTATTTCTTTTCTTGTACTACCTCTGCTTTTTTTTATTTGCTACATTTGTTGTACACGTTTTTCAAAGCATTGTTTAACACTTAATATCTCTTATTTCGCTTAAGTAAAAATTATAAAAATTTGATATTATGAATCTGCACGTCGAGACGAATCTAACAAGATCACACATGACTATATTTTTACTTATAAAAAAATCAAAATAATCGGTCAAAGTAGTGGCTTCATTCCCAAGGCAACAAATGTAGCAAATAAAAAAAAGGGGAGGGAGTAATAGAATCTTGTAGTTTTTGAGTTAACCAACTTCTGACAGTTTTATTGTCTGTTCTAAGTATAAATTTGCTATAAACAACATAAGGTTCACTAGTGGAAAAAACTACATTTGCTACTTATCAAATGCTTTGGTTGACTAATCAACCCGAGCATTTGTGAAAATTTTAATAAAAAAAATTCACAAATGCTCGGGTTGATTAATCAATCGGAGCATTTGATGTCAAATGCTCCGGTTGACTAGTCAACCCGAGCATTTGGACCCTCCCTCAATTCATGAAATCTCGCATTACTAATAAAATTTCGACCCTCCTCATCAAGTCATCAGGCCTTCCCTCTCTTTATTGTTTTCCCTCGACCCTCCCTCTCAACTGCACCCTCTCTCAATTGAAACCCTCCGTCGTCCCTCCCTCTGCCGTCCCTCCCTCCCAAGTTCCCTGCTCTCTCAATCGGTTTCAACGACCTCGCTCAAGTTTTCCGCAGTTCAATTGGTTGAATCAACCTCCTAACTCCTTTAGGTTTTCTTGTCTCCTAATTTCTAGGTTTTTCTAAATTACTTGAAAAAATCCTAGGGTTTAATATAATTGCTGACCAATCGAAGAAAGAGGAAGCATTGAGAGACAAATTTTTCATCTAAAACCCTAGATTTTTGATTTTTGGGAAAACCTCGTATGTTGCTGATTCCTAAATCAAAAGTTGTGCTTTCTCTTAACCTGGGCCGCGATTTACGTTGTAGCTTGGGCCGGTTCGATGAGTTGATCACTGTGCTTGAAGGAGCGATTCAAGTTCATCACTTCGCTCACTTCACTCTTCAATTCGCCATTGCGTTCAACAATCAGCATGTTTGTTTCCAATTCTCGTCCTTTTTTCCTTGAATTTTGTAAAATTTAATCTGATTTTCCATTTTGTTTGATTCTTTTTCTTTTTTACTATTTTGCAATTTTGTTATCTTCTTGGTTTCTGTTCTGTGTGTTTTGAGGTTTGGCAAGTTGAGGGGTGGAAGGTCTCGTTGTTCGATTCCAGATTAGACTTGCTACGATCAAAAAAATATCCCCATTTGCATGTATATAAATCTCTCTCTCCTCAAAGCTTGCTATGATAACTGATTTTTGTGCTTTAATTATATCACAGGTTGCTGATTAAGTCTGGAATTAGATTGAACTTAGACCTTAGTGTTGAAGACCTTGTAGAAATATTTATGGAGTTTGTGGTTGTTAATTGCACTTACGTTTGTCAACCTAGGCATAACTTTATTCTTGATACAATCCTTTGGCAAAAAGTTTGTTAAATTCGATCTAATTCAGTTCATCTAGTTTTAGCTCTTTGTGTTGCGTTAACATGCTCCCAAGTCGATCACAATGTTCCACATGTTCTTTTCCATTTTGAGTGGCCTTCATTGTTGATTTTTTTGTCATGGTCGCAAGTGGTAAATTCTTTGTTCGAGATGATTGGTTTGATAGTACACTTACACTATGGTAGAGGGGCCCCGTTTGATAAATGGGATTGTTGGTTTAATTCCTTGCTCGACTTGATTCGTTTGGCAGTACAATAATAACACTATAATAGAGGGGCGTAGTTCCCATGATGTAGATTTTTATTGTTTCGTGCTATCTCACCCCTTTTGGAGCTTTTTTACCCAATTGATGATGTAGTCAAGGAAAACAAATTTCCAACCATTTTGTTATCAACCGCCTTGATGTTTGCGTTGCTACTAGACATTGGTTGGCTGGTAATTTTCTGCTGTTTTTTTTCTTGATTGGTTATATTTGTGGGTGTGAATTGATTGTGTTTGATTGTTTAAACAAGTCTTTTAGTGTTGTATTCCTATGCCTCAGATTTCTTATATTTGAAGTTTGAGCATTGTTTAATGTTGGTTTTCAAATATGAATTCCTTATTGTTGTCTTCTGCGAGGTTCAGCTATCACGGCCTGTTGCCTCTAGTGGTGCTGCCTTCGCTATGCTGCTGCTTGCCATTTTTGCTGTGCAGTGGCTCTTGGCTCTGCCTTTTGCTTTTGTTCTTTAAAATTCTCTCTCTTATTAAAAGAGATGACACAAAATCAAGTTTGATTATGGTATATCTAATTTTTGTTTTTGGAACCCATTTAGATATGAGTCTAATTTCGTTTATGATGTCCATTTATAAGAAAATTACTTTGGAGAATCACTATGTTATGGTTTTCAATTCCAAGTTTAACTATTTTGAATTACAAAGTACTTTAAGAATCTCTAAAGAGAATCTTATTTTGTAATAGTTAGTTTTAGTTGGGATGCCCCCGAAAAAGCTGACATTTTGGTAATTTTTCTGACTAATATGTTCTCTAATGTTCAAATTTTATCTGTTATTTACTCTGCATTACTACGTTGAATTTAGGTTAGTGAGCTGTTGAGGTCTTTTGGTGATAATGAACTTTCTCCTGAGTGTCTTGATGGGGCTCAAAGATTTTTGAAGCCAGATGGCATCTCTATTCCATCATCGTATGTATCAGTTAGTTATTGTGAAGTTTTGGCTGTCGTATTTGGTTACTGATTTACTGTAGAATTAAGTCATCAATTTGTTGCTTCTGAAATTCAATATATAGCAGATAGCTTTTATCTTTCTTAATAGAGCTTCTTTTCCTCTCAGGTACACGAGCTTTTTTCAACCCATTACAAGCACCAAATTGTATAATGATGTATTATATGTACCTTAGTATCTTTGTTTGAGTTTGCTATTTTTCTTCCCTAATGTGTCATGTGACTTGCCTTTCGTTTTTATTGTAGGTTAAAGCACATAGAGATCTAGCACACTTTGAAACTCCCTATGTGGTAAAACTATACAAAGTAGCAAGGCTCACTCCGTGTCAGCCAGTAAGCCCCCTATCCCCCTCAAACACCCACCCTTTCTTGTTAACTCCCACTCTTCTTGTCATGATTTTGCTAGTGAAATTCTTCAGATTTACTCTAGATTATTGCTCTCAAGTAACAAGGTGTTTCTTGTTTATCATTCACAGGTCTTTACTTTTGTCCATCCAGATTTTTCTCCTAACAAAGACAATCAACGATATACAAAGCTTAAGTTTGAGATACCTTGTGATACTGGGTCAACATTGGTGCATGGTATGTCTAAATAGACAATTAAAATGTAAGATGAATGAAATTAGTGCAATCAAGGGACTGGAATATCATGCGCCTTCAATAATTTGGAAGACTAGTTCTTTAGCGATTTTACGTAAAAAGAAAGCTTTGACCCTCGGTACTTTGTGTATGATATGTTAATATCCCTTTTACATTATAAGAGTCTAGTAAGAGAATATGTTTTTCGTAGGATTAATCTTTGTTTTTAATTTGAGACTAGTCTAGGGAGTCATACTAGTGCATGGTGTTATGAAACTCGATTTCTTGTATCATGATTTACTCCATAGTTTGCTAAACCTCCTTGTCTTGTCTTATGAAAACTCGATAGTTTGGTGTTTTGCTTCATATTCTTATCTGTTCGCTGAGATCATCATTGAGAAAGGTAGATGAAGCTTTAGATGAAACTCTGGAAACTCTTTTGTGGTAAAATTGTTGTTGCTAACTTTTTATTGCACTTTTTACCTCTCTGATTTATGGTCACAAATGATAGAACTAACACCCTTAATTTTTATCTCTTCAAACCCGTCGCCAAGCTGCAATGATCGTTGCTGCTCCTCTAATGGTGTTGCCAATGTTCTTCATGCTCTAGTGCTGCAACAATCGTCAGGGTTTTTCTCTTAATTTACTGTAAAGTGATTCCTTTTATTCGATGTTGTTTGATTTTCTTAACTCCGTATTTTACTTCAATTTTGTTCTGTAATCCAGTGTGGTTCTTCGATTAATCAAAGGTTAATCCCTCGTATTTTAGGTAAAAAATCTAGCTTTTCTTTTTGTGTTTTTCTAAGTTGTAAATTCTTAATTTGCCAATTGTCTTTCTTTTTTCTTTCGTTATATGTTTAACCTTTGAGTTTAGACTGTGGGAATTATGTGCAAAAAAAATGCTCCCATAATGTTCTGTTGGACTTCTTTTCTTGCTTTCTTTGGTTGTGTGTGCTTTAGGTTGTTGATTGTCGTGTTTGTGGTGATCCGAACTTAGTAATTCGCTTTGCTTTTGTGTACTGTAAATTTTTATGGTTTTTTTAAAGGTAAGTACTATCCAGGTTCTCACTTACCTTGCATCTTGGTATTTAATGTTTTGGCCATCTAGATGATCTTCAATTACACAATAGCGATATTATAAACTAATATTACTTGTTATTCTTGATGATGATAGTTACCACGTGTTATAAATTACTTGCAAATTTAGTGCCGATTGATCTTTTTTCAGATATGGTATTAATCCTTGTTGCGCTTGAATTGGTATTGAGGATCGCCTTGTTGGATGCATATAAGAATTTAGATTCCATAGTTGTGAGCCGTAAATTCCTTTGATGTCCATTATGAGAATTGACTTGGTGGATTATTTTGGTAATACAAACGTGAGAACTATAAAATTGAATTTTACTATCGGTTGTCTTACTTTTATGATGATCTCATGAAGAGATCAAATCACAAAGTAAAATAATATATTGAAGGGGTGATAGTTCATACTTCATATCTTGCTTTGTGTCTCATCTATGAAGACTGAATTTATCTACATTTCCTCACAGGTTTTGGTTAAAATTTAAGTTTTTATGGGGATGGCAGGCACTTGATTGCTGTGGTTTAAGTCTTGATATGTGTGATATGATCCAACTTTAGCTCAGTTGGTAGAGTGGAGGACTATGCTTGGTCAAAGAGATGACTTTTAGGTTGTTGATTCAGCTTACCCCTGATTTCTTTTATCTCTACTCTAGGCATGATTGTTCTCCTTTATGACAACTTTGGCTTTTGTTAACATATTATTAGCATACTTGAATTAATACAAGGGTAAAACTTTCCAGCCTAGTGGAATATTGTTGGAAGAATTAGTTCTTAGACTATTTTTGCAGCCATTGAACATAAGCCGACCTTCGCTCGCTTGGTAGAGCGGAGGACCGTAATTGGTCAATGATACACAGTAATCCTTAGGTAGTCGGTTCGAATCCTAGTGTCGATTTTTGTCTCTTCTCTTTTTTTTTCTCCTTGCTCTCTAGTATGCTTTTTAAGACTTTATCCATAAGCCTTTGGGTGCAGATGTATGTGCTTTGAATCAAGTAGAACATAATCTCCTTGTGAAATCCAAGATTATGATGGAAATTATGTGCCTTATTAGTTATTACTAGGATTGGCATTAGCTGAGTTGATAGAGTCCGTAGAGCGCGATTTTTGTTCCCGAGCCGCGAAAATCCTCGCTCACTATCCATTCCTCTCCGGCCTTTTCATTCTGCCGATTTACGCTACACCTTGACCTTTGCCCATTTGCACATTCTAGACAAAATGGTGGTGGTTTGGTTTCCCTCAAATTGTTAAGAGTCTATGATGTTGGTGTTTGAAGTTTTCAGATTTGGGGAAGATGTTGTCTACAGTTCAGATATTGTCTAGAGTGTAATTTGTTATATAGCAAAATTTGTATACAGGAGTTATAATTACTTTATGTACTTATTGTTGGTTAATATCATTTAATGATAATATCATTTGTTGCATGTGTAATGTGCTGCTTCTTGTTGTGTTGTCGTTGTACAGCTTGCTTGTCGTTGTACAGCTTGCTAGCTTTAGCAAGCTGTACAGATTTTTTTAAAAAAGAAAATTTTATTTGACTCGTAGTATGACGTCTACTACGAGTCAAATACGGAGCATTTGTGGCCTTTTTAACCGGAGCATTTGAGCATTTTTCTACTAGTGGTTCAAATTTCTTAATTCCATATTTTACTGCTTTTAATTCTTTTTTATTTATGTCCCAATTGACTTCATTTGCTTTAAAGGTTCCTGAGTGGTATCTACATATTTATTCTTTTTTATCATTATTATGCCTATATATTAATACTTCTCCATAACCATTGTTGGTTTCACTAGCGTCTGTTTCTATTATCCATATACATTTTTTATCTTCGTCAGGGAAACTTAATTTTGGTAGTTTTCTGACTAAAGCTTTAATTTTTTCTAAGATTTTTGTATCATTATCTTCCCACCTAAAATCATAATCTTTCTTTAATTTTTTAGTAAGTGGTTCAGTATATTGTGATAACTTTGGTACAAATTCTCGAACTTGGTTTACTATACCAAAGAATTTTTGTAATTTTTTCTTAGTATTAATTTCCTTTTGAAATTCTATGATTTTTTGAGCTATATGGTCTTGCAATTTTATTCCAGCCTTATCTATTTCAAATCCTAGAAATTCTATTTGTGTTTTATATAGTTCCATTTTCTTTTTACTTAAAACTATTCCACTATTTTTTATTATTTCGATAAATTGTTCTAACAATTTGTAATGTTCTTCCTGTGTTTTGGAATAAATTAGTATGTCATTTATATATACCACACAATTTGATAATTGATTTAAATATCTATCCATAAATGCTTGGAATCTTCCAGGGGCATTTTTATATCCAAAGGGTAAAACATTCCAATCATAGAATCCATTTGGTACTTTGAATGTTGTTAACTGTTTAGAGTCTTCAGTTAATTTTAGTTGGATAAAACCACTTTTACAATTAAATTTTAAAAAATAATTATATCCTTGTATCTTTCTCATTTTAAGTATTTTATTTGGTATAGGATAATTATAAGTAATTGTTTTTTCATTTAAAATTCGATAATCAATAACCATTCTTGTTTTTTCTCTTTTTTGTTCAGAATGATTATTAACTATGAATGCACTATTACTATGTTTCGAATTACTTGGACTAATTAATTTTCCAGCAAATAATTATGTTATATGCATTTTGAATTCTTTTTCATCTCTTTGAGTGCTATTAAAAGGTTTTTGGGATATTATGCTATTTTGATCTTTTAATGTAATTTGTACTTCAGCTTTATGTTTATGCCAATTTGATAATGGATTATCGGAGTGATCGTATCTAAGTGTAGATTCCAATTTCAATTATTTCTAAATTGTTATTTTCTCTTTTTGTTGTCATTTTTTGGACTAATTTGTGTTCTTCTCCATTTTTACATTTTTCCCATTATAGAGGTATTCGTTCTCTATTTTTAACTACTTTGGCTTTCAATTTATTTGTGAATGGAGTAAATAATGTAAGAAATTCTTTACCTATGCTAAATGGTTTATATTTATTGAGAAAATTGGTTCCTAATATTATATCTTTTCCTATTAATTCAAAGCAATATACTCTTGGTATAATTAATATTTTGTTCCAAATTTGTATTTGTACATTAGTTTGGTAAAGTATAATTTTACTACTATTACTGTTAAATCCGTTTATTCTAAATGGTGTATCTAACTTTTTCCATACTGGTAAACAATTTTCTTTCATAATTGTTGTAGCTGCTCCTGTATCTACCATTGGTGTATAGTATCTACTTTTATATCCTTCAAAGATTATTTTTATAAGTATATAGATAAAATTACTCATTTCCAATTAAATAATGCTAATTTATTTTTCTTATTTTCTAATTGTTGTTCTAATTCTTCTATTTCTCTTATTTTCCTTCCTTCTTTCTCATATAACATACTTATACTGTTTCTATGGCATCCTGCGCATATTATGTATTGCAGTCTTTGACTTATATGTTTTTTCTCTTTCTTAGCCTTTTCTATTTGTTTTCGTAATTTCTTTAATTCTTTGAATTCGATTTCTTGGTCAGATGTTAAATTACTCATTAACTATTCTGGAATTAAATTGGATATGATTATAAGTAAATTTAAAATATTCTTGTTCAATTTTCCAACGTTTAACAGTATTTAAAAATTCTTTTCCTAATACTATTTTGTTATTTAAAGTTACTACATACTCAACATTTATATCTTGTGTTGCGATTCTTGTTATAAGAGTTATTTTTCCATTAAATTTTTCATTATTGTGTATTATTCTTTCTGATAAGTTTTCAAATGCAATATAATTATTATCTGAGTTAATATCTATTTTTGCTCTTTGATTTTCATTGCCAATTTGTATTATTACGTAATATTCTTGTGATTTAATTTTGATATATTGATTATTACCTGTTTGTTCTTTTCTGGATTTAGAAACACTTAATCTTCTTTTTTCTATTTCTAGTTCTCCATATTTTGTCTAATTGTACATTAATACTTATATGAAGGCTGATAGAATTATTATTAACTGATTAATGTCTGTTATATATGAAGGGATTGAGTCTAATAAAAAGTTCAGAAGAAAAATTTACTTAATTCATTTAAGAGTATGAAAACACAAATTAGAAATTGTAGAAGAAACATAGAATTAAGGGAATTTGCTTTAGATATGAAAATTGAGGATTTACAAAATAAAATGATAGACTTTCAGGACTATTTATATGAAGCATATAGGAGAAAGGATAATGAAACAAGAAATGCTTTAATTAAATTATTACGGAAAAATCAAACTAAGATGGATAAACTATTAGTTAACAAACAAGAATTTAAAGATTTAAATAGTTTATTATACATATGACAACTAAGTCGCAAATTAGAAAGGCTATAAGAAAAGAAAACTTTAATTACTTCATATCAACTATACAATCAGATGTTAAATGTTTAGAAATAAGAAACCAAAAAAGGATGGCTACTACAAAGAAAATACAAATACTCGAAAAAGCAAGGTTAAGTAATGAATACGACGAAAACGATATAGAAGAACAAATAAAAGCCTTAGATGTTCAAATAGCAGTACTAAATATACAACTCAAAGAACAAGATCACATAGCTGATAAAATAGAAAGAAATCATATTAAATATACAGTAAGTATATCAAGCTTATACATATGAGTGAACTAGAACAAGATGGTAATTTAGTAACTAATTTAAAAATAATATACACAAACATCTTATTAATTATTCAATTATTAAAAGAAAACAAAGAAGACAAAAACGAACCCAGTAATACTAAAATACCAATAGAACTAGAAGAGCAAGGTTATAAAATTTTAGATAAGAAAATAATTAAAAAATATTCTCAGTTATTTCCTGAATTACTTTTGAGAAAAAGAATAGAAGTTGAATATCAAAGAATAGTTGAACAACCAGATTAATGAATAAAACTGAAAAGATTATTGATACAGAAATAATAAGATATCAAGATGGTCCATTTAAAATACTTAAAACAAATCAAAATAGACAATTTCCAGAAATTATGGAAGGAAGATTATATTTAATAAATGACAGAAAAGAAATGATATTAGAAACTGAATTTGATAGAGAACGAAGACTAGCTAAAGAAAATAATCTAGTGCAAATAACAAATATAGCAAGTGATTATCAAGAAAATAGAACAATAAATGATATATATTTTTCTCTAGGTTATAATTATTTAATTCTAGTGCAAATAACAAATATAGCAAGTGATTATCAAGAAAACAGAACAATAATTGATATATATAAAAAATTGGAGAAGTTAGAAAGAAAATATGATGAAAGAATGAAAAAAATGGAAGAATCTATGAAAATCATACATAGTAACACTAAACAAATATTAGAAAAGGTGTATATAGTAGAAAATAATTTTAATAAAGAAATACAAAATCTCAAAATTGAGTATAATAATAGATTTGATAAAATAGAAGAACAGCTTATACTTAATATAAAAAATAAAACTGGCATATCTGAAATTCATGAATCAGATGAAGAAGCAATAAATAATAATACGTTAGAAGATCTAAATACTGAAATAGAAAGACTTGAAGTAAATAATATAGAGGAAAATATTGAATATTTTAATTCAGAACAATCTTGTCAAGAATTTAGACATTTAAACTATTTAGAATCAGATTTTAATTCAGAAAAAGTCAAAGAAATTAATGTACTTACTGAAGATGAAGATCACTATTATATGGAGACTAGTAGACACTATAAACCTGCTTTAAGAAAAAGAAATTATAATCGTACTAATAATAAATTTAATGAACAAATATTGAAATATCGACGAAAAATAGAAGATAGTTACTTACCAAAAGATAACCAAATAGGAGAAACTTTAAACTTAGATTGTTCAATGAATGTTGATTTAGATACACAAAATTGGATAGCTAAAATAAATACAAGGTTAATAGAAGTAAAAATACCAGTTAGCATGGCAGCTAATTATATTGAAGGAACAATAACAGGAATAGTTAGAAATTGGTTAACTTATATAGGAGCAAATGATAAAACAGAACTAAGAAGTACTAAGACAGAAGGACAAGATATGACAGATTGAACACAAATGTTGAAATTACAAGAGAAATTTGGAAATTTAAATGCAGATTTAAAACATACAGAGGCTAAAAAGGAATATAGTAAAACTCAATTATAAAATGTGGAAATATGTTCTATGTATCCAGAAGATATAAACAAATACAATTGTGCATTTCAATTGAATTATTACGAATTAGGAACCGAAACACCTGAAGAATTAGCTATATTTAGAAATTATATTTTGAAAAATTACCAATACCTATAAATACTATGGTACAAGAAGCATATGCCAAAGAACTAAATCAGGAACTTTAGGAGAACAAATATCATTTTTACAAACTTGGTATAGAAATTATTGTATAGAAATTAATAATCAAAAGGCATTTAGAAAGCAAGCCAAAATAAGTAATTGTTGTGAAAAATATGAAATACCTAAATTTGGATGTCATAGATTAAATAAAAACTATTAAATTAAAAGACCAAAACAAAAACCAAGAAGATATAAAAGGTTTAAACCATATGGAAAATATAAACATAAGAAGAAATCAAACAAGAAATCAAACAAGAAATCAAACAAGTATGTTAAAAACCCTAAGAAATGTAGATGTTATAATTGTGGACAAATAGGTAATATAGCAAAAGAATGTAAAACCAGAGTAAATAAAAATACAAAAGAAATTAGTAAAAAATTTAAAAATATTAATTTTGTTGAATTACATATAGCAGAATACGAACTAGGAAAAAGACGATTCTGCTTTATCTTCTTCATCTATATTTTCTATTGTAGGTACAGTAATTTGTCTGCTCTTGCATATTTGGCACTTGTGATTATTCACCTGCTGCATCTAGCTACAATACTTCTTCAATTTTCTGGAGTCATAAAGTTTCTTTGAAGATATCTCGTAACTGGTTCCTCATCTGGATGAAGTAAACTCCATATCCATGACTTTATTGTTTCTATAGCTTCATATCCATAATCTCGACTTTGAGATGTAATCAAAGTATTTAATTCTTTGTGATTTACCCAGACATGGGTTTTAACTATAGTACATAGAGCTTCATAAATTATTTTGATTTTTACAGCTCTCTTTTCTCTGAGAATATCTGGTACCTCATTAAGGTGTATTTTTGGCTGGGCCATTACTTTTTCTGGGATAATATAGTTTGTCATGCATCCCATTTTAATAACTCGGATACATTGTTTTATTTCTTGGAAAGTAACTTCGCCGGGGGCTGTATAGCATCTTACAAAGATCATAGAAGATTTTGTAATCTGCAAATAATTCTTAGCTGCTTTGTATAGGCTAGGTATTGATAATATCTCTTCTCCATTCATTGTATATACTGAATTAAGAAGGTCATAATCATACGCTGCCTTAACTAGATTTGCATTACATCCAGGCAATGCTATTAATTCATTTATCTTTTTCAAGGGGTTAGTAACATAACCTCTTTCTATCTCTGCTGGACTATCTTTAATAGTAACCTTAGGGGTTGTATTTAATTTATTAGCAATCGTTAAGAAATTTGTAATATACTGACGAACCAGAGAGTTCATAGTATGTTTGTTTGCAAGGGTTAGCTTTTCCTTGACAAAAGTAGTATCTGGTACGAGAGTAGGGAATTCAATCTCGTTAATAACTGGTCTGGGAATAATATTTTGTTTTGGAGTATTGTTTTGTAAAGACATATTTCTTTTAAAAGGGGTATTAATTTTTTTTTGTAATAGTTATGCTTTTATAGTTTTGGCTACTGCCACTATCTGCTTGCTCCTTAACTGGATTAGAAGTTGCTTCTCTTTTCATAAGAGCGAAAACTCATATTGATTAATATTGGCAATAATTCTATTTATTTATTTTCTTGTAATAGAATCTTGTAGTTTTTGAGTTAACCAACTTCTGACAGTTTTATTGTCTGTTCTAAGTATAAATTTGCTATAAACAACATAAGGTTCAAATTTCTTAATTCCATATTTTACTGCTTTTAATTCTTTTTTATTTATGTCCCAATTGATTTCATTTGCTTTAAAGGTTCTTGAGTGGTATCTACATATATATTCTTTTTTTATCATTATTATACCTATATTTTAATACTGCTCCATAACCATTGTTGGTTTCACTAGCGTCTGTTTCTATTATCCGTATAAATTTTTTATCTTCGTCAAGGAAACTTAATTTTGGTAGTTTTCTGACTAAATCATTAATTTTTTCTAAGATTATTGTATCAGTATCTTCCCACCTAAAATCATAATCTTTCTTTAATTTTTTAGTAAGTGGTTCAGTATATTGTGATAACTTTGGTACAAATTCTCGAACTTGGTTTACTATACCTAAGAATTTTTGTAATTATTTCTTAGTATTAATTTCCTTTTGAAATTCTATGATTTTTTGAGCTATATGGTCTTGCATTTTTATTCCAACCTTATCTATTTCAAATCCTAGAAATTATATTTGTGTTTTTAATAGTTTCATTTTCTTTTTACTTAAAACTCTTCCACTATTTTTTATTATTTCGATAAATTGTTCTAACAATTTGTAATGTTCTTCCTGTGTTTTGGAATAAATTAGTGTTGCAGCCTAACATCTGCGGCTCCTTTGATGAGACTTGGGCTCATCAGAGCCGTACACGTGTCCTCTCCTAATAAATAAGAGGAAAAAGGTTTAACCCTTGGGTCATATTTAGTTGGGAGAAAAGGCTTACTTTTCTGGCCCAAGCGATAATCAGAGCCCAGCCCCTTGGAGGTGGCTGCAAGTAAGTGGTTGATAAACCCTCACAAATCATGGCTTGCCACGTGTCATGATCTGATCCTTAGCCAATCAGATGCCATTGTTTTAGGGCAGTTTTTAAGGTTAGCTGTCATCTTGGTATCACTATAAATACCCCTGAAATCAGAAGAAAGATCATTCAATGCAAACAGTGCAAAGTTACTCTGTAAAAACACTCTCTCACTTTCTCTCTCTAGATCTACTTTTCTCTCTACCACTCCTGATATCTGACTTAAGCTTCGGAGGGGGAACCACCACCCAAACCTCCGGGGTGGGTCCCTTTTTGCAGGTTCGGGAACGAAGCTCAGGCTTGGACTAAGCAGATTCAGACATCGTTGCACAAGTCTCCAAGGAAGAACATCTAAGGGATACTAGTTTACTTGCTAGACAAGAAAGCTCAGCCTATAGCTTACTTGTTGGACAAGTAGAGGACTAAACATTTGGTGCCGTATGTGGGGAGACGCAACAATGACTGATTGTCAATCGTCCAACGTGGCTAGAAATCGAAGTTTTCAGATCAATGTCGAGGACACACTAGATCATGAGAGACCGCCTCGAGGAAGGGATAGACCCCCGTCCTTCATCCATGTTCCTGGGCCAAGCCAGCAACCTGTCATTCAAGAGAATCTTGAACGTCCAGTGACTGCCGCCCATCTAGAGAACGCCTTGAATGACTTCCAGACAATGATGGCAGCAGTCATCCAGGAACAGATGAAGAGCAACATGCTGTTTTTCCGTCTTAACCCTGAGCCAGCCGCTAACAATCTAGTTCCTCTTAAGGGGCGTTCCCAAGAAAATCGTCCAGGTCCTAGTCGACCTGTTCGTCAAGAACCCCCTAGAAGGACGACCAGAGGAAAGCAGCCAGAAGGCAGTGAACAGCGAAGGAAGATGGACTGGAACCTGGTGGTTAGGACCCAGGATCAGGTCTGTCCGAGTGGGCATCGAATGGAAACAGATGCCAGAGAAAACCTAAAGGCAAAGAAAGCTGCTGCATTGCAACGATCAGCGACAGGGTCTACACCATACTTGAGGGACCCTCCTTTGAAGTTGCCGACCAGAACGGAAGGACGAAGTTTAAGCCTCTGCAAACACTTCATCTGATCCTGTGATAAAGGAATATCGTAATGAGTTCGTACCCATTGAGGGACAGATGGGAGCTCTCCGGATTAACTGGCCTACTCCCTTCTCGGCCAGGATCATGGAGGCGCCCCCATTCCCAAAGGTTAAACTTCCTACTATAGAACCTTTTGATGGAACAACCGATCCAGACGATCACCTATCGGCTTACAAACATCAGATGTACGTCCAAGGAGTAGATGATGCTACTTGGTGTAAGAACTTCCCAGCAACTCTGAAAGGAGTAGCTCAGAAGTGGTTTAACAATCTTCCATCCAATTCAGTCAACAATTTCACTGAACTCAGTTTCTTATTTACTATCACTTTGTCGCTAATAAGCAAGAGCAAAAAACAAGCATGCACTTGGGAAAGGTCGTCCAAGGACCGAAAGAGGCTCTTAGAAGTTTTGTTAAGAGATTCAATCTGGAAGCCCTTCAGATTCAAGATCTCGATGCAGGGGTGGCCTTTGACGCCTTTATCAGGGGACTAAGGCCAGGAAGTTTTAAGTTCGATCTTGTTAAAAAGAAAATCACCACTCTTGCCGAGGCTTTAAGAGAAGTCGAATCATTTATACACGCCACTGAGGTATGTGCTAAGACAAAGCACCCCGAGTCTAAGAAACCTGAAGAGGTTGCTCAGCCAAAAAAGAGCAACCCCAAAAAGGCCGAGACTTGGGCAATTACCTCAACCACTACTTCGTCCAGAAGAAGCAAGAGAAAGGAATCTGAGCCTTCTTCATCCAACCCCATCTAATTCAGCAAGGACCAATACTCCATTCTCATGGAGATCAAGGACCAGTATGAGCTGAAGGCTCCAGCTTAGGGATGGCAATGGGTCCAAGACCCTACCCAGACCCACCCAGATCCTACCCTAAAATTAGGGTATGGGTCTTAATTTTTTGGACCCTATGGTAAAGGTAGGGTATGGGTCTTGGTCCTATCGGGTAAGGGTAGGGTAAGGGTCCACTCCTCAAATACCCGACCCTACCCAAACCCTACCCATAGACCCATCAAAACTAAAATATATATTTATTTTTTAAAAAATTAAAATAAATATATATATAAACATATCCTTCCAGTAGACTTCGAATAAAACTAAAACCCTCCCTCGGTTAGGAACCCTAGTCGCAAATCGCAATCATGTAAAAATATATTTATTTATATTTTGATGTATGAGACTTTTGGGATGTGCAAAAAATATGTATTGGTATGGATAGTACGTGATATTATGTGTGCTAATTGCAAAATTAAAAAAATGAAATTGTGCTTAACGATTATATATACATGTGAAAATGTAAGCGGATTTATTTTTGTGTTGGACCCATTTTAGACCCTAGACCCTACCCAGACCCTATCGAACCCTACGGGTACGGGTAAGGGTTCTAAAAAATTTTACCCTATGGGTATGGGTAGGGTATGGGTCTACATCCAAAAGTTAGGGTATGGGTAAGGGTCTAGCCTTATCCTACCCAGACCCTACCCATTGCCATCCCTACTCCAGCTGAGATGAAGACGCCTTACAGAAATAGGGACAAGAGCAAATACTGTCACTTTCACAAGGACTGCGGTCATGAAACTAATGAATGCAAGCACCTTAAGAGGGCTTTGGAGGATCTAGATCGGAAAGGAAAAATGAACTCCTATTTGCCCCAAGGGGGAAGGAAGTTTCAGAGGAAGGATGATCGGCAGACTAAGAAGAAAGAGAGTGAAAGCACGGACGAGGATGTTGTCCTTGTAATTTCGGGAGGATTTGCTGCTGGAGGACCAACCAATAGAGGGCACAAGAACTACCTCAGGGATCTCAGCCAAGTCTTACTGGCTGATCAGACAAAGGCCGAGCCCTTCCCAAAAGTGGTAGTTAGTGAACAAGATCGGGGGAAGCTGAGAACTCCCCATGATGATCCTTTGGTTGTAGAGATGAAGATAGCAAACTTGAGAGTAAGAAGAATTCTGATTGACACCGGAAGCTCGACAGACATCATTAGTGTTGATTGTTTGTCCAGATTGAAGTTTGATGAAAAGAACTTGGTTCCCGTCCACCACCCCATCATAGGGTTTGGGGGAGGAATCATCCATCCTATGGGAACCGTTACTTTGCCCGTCCGAGCGGGAGAGAAGGATGCCTCTAGAACTCTGTTTATCAAGTTCTTGGTTGTCCGAGATTTGACAGCCTACAATGTCATACTTGGACGGCCAACTCTGAATCATGTTAAAGCTGTAATAGTAACTCACTTGATGCTTATGAAGTTTGAGTGTGATGATGGCAAAATTGGCTCCTTGTATGGAGACCAGCAGGCGGCTAGGGAATGTTATTTAACTACCCTCAAGCCATCGTCATGGAAAGCAGACAATGAAGACCAGACGAAGATCGGTGGCGGACGGAAAACGTCCGAAATTGGGAAAGATAAGACGAGGGTTGCTGGTGAAAGGAAAACATCTGAAATTGTGAAGGACCAAGTGGCCTCGTTGAAGATGGCAATTGAGAGTCCTCAGACGCCTGTCACTCCCTCAAGGAAAACGTCTGAACTTCTCCCCAGCAAAAAAAGGAAGTATGACCTCGTGAAGGAGGAGCCACCTTCGTCTGAGGAAGTGATGGCCATTATGGGACTAGCACTAGAACGTTCAGAGCCTGTGGAAGTCCCTGAAGATGTCTGTTTGGATGAGGCTCGTCCAGAAAGAACTTTGAAGATTGGGTCCTCGCTCTCTCCTGAGTTGAGGGGCCTTTTAATCAGCTTGCTAAAAGAATTTCAAGACGTGTGTGCTTATTGTGTTGAGGAAATGCCTGGAATTGATCCAGTGATAGCCGTCCACCGGCTCAATGTCGATCCAAATTTAAAACCTGTTCGTCAGAAGAAAAGACATTTGGGACCGGCCAGGAATCAGGCGATCGACCAGGAAGTTCAGAAGTTGTTGGAGTCAAAATTCATTAGAGAAACTTATTATCCAGAATGGATAGCAAATGTAGTCATGGTGCCAAAGCCTAATGGCACTTGGAGGATGTGTGTGGATTACACTGATCTCAACAAGGCTTGTCCCAAGGACAGTTTCCCTTTACCTAAGTTGGATCGTCTAGTGAACTCCACAGCCGGCCATGCTTTGTTAAGCTTCATGGACGCCTATTCAGGTTTTCATCAAATCCCCATGTGGTCAGAGGATCAGGACAAAACGTCTTTCATTACTGAGAAAGGCCTGTATGGCTAGCTAAGGATGCCTTTTGGCCTCCGTAATGCCGGGCCACCTTTTAAAGATTGATCAATACTGTCTTTCAGCCCCAGTTGGGAAGAAACATGGAGGCCTATATTGATGATATGATAGTCAAGAGTCGGCAAGAAGAAGGTCATGTTGGTGATTTGAGAGAGACTTTCGAGACTCTCAGAAAATACAAGTTAAAATTAAACCCCAGCAAATGTGTATTTGGATTCTTGTCTGGGAAGTTCTTAGGCTTCTTAGTAGATCAGAGGGGAATATAAGCCAACCCAGAAAAGATTCAAGCTATTTTAGACATGAAATCCCCGTCAAAGATAAAGGAAGTTCAGCGACTGACGGTTTGCTTGGCTGCCCTTGGACGATTCTTGTCCAAGTCAGGTGACAAGTGCCATCACTTCTTCGCTACTATCAAGAAAAAGGCCAAGTTTGAATGGACAACAGAGGCTGAGCAAGCACTTCAGCAAGTCAAAGATCACCTTCGGCAGCTGCCGAGGTTGGTCAGTCCAGCTGAGGGGGAGAAACTGTTTGTATACTTGGTTGTGTCAACTCAGGCTGTGAGTGATGTTCTGCTGGCGGAAAGAGAGTCTGTACAGTTCCAATATACTTTGTGAGTCATGTGCTCAAGGATGCGGAAAATAGGTACCCTCCAGTTGAGAAGTTTGGATTGGCCCTCGTCATGGCCAGCAGAAAGTTAAGGCCCTATTTCTTGGCTCACAGTATTCTCGTCTACACCGACCAACCCTTGAAGCAGGTTTTGCAAAAGATGGAAGCCGCCGGACGGATGTTAAAATGGGTTGTTGAGCTTAACATGTTCGGTATATCATTCGAACCAAGGAAATCCATTATGGGGCAAGCCTTGGCAAATTTTATAGTTGAGCTTACTCGGCCAACAATAGAAACAGTATTTGATCCAGCTGAAGGGAGGAAGCATTGGACGCTCATGGTTGATGGATCGTCCACTGTCAATGGATGTGGGGCAGGAATCATTCGTCAATCTCCAGAAGGAGACAAGTTTAAAACTTCTGGCTGGAATCAAAATGTGTAAAGCGGCAGGAGCTCTGGAAATTAAGGCCAAATCAGACTCCCTTTTGGTCGTCAGTCAAGTCAACGGGGATTTTGAATGTAAAGAAGCATCGATGGGCAAATATATGCGTCTGATCAAAGAGAAAATTGAGCCTTTGAAGCGATTCGTACTCGACCAAGTGCCAAGGTCAGAAAATCATCAAGCAGACGCTCTCTCAAAATTGGCCAGCTCGGCCGAAGGTGATGCACTAAGAACAATATTTTGGGAAGTTAAACCCAAAAAGAGTATTGACCAAGAGCAAATCATGTTTCTTAGTCGAGGGGCAGTTTGGATGGAGCCCATAATATAATACAAGAAAACAAGACGACTGCCTTCGGATCCTGTGGAGGCTAAGTATGTGAAGGCTCGAGACAAGTGGTTTGAACTATGGGACGTACAAAAAGTCATTCAATCGCCCTCTTCTCAAGTGCATCACCAGAGAAGATGGTCTAGAGGTTCTGAAGGAACTCCATAAAGGAGCTTGTGCATCTTACATTGGGGGAAGCGCATTGGGAGAAAAGGCTTTAAGGACGGGGTACTACTGGCCTACCTTAAAGGAGGACGCCCTCGTCTACGAAAAGAAATGTGATAGCTGTCAGAAGCATGGAAACCTGCACCACAAGCCGTCCAACTACTTAAGTCCCATCTTGTTCCCTCTGCCTTTTGCCAAATGGGGCATGGATATTTTAGGACCTTTCCCGGTGGCCGCTGGGCAAAAGAAGTTTGTGATAGTTGCTGTGGACTATTTCACTAAATGGATAGAAGCTGAAGCCATGCGAGGTATAACAACAAACGACGTTAAGGGCATTATTTGGAAAAACATTATAACTCGTTTTGGCATGCCACGGTCCATCGTCTTTGATAATGACCCACAGTTCAAAACGCCTAAACTGAAAGATTGGTTGGCAGAAAGAGAAATCAAGGCTCACTTCGCTGCAGTCGCCCACCCACAAGCCAATGGGCAAGTAGAGTCCTTCAACAAGATTCTATCCAATGGAATCAAAAGGAAGTTGGATAATGCCAAGGGGCAATGGGTTGAAGAACTGCAGCTTGTGTTATGGTCCATCAGAACAACCGCCAAAAATTCTACAGGGGAGACACCCTTCATGTTAGTTTATGGCACTGAAGCCGTCTTGCCCGTTGAGATTGAAGAACCTACCCTGCGAGTCATGTTGTGCACAGAAGAGGCCAACTGGGCTGCATTGCGCACGGCTTTAGATCAAGTACCAGAAGTCAAGGGCAATGCCTTACTAAGAATACAATTGTACAAACTGCGAATGGCTCGGGAGTTTAACAAGAGAGTCGCTAGACAACCACTCAAGGTGGGGGATCTTGTTCTAAGGAAGATGGAGGCGGTTGGACGAGCTAAAGAGATGGGGAAGCTAACACCAAACTGGGAAGGACCTTATCTGATTATCCAAGAGCTGCGCAGTGGAACCTTTCGTCTCCAAGATCTGGATGGACGAGTTATACAACGCACTTGGAACTCAGATAATCTGAAGAAGTACCACGTCTAACTCAATTCATCGTCAGAATTCTAGCTGGTAGTTTGTAGTAAGTCCAAAGTGCCACGGCACATGCTAAAAAAAAGAATTGTATACATGTATCTTGGCATTTAGCCAAGCAAAATTAATACAATTCCTACCTTCTTATCGCCTTTGTTTATTTTCACCAAGTTAGTTCACTTTGGGGCATTAAATCAGTTACTAGTCTAAAAGTGACAATAACTTGGGGCAAAAACACAAAAAACAATAGAGCATCAAAAATACTCACTTCCATGCCGAACATCACTCCCTCGAGGAGACCGGCTAAAAGTATAACAGCCTAAAGGTTGACAATACATAAATGGCAATCAAATTGACAAAATCTCTAGTAAGGGAAACGTCAAGGTCTCTAAGAGAAGGCTGACCAGAAATAAGCCCTTAGTAAAGGATACTTACTTTCACATACACGGACAACTAAGTAGTAAAGACCCTAGTAAGGGATCACTACTTCTGGACGAGTGTTGCTCCCTCAAAGAAGGCGGCTAAGACATGGTCAGACCATGTATCTAAAGCTCGTCCTTAGCGATATCAGCAGGCTTGGCCAATGTTGGCCGCTCTCCTTCTTGGACTATGGCTTGTCCACTATATATGGTTGAGCCTAGCCCAAGAAGGGGGGGATAAGACAAGCCTATAGGACGAACTAAAAGAGGGAAGGTCGTCTAAAAAACCAGGATGAACCAGGCAATAAATACCGCAGGACGAGTGTTACCAACTCGAGAAAAACGGCTAAAATGTGGCTAGTCCACAAAACCATATGTATTGGCCGCTTTCCCCCTTGGGGTGAGACCCGTCTGAATGAGAAGACCATCTAGAGTTCCAGGACGAATGTCACTAAGTACTTTTTAGAAAGACCCATCATCGTCCAAGCACAAAGATGGCAAATTTCTCCTATGTGTGTTTTGCAAATCGTCCAAATACCCGACCGATTTTTTTTTTGGCTACATTTTGTAAAGACTCTAGACCATTCAAGGGCAAGGATCAGGGTTGGCAAGCTTACGCTATTTATAATTTTGTAGATCGCCCAAAAGTTCAGGACGAATCTCTTCTTGTACTCGGATGCATTTTGAAAAGATTTATGATCGTCTAAAGGCAAGGATGCCGCTCTTTCCTTAAAAATCTGTGCGAAACGTCCAGCATTCAGGACGAGGCACATTTTATACTCAGTCAGAATTGTAATTCAAGAGGAGAAGAGACAAGCAATTGGCAAAAAGTCTTTCATATATATATATATACTTGGCAAAAAAAAATCATTCATATATATACTTGGCAAAAAGTTTACAACTTAAGACTAGTAGAGATAAAGCTACAACGGCAAACAAGTCGAGAAACTTAGGAAAATAAACCTAAAACTAGGCATCATCTTCAGCGCGAGTTTCTTGGTTGTCTTCAGGGTTCTCCTCAACCGCAGCTTCGTCGTCTGAGTCCAAAAATTCCGGAGGTTCCTCGGCACATACCATAGCACGATGAACACTCTGTTGATATTCCAGACGACGAATGAAGTTGGGGACCTCAGAAGGCTCAGCCAGCATCTCAAAGGCCTTGACGGCCCAGTCCTTAGACGTTTCGACGACTTGAGCCAAGCCTTCTTTGGCGTCGTCAAAGGCCCTGGCCGCTTCCCCTTCCAGACGGGCAGTCTTCGCCCTTAGGAGGATGTTCTCCCTTCTCAGTTGAACGGCAGCAAGAAGAGCAGCATCTCTTTCACCCTTCAGATCAGTAGAGACAGCATCTATGACCATCTTCAAACGGTCCAGCTCCTTGAATAGATCGTTGATAGTAACAAGATAATTATTGTTTTCGGACTCCAGGAGAGCTGATCTCTTCTCCAAAGCCTCCAGGGATTGACGATGAAGGGTATTAGCCATCTCAATGTCATGGATGGCCTTGTCGCCTGCCGTTGTAGCAAGGTGGACGAGCTGCTTGTTCTCCTTTCTAAGCTCCCTCGCCCACTCTTCAGTTAGCATGCTGCGAGCAAAAAGCTGGGACAATGAAAACAAAACAAGTCATTAGACGAGTTACAAAAAGCCACGGCCAACTCTGGGTTGATCTCAGCTGAGTCTGCTGGCAGAATGTCCAACGGACCAGCAGGATCCGCACTCTTTTCCCCCTTGGCAGGGGCAGCAGCAGAAGGCTCCTTTTTCAGGGCCTTGTCCTTTGGTGGAGGCATGTTTTTCTCCCCAACTTCACCAACAGGAGTCGGCTTCTCTGCCCTCTTCCTTGTAAAGCCCTTAGGCTTTTTCGATGGAGGTTGTTCCGCGGCCGCTGTAGGCCTCTTTTTGGACGAGGACGACTTCCCAGGTGGAAGTTTGTTTGTAGGAGCATTCTTCTGCAAAAAATAAACTTTTCATACTGGTCGACCAAAGGGCAAAAGCTATAAATCATTTACAAGGTTTCAGACGAAAATTGCACAAAGAAGGAAAGCGTCCTATAATGGACACCTCCTTTCCTAAGGGAACCTTGTCCAAAAGAAAATGAATCCGAATAAAGACGAAGTTGATACAAAGAAGGAAGCCGTCCTAAAAATGGACGGACTAAAATGACTCCCGTCCAAGGACAAGAAATCAACCCTTCGTCTAGTATCAGGACTTAAAGCCTTTCAGACGAGAATGGCCCAAAGAAGGTGGTCGTCCAAGCATGGACGCTTTCCTTCTTCGGGTGATTCTCGTCCAGTGAAAGGAACAATGACTTGGACGGGTCCAAATGGTACTCGTCCAAAGACATTCAGCCTCTCCGACGAGAATGGCCTAAAGAAGGTGGCCGTCCAAGCATGGACGCTTTCCTTCTTCAGGTGATTCTCGTCCAGTGAAAGGAACAATGACTTGGACGAGTCCAAATGGTACTCGTCCAAAGACATTCAGCCTCTCAGACGAGAATTGCCCAAAGAAGGTGGTCGTCCAAGCATGGACGCCTTCCTTCATTAGGTGATTCTCGTCCAGTGAAAGGAACAACGTCTCAGACGACTCCAAATCGTACTCGTCCAGGGAAGGATTTTCAAATTCTCAGACGAGAATGGCCCCACGAAGGTGGACGTCCATGCTTGGACGTTTTCCTTCTTTGGGTGACTCTCGTCCAATGGTTGGATGCAAATTCTTGACGAGTTAGAATGATCCTCGCAAAAAAAAAAAAAAAAACAAAAAAACAAAAAGAAGTTGTCTGTGAATTTAGACATACTTATATCTCTTGTCCAAGATGCCTTGACACGTTTTCTGGTCGAATCTGCAAAAAAGAAGTGGGAAAGGATTAGTCTGATGTATACTATGGACGAAGAGTTTTACTTGGATAATTTGAATGTATACCTTTATCTTCGGCCAACCGCAAGCCGGCGGCGACCAGGAAGTCATCATGGTAAAACAATCTTTAAGAGGTATCCAGTTAGCTGGCCCCTTAAAAGATCGCTGGCCGGGCCTGGAGTACTCCTTTCTTCTGAAGTACTCCACAACCTCTTTGTCATAGCTGTCCTCCAAATCCAGCCAGGACTGCTTCCGTCCAGTATTTGTGACGGATCGATTATAAAATCTATAGCTCTCAGTGGCATAGTCGTTGGCCGCCCGTAAGAAGATGAAGTCGGCCTTCCATTCATGCATCTTCGACGGTTTGCCCCACGCAGACATAAAGCCGGGGCGGTTGCAGATGCTAAGCCATGCCCCGTCCACGGCTCCAGGTACCTTAGCCGCGTAGTGAATATGGGTAAAGGCGTGGAGAGAAAGAGCTAGGCCGCGCAGTTCGCAGACGGCAATAAACGTCAGGACGTTGTGCCAAGCATTTGGAGCCAGCTGATTATGGCTTATGTGGTAATATTGCAACACTTGTTCTATAAATTCGTGGAGAGGGAACCTTAATCCCGCGTCCAAGGCCAGCTTGTAGACGGCGAAGTGGTTCTTTGGTGCACTCAGAATCGTCGCGTCTTTATTCGGGATGACAAAGGAGAAGCCCGGCATAGGCATGCAAGAGGATAAGTAACTAGGGTCTGGTCCTATTTTCTCTAGCCATTTACGATTGACCAAAATGAAGCCGGGGTCAGAACGGGGACCTAAGCGTCTTCTAATTTCCGACGAGGTCGTAGAGGCTTCGTCCGATTCCTCGGCAACGTCCGAATCACTGCAGTTAAATCTTCGTCGGTTCCCTCCATATTGACGTCCCTGCCAGAAGTACTGGCCTGAGGGTTTATTTCGGAGTCTTCAAAATTGTGGTCCGGAGAAGGAGGCCCTCCTAAAGGCTCAGCACTTTGGGCCCCCCTTGTCTCATCTGGAACACGTCCAGTAGATTCGTCCATGTCTGAACTATGTGTGGGTAGTATTACCTTTCGTCTTAGACGGGCCGTTTGCTTGACGCGCACCAGATTACCCTGCACAGGTAAAGACTGGGTCGTCTGACTTTCTCGGCCAAAACCACAAAAAAATATATACTCGGCCATAAGAGGCCCAACTCTAGAATGTGCCGAAGAAGAAGTATCGGTGCTAGGGTCAAGGCAAGCTCTTGGTCGGCTAAATAAATTTAACGAAGAAGATTCCATTTTATTGATTTTCTAAGAAAAAATAAAGAATAAAGAAGAGTAAAAAGAACAAAGAGAAGATACCTGCTAAAGCGCTTGGACGAGTCGGTGAAGAAAGCTGAGGCTGGGCGATCTCTCTCTCTCTCTCTCTAGAAAATTTGCAGAGCTTCTCTCTCTAGAAAAATTCGTTCAAGGTGTGAAATGATTTAATGTCCTCACACCAAAGTTATTTATAGAGGAGTAAGAAACCTGTGGAGCCGGTCAAGGATGACCGAGTGGAGGATAAAACGGTCGATTATGACCGGTAAAACCTAAGAAAAGGCGCGTCATTCCCTTCATTTTGAATAAAACTACCTTGGGTAAAAGGGCCTTAACCGTCAGAGGGGCCAGCAGTGAAAGCCCTTTTAGGGGCAAATGTTGTAGCCTAACATCTACGACTCCTTTGAAGACACTTGGGCTCATCAGAGCCGTACACGTGTCCTCTCCTAATAAATAAGAGGAAAAAGGTTTAACCCTTGGGTCATATTCAGTTGGGAGAAAAGGCTTACTTTTCTGGCCCAAGAGATAATCAGAGCCCAGCCCCTTGGAGGTGGCTGCAAGTGAGTGGTTGATAAACCCTCACAAATCATGGCTTGCCACGTGTCATGATCTGATTCCTTAGCCAATTAGATGCCACTGTTTTAGGGTAGTTTTTAAGGTTAGCTGTCATCTTGCTATCACTATAAATACCCCTGAAATTAGGAGAAAGATCATTCAATGCAAACAGTGCAAAGTTACTCTGTAAAAACACTCTCTCACTTTCTCTCTCTAGATCTACTTTTCTCTCTACCACTCCTAATATCTGACTTAAGCTTCGGAGGGGGAACCACCACCCAAACCTCCGGGGTGGGTCCCTTTTTGCAGGTTCGGGAACGAAGCTCAGGCTTGGACTAAGCAGATTCAAACATCGTTGCACAAGTCTCCAAGGAAGAACATCTAAGGGATACTAGTTTACTTGCTAGACAAGAAAGCTCAGCCTATAGCTTACTTGTTGGACAAGTAGAGGACTAAACAATTAGTATGTCATCTATATATACCACACAATTTGATAATTGATTTAAATATCCAAAGGGTAAAACATTCCATTCATAAAATCCAATTGGTACTTTGAATGTTGTTAACTGTTTAGAGTCTTCAGTTAATTTTAGTTGGTGAAAACCACTTTTACAATAAAATTTTGAAAAATAATTATATCCTTGTATCTGTCTCATTTTAAGTATATTATTTGGTATAGGATAATTATAAGTAATTGTTTTTTCATTTAAAATTCGATAATCAATAACCATTCTTGTTTTTCCTCTTTTTTGTTCAGAATGATTATTAACTATGAATGCACTATTACTATGTTTCGAATTACTTGGTCTAATTAATTTTCCAGCTAATAATTATGTTATATGCATTTTGAATTATTTTTCATCTCTTTGAGTGTTATTAAAAGGTTTTTGGGATATTATGTTGTTTTGATCTTTTAATGTAATTTGTACTTCAGTTTTATGTTTATGCCAATTTGCTAAAGCATTGTCATTACATAGTTCTTCTAGCTTGAGTTTTATCAGAGTGATCTTATCTAAGTGTAGGATTCCAATTTCTATTATTTCAAAATTGTTATTTTCTCTTTGTTATTTTTTGGACTAATTTTTGTTCTTCTCCCTTTTTACATTTTTTCCATTCTAGAGGTATTCGTTCTCTATTTTTAACTACTTTGGCTTTCAATTTATTTCTGCATGGAGTAAATAATGTAAGAAATTCTTTACCTACGCTAAATGGTTTATATTTATTGAAAAAATTGGTTCCTAATATTATATCTTTTCCTACTAATTCAAAGCAATATACTCTTGGTATAATTAATATTTTGTTCCAAATTTGTATTTGTACATTAGTTTGGTAAAGTATAATTTATCTACTATTATTGTTAAATCCGTTTATTCTAAATGGTGTATCTAACTTTTTCCATACTAGTAAACAATTTTCTTTCATAATTGTTGTAGATGCTCCTGTATCTACCATTGGTGTATGGTATCTACTCTTATATCCTTCAAAGATTATTTTTATAAGTATATAGATTAAATAACTCATTTCCTATTAAATAATGCTAATTCATTTTTCTTATTTTCTAGTTGCTAATCTAATTCTTCTATTTCTCTTATTTTCCTTCCTTTTTTTCTCATATAACATACTTATACTATTTCTATGGTATCCTGCGCATATTATGTATTGCAGTCTTTGACTTATATGTTTTTTCTCTTTCTTAGCCTTTTCTATTTGTTTTCGTAATTTCTTTAATTCTTTGAATTCGATTTCTTGGTTAGATGTTAAATTACTCATTAACTATTCTGGTTTTAAATTGGATTTGATTATAAGTAAATTCAAAATATTCTAGTTCAATTTTCCAAGGTTTAACAGTATTTAAAAATTCTTTTCCTAATACTATTTTGTTATTTAAAGTTACTACATACTCAACATTTATATCTTGTGTTGCGATTCTTGTTATAAGTGTTACTTTTCCATTAAATTTTTCATTATTGTGTATTATTCTTTCTGATAAGTTTTCTTCTGAACTTTTTATTAGACTCAATCCCTTCATCTATAATAGACATCAATCAGTTAATAATAATTCTACCAGCCTTCATATAAGTATTACTGATCCGCTCTTCTACCACTAAGCATTAAAGCAAAATTAAATAAGATCACACTCTTTAACCTCACCACATAGGTTTTATGCATTATGTCCAAAAACGCCTTTTCCTCTTCAACGGCTAAATAGGACTACTGCTACCAAATGTCTCTTGGTTATTAAGCATGATATTACATAACCTGGAGAGTATAATTAAGATAGTACACATCCTATATGAAGTTATAGAATTATTTTAACAGATCTCAGTATTGTTATAAATTAAATGATTGAATTTAAACTTAGTTCATAAGAAAGAGATTTACCATAGCTTCTTCCATAGTTGATAATAAGATATCTTGACCGATGCTAACTTTGATTATCCTTGCTCTGATACCAGTTTTATCAAAGTGCGCAAAAAATGAGAGAGAGAATTTGTAGAGAGAGGAGATGTGGTGAATTGGTGCGCTGATGCCTAAAGCTGCATCAAGGCTTTCTTATTTATTGGCAAGAGTTTACATTGTTCGTGCAATTTTACATTACTATTACAATACTATTTAGACTATCCAGTTGTTTTTTTTTTCAGCTAATGTCTATCTTTTAATAACTATTACAGATATTAATCTTATAACTGTTACACTACAACTGTTACATGCTTAACTTTTACAACTTTTAACTATTCTGCTACTCTTATTACTCGAGGTCTTCTAGAAGGCTTCCAGACGATTCTGCTTTATCTTCTTCATCTATATTTTCTATTGTAGGTACAGTATTTTGTCTGCTCTTGCATATTTTGCACTTGTGATTATTCACCTGCTGCATCCTGCTACAATACTTCTTCAATGTTTCTGGAGCCATAAAGTTTCTTTGAAGATATCTCGTAACTGGTTCCTCATCTGGTTGAAGTAAACTCCATATCCAGGACTTTATACTTTCTATAGCTTCATATCCATAATATCGACTTTGAGATGTAATCAAAGTATTTAATTCTTTGTGATTTACCCAGCTATAGTACATAGAGCTTCATAAATTGTTTTGATTTTTACAGCTCTCTTTTCTCTGAGAATATCTGGTACCTCATTAAGGTGTATTTCTGGTTGGGCCATTGCTTTTTCTGGGATAATATAGTTTGTCGTGCATCCCATTCTAATAACTCCGATACATTGTTTTATTTCTTAGAAAGTAACTTCGTCGGGGGCTGTATAGCATCTTACAAAGATCATAGGAGATTTTGTAATCTGCAAATAATTCTTAGCTGCTTTGTATAGGCTATGTATTGATAATAGCTCTTCTCCATTCATTGTATATACTGAATTAAGAAGACCAAAACTATACGCTGCCTTAACTAGATTTGCATTACATCCAGGCAATGCTATTAATTCATCTATTTTTTTCAAAGGGTTAGTAACATAACCTCTTTCTATCTCTGCTTGACTATCTTTAATAGTAACCTCAAGGGTTGTATTTAATTTATTAGCAATCGTTAAGAAATTTGTAATATACTGACGAACCAGAGGGTTCATAGTCTGTTTGTTTCCAAGGGTGAGCTTTTCCTTGAAAGAAGTAGTATCTGGTACGAGAGTAGGGAATTCAATCTCGTTAATAACTGGTCTGGGAATAATATTTTGTTTTGGAGAATTATTTTGTAAAGACATATTTCTTTTAAAAGGGGTATTAATTTTTATTGTAATAGTTCTGCTTTTATAGTTTTGGCTACTGCCACTATCTGCTTGCTCCTTAACTGGATTAGAAGCTGCTTCTCTTTTCATAAAAGCGAAAACTCATTTTGATTAATATCGACTATAATACTATTTATTTATTTTCTTGTAATAGAATCTTATAGTTTTTGAGTTAACCAACTTCTGACAGTTTTATTGTCTATTCTAAGTATAAATTTGCTATAAACAACATAAGGTTCAAATTTCTTAATTCCATATTTTACTGCTTTTAATTCTTTTTTATTTATGTCCCAATTGTTTTCATTTGCTTTCAAGGTTCCTGAGTGGTATCTACATATATATATTCTTTTTTATCATTATTATACCTATAAGATCACTCCGATAAAACTCAAGCTAAAAGAACTATGTAATGACAATCCTTTAGCAAATTGGCATAAACATAAAATTGAAGTACAAATTACATTAAAATATCAAAATAGCATAATATCTCAAAAACCTTTTAATAACACTCAAAGAGATGAAAAAGAATTCAAAATGCATATAACAAAATTATTAGCTGGAAAATTAATTAGACCAAATAATTCGAAACATAGTAGTAGTGCATTCATAGTTAATAATCATTCTGAACAAAAAAGAGGAAAAACAAGAATGGTTATTGATTATTGAATTTTAAATGAAAAAACAATTTCTTATAATTATCCTATACCAAATAAAATACTTAAAATGAGACAGATACAAGGATATAATTATTTTTCAAAATTTGATTGTAAAAGTGGTTTTAACTGAAGACTCTAAACAGTTAACAGTATTCAAAGTACCAAATGGATTTTATGAATGGAATGTTTTACCCTTTGGATATAAAAATGCCCCTGGAAGATTTCAAGCATTTATGGATAGATATGTAAATCAATTATTAAATTGTGTGGTATATATAGATGACATACTAATTAATTCCAAAACATAGGAAGAAAATTACAAATTGTTAGAACAATTTATCGAAATAATAAAAAATAGTGGAATAGTTTTAAGTAAAAAGAAAATGGAACTATTTAAAACACAAATAGAATTTCTAGGATTTGAAAAAGATAAGGCTGGAATGAAAATGCAAGACCATATAGCTCAAAAAATCATAGAATTTCAAAAGCAAATTAATACTAAGAAAGATTACAAAAATTCTTAGGTATAGTAAACGAAGTTCGAGAATTTGTACCAAAGTTATCACAATATACTGAACCACTTACTAAAATATTAATGAAAGATTATGATTTTAGGTGGGAAGATACTGATACAAAAATCTTATAAAAAATTAAAGATTTAGTCAGAAAACTACCAAAATTAAGTTTTCCTAACGAAGATAAAAAATTTATATGGATAATAGAAACAGACGCTAGTGAAACCAACAATGGTTATGGAGCAGTATTAAAATATAGGTATAATAATATACATATTTTTATCCTCTAATATAATACTTTTAGTGTCGTTTGTTGAATTATATAGGTTAAATATTATACTTTTAGGTTTTTTCGTTTAATAATATGTTTGAATTATTGTATATTATAGCTTACTTATTCCCTATTAGTAGTTGGGTTTATATGATTATTTATTAGTTTGACCCATATTATATTTCTATACTAGTAATATATTTAATGTTGACAGGTACGTATAATTTTGGAGGCAAATAAATGGGAATGGTCTCTGGTAGATTAATGGGCTAAATTTAGTAGTACGAATTTTATCCAAAGAATGCATGAATTAAGAAGAAAAGGAAATATGGATTTCCTTGGTTGAATCCCACGCAGCACATGAATAGATTAGTAGAGGAATAAATGGGCCAAGCCCAATGGTGTCACAAAAGACACGCACCAAATGATGCATTAAAAAGAAAGAAGAAAAGAATACAAAGCCCTATTGTTTGGAATTTTTTCCTTCAATAATGCTAAAATGGGTATTAATTCCTGAAATGTGCCGAAATTTTAATTAATTCCCTGGGTACCGTCCACGTAGGACGGCACGCGAGAATTTTGTTTTTTTAACAAAACCGCTACTCCAAGTAGCGGTTAATAAGTTGACCGCTACTTCAAATAGCGGTTATATGATGTCCCTAAGACAAGTTATAAAAGGCATGCATATAAACCGCTACTTGGAGTAGCGGTTAATACCAATAATGTAAAGTTGACCGCTACTTCAAATAGCGGTTATATGATGTCCCTGAGACAAGTTATAAAAGGGATGCATATAAACCGCTACTTGAAGTAGCGGTTTACTATGAAACAAAAAAAAAAACAAAATTTTTTTTTTTTTTTTTTTTTTTTGGTTGCATAGTAAACCGCTACTTGAAGTAGCGGTTTTGCCTAGTAAACCGCTACTTCAAGTAGCGGTTTTACCCCATATACTGTTTTCACATAACTTGAAGTTAACCGCTACTCTGAGTAGCGGTTTGCTTTGAAAAAAACAAATTTCTGGCGTGCCGTCCTACGTGGACGGTATCCATGGAATTAATTTGAACTTGGGCACATTTCAGGAATTAATACTCATTTTAGCATTATTCAAGGAAAAAATTCCTATTGTTTGTTAGGCTGTGGAAGACGCACATAAGAAGAAGAAGGGTTTTGATTAAAAACCCACACAACAGCAAACAATAAAAGGCAGCAGCTTTAGGATAGAAGATGGAAGCAGGGGCACGAAGTAAGAGCCGCCTGAGATCACCGAACAGTGTAAAGTAAGAGCCGCATGAGATCACCGAACAGTGCGGAGTAGAAGAAGACGAGAAACAGCCGTACGGAGATGGCGAAGGTGTAGTCCGAAAATTCGTCCCTAATGAGTTTTCTCTACTCTCTTCTATCTTTTTCTTTGTTTTTATGTCTAATTTAGAGTAGTTCTACACTAGTAGGAACATGTAATTGACTATTTGATATATAGGTTTATGAGATTACGTTTTTGTTTGTGTTATAAACGATTAGTTTCTTTTGGGTATTTATACAAGGTTTATTATCTGGCTTTTGATTCATGTTTATTGATTTAGTTTGATCACCTAAATTATTTCATGTTTCAATTGTTAGATTATTAGTAGTTTTAATTAGGTTGCAGCTTTCTAGTGTAATTATAATTGCTAGAATCTTGTGTAATAGTTGAATTCAATTAGTTGCAGCTTACTGGCTAGTTTGGGTTCAGTTGATTGGTGTTTCTAATGCTGTCAAGTTTGATAATTTGATACATGCTTTCATGGTTGGATTAATTTAGCTTGATTAGGATTAAATTTGCGTGCTTTCACGGGATTTAACGAGTAAGAAAGATAAAACTAGTAATCTACTTGCTTTCAATGGGTTATATAGTTAACCAATCTATCCTAGGCTCGTCGAATTAATCAATGGTTAACCCAATATCTATAGAAAGTTACATGTCTCCTATTAGCCTCTTTATTATATTTTTAAAATCGAATTTATTTCCTGCAACTTATATTTTCATTATTTTACTTTAATAGTTTTAGTATGGTTTTGATTTTTGAAAACCCCCCATTATATAATAATAGTTATTTATATAATTAAATAAGTAGTTTAAGATAATAACGCAGTCTTTGTGGGTTCGACCCTTACTTTCCCTATCTATTTGTTAGAGTTAGTGAGTGATTTATAAATTTAATTTTGTTGCGGAAATGACACGCATCAAATTTTGGCGCCGTTGTCGGGGACTGTATAATTTATTATTTTAGACTATTGTTTAAGTATTATTATTTATCTAGTTATTTGTTTAATTCTAGGTTCTTGTTTATTGATCTAATATTTATATTTATATTTTCTGTGTGACTATTAGCTAGTGAAATGGCAGGAGAAGGTGAAAAGAGCTTGAAAGAACATATGTTCAATTCATATGAGACACATATGAGCGCTATTTTTCCCGCACTAGAGAAACCATTCAAACTTGATCCAGGTTTTATCGAAATTCTCCCTAAATTTTATGGTCATGATAAGGAAGATGCTCATGGACATTTACAAGAATTTTCTCTTGCTTGCTCTACTTTATCGTTAAATGGTAAAGATGATGATGGTATTAAACTTCGTGTTTTCCTTTTTACTTTACATGATTTAGCTAGAGATTGGTTACTTTATCTTCCCGTTGGATCTATTACTTCTTGGGATGGCCTTCAGAGAGCTTTTCTTGAAAAATACCAACCCGCTAACATAACTAGATTAATAAGGAAACAAATATGTAGTATTGAGCAAGATAAAGATGAACAATTGCATGAGTATTGGAAAAGATTTAATAAGCTTTGCATTTCATGTTCACAACATCAACTGAGTGAGAAATTCCTAATTTAATGTTTTTATGATGGTTTGTTAGATGATCATAAACGTTTAATAGATATCGCTAGTGGTGGAAATGTGGTGAATAAAATTCCTCTTGAAGCTAGAGAGTTAATAACTACTATGGTCCTTAACAGTGAACAATATGGGACGAAAAATGATTCTGAAGTGAAAATCCAAAGGCAACTGAAGGAGCAAACTGAATAAATTGCTGAATTTAAAGTTGTAGTTGCTAATATTAGTAACCAAGTTTCCAGTTTTAGTACTCAACATGAGTCTTTGGAAAATTTAGTAAAACAACTAGCTCTCCAAATAGAAAAAGTTCACTCTCATGGATTTAATAATCAACAACAAACCGAAAATCACCTTCACCATCTAGATAACTAAATAGAACAAATATGTACTACTCCTAGCAACATAGAAAATAAATTGGATGGACAAGTTTTTGAAAAGCCTATACCTCACTTGATAGATGAAACTAAATCCATAACTTTGAGAAGTGGTTAAGAACTTGAAAATCGAGGTAAAGTGGAAAAAGAAGTCGAGGTGAGTCATGAAACCATAGAAAAAGATAGTGAAAAATTACAGGGTGACAAAATTGGGTTGATTAGTGATATTAGTGATGAGATTGAAGTCCAAACTGTGGAAAACGAAGTAGTGAAGGTGAGAAAAGAAAAAGAAAAACCTATCGTGAATCTTTCTTCAAATAAACCTGATCCTAGGGAGATAGTGCCATTTCCCTCACGTTTTGCTAACTCTTGGAAAGAAGATTTAGACAATGAGATCTTAGGGACATTTAGGAAGGTTGAAATAAACATACCTCTCTTAGATGCAACCAAGCAAATGCCTAAATACGCTAAATTCTTAAAAGACTTATGCACTAACAAAAGGAAAATTCAAAGTGGTGAAAAATTATGTGTGGGAGAGAACGTCTCTGCCGTTATTCAAAAGAAAGTACCTCCTAAATGTAAAGATCCTGGGATGTTTTCTATACCTTGCAAGATGGGAAACCATGAGCTTAATAGGTGTATGCTTGACTTAGGAGCATCCATTAGCGTAATGCCTAGATCAATCTATAAATCTTTGAACTTGGGCCCCCTCTCTAAAATGAACGTAGTGATTCAGTTGATAGATCACAAGCATATCCCTTAGGAGTCTTAGAGGACGTTTTAGTTCAAGTAAATGAGTTAGTGTTTCCTGTTGAATTCTATATTCTTGATATGGGTGATACGCTTGAATCTATTGATGTGCCATTGTTGTTAGGGAGGCCCTTTCTCAAAACTGCTAAAGCAAAAATTGACGTGTCGGAGGGTACTCTTTCTTTTGAATTTGATGGTGAAATGATTAAACTTAACATATATGATGCGATGAACTACCCTTCTAGCATGCAGGATGTGAACTCTATGGATTGTATAGACGAGATTGATTGCATTACACAAGAAAAATTTAACAGAGTTTATGAATCCTGTGGTGACAATTTTGATAAAAATTTAACAGAATTGAACATGGATGATTATCTTCTTGATGCTACTGTTAATAACTCATTCCATGTTGAATCTGTTGTTGAATCTCCTCTCACTGTACATTCAGAAAATCCCGTTGCTGCGCATATTGATTTTGCATTTGGAAGTGTTAATTATGAGTCGGCAAATACATGTGCTAATAATATGCAATCGTATCAAGTTGTGGATTGCCTGTCAATACCCCCCAAGTTAATCCCATCTATTCAATCACCCCCTAAACTTGAACTAAAACCCCGCCTAGTAACCTTAAGTATGCTTATTTGGGTGAAAATGACACGTTACCAGTCATCATTTCTAGTTCACTTTCTGAATCACAAGAGGAAAAATTGTTTAATGTTCTTAAGAAATACAAAGAGGCCATAGGATGGACCATCGCTGACATTAAAGGAATTAGTCCTACTTTGTGTATGCATAAAATATTTTTAGAAAATGATGCCAAACCTGTTAGAGAAGCCCAAAGGAGACTTAATCATTCAATGATGGATGTAGTAAAAAAAGAAATTCTTAAGTGGCGAGATGCAGGTGTCATTTTTCCGATTTCATATTCAAAGTGGGTAAGTTCTATTCATGTCGTGCCTAAGAAAACGGGAATAACGGTTGTTGAGAATAATAAAGGATAACTTGTTCCTACTAGAGTGTCTAATGGGTGGACAGTGTGTATAGATTATAGGAAGCTTAATCAAGCCACTAGAAAAGACCACTTCCCCTTGCCATATATTGACCAAATGTTAGAAAAGCTTGCAGGACGTTCTTTTTTTGTTTTCTCGATGGATATTCAGGATACATTCAAGTTCCCATAGTCTTTGAGGACCAAGAAAATACTACCTTTACTTGCCCTTTTGGCACATTTGCATTTAGAAAAATGCCTTTTGGACTTTGTAATGCACCAGGTACATTTCAACGTTGTATGATGAGCATATTTTCTGATTTGCTAGATAATTTTATGGAAGTCTTTATGGATGATTTTACGGTTTTTGGTGATGATTTTGACTTGTGCCTTCATAATTTATCTCTTGCTTTCAAAAGATGTGTCGAGACTAATCTTGTGTTAAATTTTGAAAAATGCTATTTTATGGTGGAAAAAGGAGTAGTCTTAGGTCATATTGTTAGTTCTAAAGGACTCGAAGTCGATAAAGCTAAAATTGATGTCATAAGTTCACTTCCTTACCCCACTTGTGTGCGTGAAATTAGATCATTTTTAGGGCATGCTGGCTTTTATAGGCGTTTCATTCGAAACTTCTCCACTATTGCATCTCCATTATGTGCTTTACTTGCTAAAGATGCACCTTTTGTTTTTACTGATAAGTGCAAAATTGCTTTTGATACTTTGAAAGAGAAGCTCACTTGTGCTCCTATTATTAGACCACCTAATTGGTCTTTACCTTTCGAGATAATGTGTAATGCTAGTGATAAGGCGGTAGGTGCATTACTCGGACAAAAGGTGGATAAGGAACCATATGTCATATATTATGCTTCTAAATCTCTTGATCCTGCCCAATGTAACTACACCGTTACTGAAAAAGAAATGTAATACGCAATGGGGAGTTGATACCAGCGTCTATCAGTAAATGCTTTCATACTTGTTCATAATTGGAAGGCTATATTAGTAAGAATTTTCCTTTATTTATTCTGTACTAAACCTTTCTAATCTATGCAGAAAATAGAATTAAAAGAAGGTTGATATTATAAAGACAATAATCCTAAATCCTAATTATTACGTTTCCACATCAAAGTGAAATAGAGTACTTAATTATTTTTTCTTTCATTTAATGCCTATTGGTGTTCCAAAAGTTCCCTTTCGAAGTCCCGGGAGAGGAAGATGCATCTTGGGTTGACGTATAGTGCGACTTGTCGATATATTGGGTCATATGGGATTTTCCCGTTCTCTCTCCCGATTGAGATATCCCCCCTTTCGCCCAAGAAAGATTGATTGAATCATCCAAAATTTGGAGCGTGAAATGCAATTAGATCCTTTTTTTAGTTTTAGGGGGATTCAGATTAATATTTAGGGAACATATAGTAAATATCAATAAAAAAATAAGATTTTTTTTTCTTTCTCTTGTTTGTGCCAAGTTGTGAATTAAATTATAGTAAATATCAAATATTCTTTTTTTTTTTAGAATTTATAATGAAAGGAGTTGGGAAGAAGTTGTTAATAATAGATTACCTAAAGAAATAGGTAAAAGAAATTTCCATCCAAGATTTAATAATTGGTCCATCCTCAGTCTAGGTAAAGTCCATCTTGGTCAAAGAATTGAACAATGAAAATGGATGGCGAGTGCCTGATCGAATTGATCGGGCCATGTAGGAACAAGGTTCAAGTCTATCGGTCTGTTAGGATTGCAGTTATTTTTGCTCTTGAAAAGTTTAGACCCTATTTGTTGGGGACTCATGTGATTGTGTATACTGATCATTCTGCTTTGAAATATCTTCTAACAAAGAAAGAGTCTAAACCTAGATTGCTGAGATGGATGCTTTTATTACAAGAATTTGACCTAGAAATTAGGGATAAAAAAAGGAGTAAAAAACCTTGTTGCTGACCATTTAAGTAGAATCACCTATGATAAAGAAGTAGTAATTTCTTCATCTGATTTATTCCCTGACGAGTGTTTATATGCATTACATGGTACAATGCCATGGTATGCTGATATTGTTAATTATTTAGTGTCAAAGGAGTTGCCTAATGATTTGTCTAGAGCCCAGAAAGATAAATTGATTCAAGATTCTATATTTGGGATGAGCCTTATTTATATAAATTTTGTTCTGACGATATCGTTCGAAAATGTGTGCCTGATCATGAAATTAAATCTATTCTTGAATTTTGTCATACATTCGAATATGGTGGTCATTTTGGTTCCAAAAGAACTGCTTACACTACTATAAATGTGGGCAAAATGACCACTAATAAGAGACCACCTTAATTAAATATATGGTTATTTAACCTTACTTCTTACAAATGAGGTCTCTTATAATGTGAGAAAATAGATCACTTTCATGTAAAGTTGGTTTCTTTGATTCTCCTCATTAAATATTAAAGAATTATAAAACCCTAACGGCCCGTTTGGTTAGTGGTCATAAATAGTGGTAATGGTAATGAAATTTAGTGTAAATTTATAAAGAAATTCTCATGTCAATGACCATGGAAATGAAACTTTATCACAAAACATGGGTTTCACTTTACAAATTTCCATTACCATCCAATACCACCTTCCCAAGTGGTAATGGATGGTAATGAGATTTTAGGAAGAAAATGGATATCTTGTGATGGAGTAGCATTAAAATAGGTAATGATATTGAAATTCTAGTACAAATTTACACTATAATGCATTACCATTCCCACCATTTATGGCTTCTTACCAAACGGGCCGTAAATCCTCTTTGACTGTTCATAGTCGTTTCTTTTCTTTCTCCCGTCGTTTACTTCTCTGTACTCTTTCTCCCTTCTCTGGTTCATCAATAGCTCACCATTGGCTGCTTGTGCTTCAAAGATTCGCCGTCTGTTTCTTCCGATTAACCTACTCGTCGCCCGCGAAAAGTACTCATCATCTTCGTCAAAAACAATACTGCTACTTCAATTTCAGCAAAGGCATGTAATTTTCAAGGTAATTGTTGTGCTTTGATTTTATTTGTTAATTTAACCAATCGATTGACTTTTCTCACCATTTTTTGGTTTGATTTTTGAGAAATCTATTCGTTAGAGTTTCGGATCTGTGAAAATCGAAAAAGCGATGGAGAATTCTAAGAGGCAAGATTCGATAAGACTAACGGCAACGGCGATATTTTCCGACGATCTATCTTAGTCAGGTGATTTTAAAAAAACGTTTTTGTATTTGTTGGATTTGCGATTTTATTTAGTTTGGTAAATGTTGTTATTGTATTTGTTAATGAACAATTTGGTGGTCTGATTTCTGTCTACAATTTTTATATGGGTTACTGTTGTCATGGAAATTGAGTGGGCATTAGTCAGTGACTATATTTAGTTTGTTAGATGTTATTGTATTTGTAGATGAACAATTTAGTTTGATAAATGTTGTTATGAACCCTGTTTCCTTCACTTTGATTTGTCCACCCCTCTTCTTCACAACAACTTATATTCATCTGATAGGAGTACATGATTGGACAGTCCTAAAACCCTTGTCGAGTTGTCGGTTTCGGAACATCATTTGGTAGGAATACTTTGTGAACCATCCTCACTTTCATTGAGAATGAGTTCACAAGCTACGCTTATGGAGGATTATGTTTCTTATCATGGAGTATACCTCCTTGTTTTATGCTACTAAACATGTAGTACTTCATTGTCTAATCACCTACCATCTATTTGTTTATTCTTTTTTTTTACGGACTCTAATACTAAGTTAATTACTAAAGCAGCAACATCAATTTCCAAAGATTCCCTCCTAATGCTATCATGTCAGATGGAAGCTTATGTGATGTGGAGCTTCATCTTCTTTCAATTTATGTGTTGGGGTTCTTTGTTGTGAAAATCATGTTACAGATTCATTTACTTGTTCAAGCTGGAATATGAAAGTTTTCAACATAATCTTTGTAGAGAAGCTTGTAATTAGTATATTTGCTTTGTAATCCTGCTCAACGAGGTTCAGCATTTGAGTTTAATGAGGAGATATTTTTCCTAGGATTTTTTAGAATTTGAATGTTTTTACAAGATGATGTTCTCCCTTTTGAAATACACTTATATTTGAATTGTTTGCTCCATGAATTTGTTATCTGGTTCAAGTATGAATGTAATAACTAGTGTTTAGCTTACTTTAGCATTCATAGTTTAGTTACTAATGCAATATTTTTTATCTTTTTTAATTTGCAGAGATGCAATTCAATCGGAGAAGCTTTCCTCTAAGACCTGCTTATGGTCAAATTAAAGTGTTCAAACTTTTTACTTGGTTGGATGACATGGATGTAATAACTAGTGTTTAGCCTATTTTTGATTTTTAGTATTGCTAGGTGCACTTAGATTTTTCGGTTTTTGAGAATGCACTTGTAGTTTTCAAAATTCACTGCATCACTTTTAAACAAATGCACGTACCCTTGCTTTAGAAATTAAATGTACGAAATGCCCTTAATGACTAACGGTGTTAAGTTTCCGTTAGTCATTAGGGTTAATTAACCCTCTAATCCTGATTAACCCTAATTAAACCCTCTAACCCTAACCCTAAAACCCTAACACTAACCCCTAACTCTCTAACACCTCACCCCCACCCTAAACCCTAACCCTAACTACCCAACCACCACGGCCCCCCCCCTCTGCCCTCCCCCCGCCCACCACTCCCACCATCCGCAGCTCTCCCCCACCACCCCCACCATCCCGCGGCTCCCCCTCCCCTCCCCCAACTTCCCGCAGCTCCCCTCTCCCCTCGTTCCCCCGGCTCCCCCTACCTCGTCGAATTCCCCACCATCCCCCCCCTCGTGTCGAATCCCCCCCTCCCCCACCCCGTTCGCGTTGTTTTTGAAGCCCAAATTCGAAATCCATAGGCCGGTTCGAGTTTTTTTTTGCGGCCAAGCGTGAATTCCGCAATCCACGAGGTGGGGGGATGGGTCCGCAATCGACGGGGGTGCGGAATAGGCGCGGAAATCGAGGGGGGAGGAGAGGGTTGTCATGCGGGGAGGAGGGTGTTGATATCGACGCGGGGTGGGGGTGGATAAATCGACGGGGGAGGGGGGCTACTATAGGGGGTGGGGGTGGGGGAAATCGACGAGGGAGGGGGTGCTGCGAGGGGGGGGATGGGGAAATCAACGCGGGAGGGCAGCTACGGGGGGTGGGGGTGGGTAAATCGATGGGGGAGGGGGGCTGCATGGGGTGGGGGGTGGGGGGTGGGGAAATTGACGGGGGAGGGGCTGTAGGGGGTGGTGGCGGGGGTGGGGTGGGGAAATTAACGGGAGAGGGGGGCTGGCGTCGGGGTGGTGGAGGGGGTGGGGTGGGGAAATTGACGAGGGAGGGGGGTTGTTGCGGGTGGTGGTGGTGGTGGTGGTGGTGGGGTGGTGGTGGGGGGTTAGGGTTTGAAGTTAGGGGTTAGGGTTAGAAGTTAGGGTTTAGTTAGTTAATTAGGGCTAATTAAGGTTTAATTAGGATTAGAGGGGGTTAATTAACCCTAATGACTAACGTAAACTTAACACCGTTAGTCATTAAGGGCATTTCGTACATTTAATTTCTAAAGTAAGGGTACACGGTGCATTTGTTTAAAAGTAGGGGTATCCCATGAATTTTGAAAAACCATAGGGATGCACGGTGAAAAACCGTAGATTTTTATGTAGCTTTTTTTTTCTTTGTTTTCACAATGTTTATGTAATTACTACTGCATACTTGATACTACATTGGGCTACCAAATTTCTCTTAATTTTAATGTGACAACAAAATTGTAAGAATTTTGGCACTTCTTTTCATGTTTTTTTTGGCCCATTTTTATCAATAATTACGCAAATAAAGAAAGCATAAAATAAGCGAGAACATATGTAAATTCTAGGGAAAAAGGCCGAGTACATCGTTGTTGTAATTATGTTGAACAAAGAGACCACCTTACAAAGATAAGTGGCCTTTTAGTGGACCTAAAGAGACCACTTATTTGCCTAAGTGGTTTCTTGGTAGAACCAAATATACCACCTGATTCAAATAAGTGGTTTCTTTTCCTTCTTTCGTAGTTCTTCCATCCAACACCTAAGTGACCACTTTTCTTTAATAGTGGTATTTTTCTTTTATATAAAAAACCACCTCTAAAAAGTGGTCTCTTTGTTAAAGAGACCATTGAGCTAAGTGGTCTCTAAGAGGATTTTTAAATGGTCTCTTTAAGCCTTTTTGTAGTAGTGTTATAAAGTTTCAGAATGTGGATTCTTTTGGCCTTCTTTACATAAAGATGCTTATTTAATTGTGAAATCTTGTGATCGATGTCAAAGAACTGGAAATATTTCTAAGAAAGACCAAATGCCTCTTAAATCTGTTTTTGTGTTTGATATCTTTGAAGTGTGGGGCATTGATTTTATGGGACCATTTTCCGCTTCTTCTGATAATCATTATATTCTTTTAGCAGTTGATTATGTTTCTAAATGGGTAGAGGCAAAAACTACCAAAACTAATGATTTGAAAGTGGTGGCTGAATTTGTTAGAGATCATATTTTTAATAGATTCGGCATCCCAAGGGCTATTATTAGTGATAGAGGGACTCACTTTGGTAATCGTATAGTTGAGCTTTGCTTAAGAAATACCATGTCACTCATAAGATTTCAACTGCTTATCTTCCCCAAACTAATGGACAAGCTGAAGTTTCTAACAGGAAAATAAAATCTATTTTAGAGAAAGTTATGAATCCTAATAGAAAAGATTGGAGTAATCGCTTAGGTGACGCTTTATCCAATAGGAATGTCTCCTTATCGCTTAGTGTATGGAAAACCTTGTCATTTACCCGTAGAGTTGGAACATAGAGCATTTTGGGCTATTAAAAAGTGTTATTTAGACTATGACAAGGCGACTGCCCATAGAAAATTGGAAATTCAAGAGTTAGAAGAAATAAGAAACGATGCTTATGAAAATTCTCGAATATATAAGGAGAAAACAATGAAATATCATGATAAAATGTTATCTAGGAAAACTTTTTGTGTTGGTGATAAAGTTTTGCTTTACAACTCAAGGTTAAGACTTTTTCCTGGTAAATTGAAGTCCAAATGGACCGGACCTTTTGAGGTTATTAAGGTATTTGAGCATGGCGCGATTGAAATTAAGAGTTATGATTACGGACGAGATATTTAAAGTGAATGGACATCGACTCAAAGCTTTCTATGAAGGGTTTGACACTAATTGGCTAGAAGTTATTCATTTGGAAGATCCCGTCTACTATGACTAAAGCTCAAGAGCAATGTCGAGCCAACGAGGAGAAACAAAGGCGCTGCTTGGGAGGCAACCCAAGGATTTATTGTTTTCTATTTTATTTTTCTATTTTATTTTATTTTTCTTCGATACAATAAACTACTCTAACTAATGTGTCTTTGCGATCCAGGATGTTGTTACGCATACCGCCCATCTGCCGATGTTCTTTGCTCTTACGTAGCTACTACACCGCTGCTCATCTCCTTTCCAGTTCATTTGCAATTTTCAGGACATCTTCTACAATATGGAGCATATTTCTGCAATCTACATACTGCCTCCTTCCTTGTTTCCCCTGTTTTGTTTTTCTTTTTCTTCTCCCCACTTCTATTTTTAGTTTGATTTTATAAACATTGAGGACACTGTTGATTTTAAGTGTGGGGGGAATTTTAGAGTTATTTTGAGCTGAATTATGAAATTGAGTTCGTTTGCTGGATATTTGCTGGAGAAATATGTTGAATATAGGTGCCTTGATTGAAAAAAAAAATGGATTGTCATATTTATAAGGGAGGTGCAGTCGAAATTTGCACAGAAATTTAAAAGTTTCATGTCTGATTTGAAGGCAAATTCCGTTAGCTTAATTTGACTGGAAAAAAAATCAGTTTTTAAAAATGAATTTAAAAAAAGTTTTTCTAGTTTTGTTGCAAGTTAATGGGATTTTATATTGACTGACTAGGAGAATTGCATAGCATCATTGTGTAAGTGTTTGGCAAGTGGTAAGAATGGTTAGTTATGATTTGATTTGTGATTGACTTGGTGAACATCTATAACCATTATGAGACTTTTGAGCCTTTTATTAGACTAAAACATCTCTGTTAGTCTTTAGTTTTTCATGAGAGTGTGTGTTAGTTCCTGGTGAAGTATAGACTCTTGAATTTGCATTGGTTTCTTCGAGACTACATTGAAACATGAGCATACATAAAAATGATAAAGGCATTTGTTTTTCTTGAACCATTAGCCTAAGCCACCTACATTATTGTACTCCTTTTTAAAAAAACCCTCTGAGCCTTAAGCCTATTTCTTTTGTTTAAACCACATTACAAGCTTATAATCCTAAACATATGTCCTAACCAAAGCTTTGAGCTAGTGGAATATAATTTGTGTTTGGAGTATTATTTGTGAAGAGTATAAAAAAAATTATTATTATGGAGGTGGTGTTCTCTATTTTATATCAATGGTTATTACGAGATTGTGAAGAAGAAAAAAACAAATTTCAAGAAGAATGCTGAAAAAAAATATATATTATGAGATACAAGAAAAACAAGATTATGAAAAAAAAGGTAATAATAGGTCAAATGTTATCATTTAAAGCAAATTGTGCACAAAGAGATATATGGGTTGTAAATTATTGGAATTGGATTATTTAGTAACATGTTATTAGAGTTGGAGTTTATTTGTTGGCTGCTCTTCTATTTGGCCAATGGGGTTATTGTTCTTCTACTCCACTAGCTCTTAAGCTTTTGAGCACCAAATCCTAAATACTCCATACCCTCTACCTTAGCCTTACATTACAACCTTATTAAGTGCTTTTGATTTTTGTATGTTCTATGTCTTACTTATTAAGTAGTGGAGGATTGAACGATATTCAAATTTAAAGAAGAAATCTTCATTTCGAGTCGACTTTATAGAATTTGAGTGATAATTATTATGACCCCAAACACATAAGAGAGTATAAATTTATATTTTTTTTATTTGCACAACTAAAGTGAGGGTTTATCAAGTTAATTACTTACATTACTCAAATATTGAATATGGTTGTGGTAAGATGTGTTGAAAACGCTAATACATGAAGTACTATGTGATTTGAAGAGTGGGTTAATCTTTTGCCTGCTTGCTTGCGACGCATGAATACCGTTTTCGAACTAAAACTATTTCCATAAATCATATTTTTGGTCTTTGTGAAAACTTTCGGTTGAGTTATGGCTACTTACATTAGAATTTACCTGAAAAGTCAGTCAGAGGGGAAGTTAAAATTTATAATGACAAATAGATGCTGCTATTATAGTCCTAGTTTGCTCGAGGAATAGCAAACCTTAAGTGTGGGGGTATTTGATAAGTGCCAAAATATACATATTTTTAACCTCTAATATAATACTTTTAGTGTCGTTTGTTGAATTATATAGGTTAAATATTATACTTTTAGGGTTTGAAGTTAGGGGGTTAGGGTTAGAAGTTAGGGTTTAGTTAGTTAATTAGGGCTAATTAAGGTTTAATTAGGATTAGAGGGGTTAATTAACCCTAATGACTAACGTAAACTTAACACCGTTAGTCATTAAGGGCATTTCGTACATTTAATTTCTAAAGTAAGGGTACCTGGTGCATTTGTTTAAAAGTATGGGTATCCCATGAATTTTGAAAAACTACAGGGGTACCTGGTGAAAAAACCGTAGATTTTTATGTAGCTTTTTTTTTCTTTGTTTTCACAATGTTTATGTAATTACTACTGCATACTTGATACTACATTGGGCTAGCAAATTTCTCTTAATTTTAATGTGACAACAAAATTGTAAGAATTTTGGCACTTCTTTTCATGTTTTTTTGGCCCATTTTTATCAATAATTACGCAAATAAAGAAAGCATAAAATAAGCCAGAACATATGTAAATTCTAGGGAAAAAAGGCCGAGTACATCGTTGTTGTAATTATGTTGAACAAAGAGACCACCTTACAAAGATAAGTGGCCTTTTAGTGGACCTAAAGAGACCACTTATTTGCCTAAGTGGTTTCTTGGTAGAACCAAATATACCACCTGATTCAAATAAGTGGTTTCTTTTCCTTCTTTCGTAGTTCTTCCATCCAACACCTAAGTGACCACTTTTCTTTAATAGTGGTATTTTTCTTTTATATAAAAAACCACCTCTAAAAAGTGGTCTCTTTGTTAAAGAGACCATTGAGCTAAGTGGTCTCTAAGAGGATTTTTAAATGGTCTCTTTAAGCCTTTTTGTAGTAGTGTTATAAAGTTTCAGAATGTGGATTCTTTTGGCCTTCTTTACATAAAGATGCTTATTTAATTGTGAAATCTTGTGATCGATGTCAAAGAAGCTGGAAATATTTCTAAGAAAGACCAAATGCCTCTTAAATCTGTTTTTGTGTTTGATATCTTTGAAGTGTGGGGCATTGATTTTATGGGACCATTTTCCGCTTCTTCTGATAATCATTATATTCTTTTAGCAGTTGATTATGTTTCTAAATGGGTAGAGGCAAAAACTACCAAAACTAATGATTTGAAAGTGGTGGCTGAATTTGTTAGAGATCATATTTTTAATAGATTCGGCATCCCAAGGGCTATTATTAGTGATAGAGGGACTCACTTTGGTAATCGTATAGTTGAGCTTTGCTTAAGAAATACCATGTCACTCATAAGATTTCAACCGCTTATCTTCCCCAAACTAATGGACAAGTGAAGTTTCTAACAGGAAAATAAAATCTATTTTAGAGAAAGTTATGAATCCTAATAGAAAAGATTGGAGTAATCGCTTAGGTGACGCTTTATCCAATAGGAATGTCTCCTTATCGCTTAGTGTATGGAAAAGCTTGTCATTTACCCGTAGAATTGGAACATAGAGCATTTTGGGCTATTAAAAAGTGTTATTTAGACTATGACAAGGCGACTGCCCATAGAAAATTGGAAATTCAAGAGTTAGAAGAAATAAGAAACGATGCTTATGAAAATTCTCGAATATTTAAGGAGAAAACAATGAAATATCATGATAAAATGTTATCTAGGAAAACTTTTTGTGTTGGTGATAAAGTTTTGCTTTACAACTCAAGGTTAAGACTTTTTCCTGGTAAATTGAAGTCCAAATGGACCGGACCTTTTGAGGTTATTAAGGTATTTGAGCATGGCGCAGTTGAAATTAAGAGTTATGATTCTGGACAGATATTTAAAGTGAATGGACATCGACTCAAAGCTTTCTATGAAGGGTTTGACACTAATTGGCTAGAAGTTATTCATTTGGAAGATCCCGTCTACTATGACTAAAGCTCAAGAGCAATGTCGAGCCAACGAGGAGAAACAAAGGCGCTGCTTGGGAGGCAACCCAAGGATTTATTGTTTTCTATTTTATTTTTCTATTTTATTTTATTTTTCTTCAGTACAATAAACTACTCTAACTAATGTGTGCTGCTGATCCAGGATGTTGTTCTGCCTTCTGCCCATCTGCTGATGTTGCTGCTACTGTTAGCTACTACACCGCTGCTCATCTCCTTTCCAGTTCATTTGCAATTTTCAGGACATCTTCTACAATATGGAGCATATTTCTGCAATCTACATACTGCCTCCTTCCTTGTTTCCCCTGTTTTGTTTTTCTTTTTCTTCTCCCCACTTCTATTTTTAGTTTGATTTTATAAACATTGAGGACACTGTTGATTTTAAGTGTGGGGGGAATTTTAGAGTTATTTTGAGCTGAATTATGAAATTGAGTTCGTTTGCTGGATATTTGCTGGAGAAATATGTTGAATATAGGTGCCTTGATTGAAAAAAAAAATGGATTGTCATATTTATAAGGGAGGTGCAGTCGAAATTTGCACAGAAATTTAAAAGTTTCATGTCTGATTTGAAGGCAAATTCCGTTAGCTTAATTTGACTGGAAAAAAAATCAGTTTTTAATAATGAATTTAAAAAAAAAGTTTTTCTAGTTTTGTTGCAAGTTAATGGGATTTTATGTTGACTGACTAGGAGAATTGCATAGCATCATTGTGTAAGTGTTTGGCAAGTGGTAAGAATGGTTAGTTATGATTTGATTTGTGATTGACTTGGTGAACATCTATAACCATTGTGAGACTTTTGAGCCTTTTATTAGACTAAAACATCTCTGGTTAGTCTCTAGTTTTTCATGAGAGTGTGTGTTAGTTCTGGTGAAGTATAGACTCTTGAATTTGCATTGGTTTCTTCGAGACTACATTGAAACATGAGCATACATAAAAATGATAAAGGCATTTGTTTTTCTTGAACCATTAGCCTAAGCCACCTACATTATTGTACTCCTTTTTAAAAAAACCCTCTGAGCCTTAAGCCTATTTCTTTTGTTTAAACCACATTACAAGCTTATAATCCTAAACACATGTCCTAACCAAAGCTTTGAGCTAGTGGAATATAATTTGGTGTTTGGAGTATTATTTGTGAAGAGTATAAAAAAAATTATTATTATGGAGGTGGTGCTCTCTATTTTATATCAATGGTTATTACGAGATTGTGAAGAAGAAAAAAACAAATTTCAAGAAGAATGCTGAAAAAAAATATATGTTATGTGATACAAGAAAAACAAGATTATGAAAAAAAGGTAATAATAGGTCAAATGTTATCATTTAAAGCAAATTGTGCACAAAGAGATATATGGGTTGTAAATTATTGGAATTGGATTATTTAGTAACATGTTATTAGAGTTGGAGTTTATTTGTTGGCTGCTCTTCTATTTGGCCAATGGGGTTATTGTTCTTCTACTCCACTAGCTCTTAAGCTTTTGAGCACCAAATCCTAAATACTCCATACCCTCTACCTTAGCCTTACATTACAACCTTATTAAGTGCTTTTGATTTTTGTATGTTCTATGTCTTACTTATTAAGTAGTGGAGGATTGAACGATATTCAAATTTAAAGAAGAAATCTTCATTTCGAGTCGACTTTATAGAATTTGAGTGATAATTATTATGACCCCAAACACATAAGAGAGTATAAATTTATATTTTCTTTATTTGCACAACTAAAGTGAGGGTTCATCAAGTTAATTACTTACATTACTCAAATATTAAATATGGTTGTGGTAAGATGTGTTGAAAACGCTAATACATGAAGTACTATGTGAGTTGAAGAGTGGGTTAATCTTTTGCCTGCTTGCTTGCGACGCATGAATACCGTTTTCGAACGAAAACTATTTCCATAAATCATATTTTTGGTCTTTGTGAAAACTTTCAGTTGAGTTATGGCTACTTACATTAGAATTTGCCTGAAAAGTCTGTCAGATGGGAAGTTAAAATTTATAATGACAGATAGATGCTGCTATTATAGTCCTAGTTTGCTCGAGGACTAGCAAACCTTAAGTGTGGGGGTATTTGATAAGTGCCTAAATATACATATTTTTACCCTCTAATATAATACTTTTAGTGTCGTTTGTTGAATTATATAGGTTAAATATTATACTTTTAGGGTTTGAAGTTAGGGGGTTAGGGTTAGAAGTTAGGGTTTAGTTAGTTAATTAGGGCTAATTAAGGTTTAATTAGGATTAGAGGGGTTAATTAACCCTAATGACTAACGCAAACTTAACACCGTTAGTCATTAAGGGCATTTCGTACATTTAATTTCTAAAGTAAGGGTACCTGGTGCATTTGTTTAAAAGTAGGGGTATCCCATGAATTTTGAAAAACTATAGGGGTACCTGGTGAAAAAACCGTAGATTTTTATGTAGCTTTTTTTTTCTTTGTTTTCACAATGTTTATGTAATTACTGCTGCATACTTGATACTACATTGGGCTAGCAAATTTCTCTTAATTTTAATGTGACAACAAAATTGTAAGAATTTTGGCACTTCTTTTCATGTTTTTTTGGCCCATTTTTATCAATAATTACGCAAATAAAGAAAGCATAAAATAAGCGAGAACATATGTAAATTCTAGGGAAAAAAGGCCTTGTACATCGTTGTTGTAATTATGTTGAACAAAGAGACCACCTTACAAAGATAAGTGGCCTTTTAGTGGACCTAAAGAGACCACTTATTTGCCTAAGTGGTTTCTTGGTAGAACCAAATATACCACCTGATTCAAATAAGTGGTTTCTTTTCCTTCTTTCGTAGTTCTTCCATCCAACACCTAAGTGACCACTTTTCTTTAATAGTGGTATTTTTCTTATATATAAAAAACCACCTCTAAAAAGTGGTCTCTTTGTTAAAGAGACCATTGAGCTAGAGACCACTTCTTAAGTGGTATCTAAGAGGATTTTTAAATGGTCTCTTTAAGCCTTTTTGTAGTAGTGTTATAAAGTTTCAGAATGTGGATTCTTTTGGCCTTCTTTACATAAAGATGCTTATTTAATTGTGAAATCTTGTGATCGATGTCAAAGAACTGGAAATATTTCTAAGAAAGACCAAATGCCTCTTAAATCTGTTTTTGTGTTTGATATCTTTGAAGTGTGGGGCATTGATTTTATGGGACCATTTTCCGCTTCTTCTGATAATCATTATATTCTTTTAGCAGTTGATTATGTTTCTAAATGGGTAGAGGCAAAAACTACCAAAACTAATGATTTGAAAGTGGTGGCTGAATTTGTTAGAGATCATATTTTTAATAGATTCGGCGTCCCAAGGGCTATTATTAGTGATAGAGGGACTCACTTTTGTAATCGTATAGTTGAGGCTTTGCTTAAGAAATACCATGTCACTCATAAGATTTCAACTGCTTATCATCCCCAAACTAAAGGACAAGCTGAAGTTTCTAACAGGAAAATAAAATCTATTTTAGAGAAAGTTATGAATCCTAATAGAAAAGATTGGAGTAATCGCTTAGGTGACGCTTTATCCAATAGGAATGTCTCCTTATCGCTTAGTGTATGGAAAAGCTTGTCATTTACCCGTAGAGTTGGAACATAGAGCATTTTGGGCTATTAAAAAGTGTTATTTCGACTATGACAAGGCGACTGCCCATAGAAAATTGGAAATTCAAGAGTTAGAAGAAATAAGAAACGATGCTTATGAAAATTCTCGAATATATAAGGAGAAAACAATGAAATATCATGATAAAATGTTATCTAGGAAAACTTTTTGTGTTGGTGATAAAGTTTTGCTTTACAACTCAAGGTTAAGACTTTTTCCTGGTAAATTGAAGTCCAAATGGACCGGACCTTTTGAGGTTATTAAGGTATTTGAGCATGGCGCAGTTGAAATTAAGAGTTATGATTCTGGACAGATATTTAAAGTGAATGGACATCGACTCAAAGCTTTCTATGAAGGGTTTGACACTAATTGGCTAGAAGTTATTCATTTGGAAGATCCCGTCTACTATGACTAAAGCTCGAGAGCAATGTCGAGCCAACGAGGAGAAACAAAGGCGCTGCTTGGGAGGCAACCCAAGGATTTATTGTTTTCTATTTTATTTTTCTATTTTATTTTATTTTTCTTCGATACAATAAACTATTCTAACTAATGTGTCTTGCGATCCAGGGATGTTGTTACGCATACGCCCATCTGCCGATGTTCTTTGCTCTTGTTAGCTACTACACCGCTGCTCATCTCCTTTCCAGTTCATTTGCAATTTTCAGGACATCTTCTACTATATGGAGCATATTTCTGCAATCTACATACTGCCTCCTTCCTTGTTTCCCCTGTTTTGTTTTTATTTTTCTTCTCCCCACTTCTATTTTTAGTTTGCTTTTATAAACATTGAGGACACTGTTGATTTTAAGTGTGGGGGGAATTTTAGAGTTATTTTGAGCTGAATTATGAAATTGAGTTCGTTTGCTGGATATTTGCTGGAGAAATATGTTGAATATAGGTGCCTTGATTGAAAAAAAAAAATGGACTGTCATATTTATAAGGGAGGTGCAGTCGAAATTTGCACGCAAATTTAAAAGTTTCATGTCGATTTGAAGGCAAATTCCGTTAGCTTAATTTGACTGGAAAAAAAATCAGTTTTTAAAAATGAATTTAAATAAAAAGTTTTCCTAGTTTTGTTGCAAGTTAATGGGATTTTATGTTCACTGACTAGGAGAATTGCATAGCATCATTGTGTAAGTATTTGGCAAGTGGTAAGAATGGTTAGTTATGATTTGATTTGTGATTGACTTGGTGAACATCTATAACCATTGTGAGACTTTTGAGCCTTTTATTAGACTAAAACATCTCTGTTAGTCTCTAGTTTTTCATGAGAGTGTGTGTTAGTTCCTGGTGAAGTATAGACTCTTGAATTTGCATTGGTTTCTTCGAGACTACATTGAAACATGAGCATACATAAAAATGATAAAGGCATTTGTTTTTCTTGAACCATTAGCCTAAGCCACCTACATTATTGTACTCCTTTTAAAAAAACCCTCCGAGCCTTAAGCCTATTTCTTTTGTTTAAACCACATTACAAGCTTATAATCCTAAACACATGTCCTAACCAAAGCTTTGAGCTAGTGGAATATAATTTGGTGTTTGGAGTATTATTTGTGAAGAGTATAAAAAAAATTATTATTATGGAGGTGGTGTTCTCTATTTTATATCAATGGTTATTACGAGATTGTGAAGAAGAAAAAAACAAATTTCAAGAAGAATGCTGAAAAAAAATATATGTTATGTGATACAAGAAAAACAAGATTATGAAAAAAAAGGTAATAATAGGTCAAATGTTATCATTTAAAGCAAATTGTGCACAAAGAGATATATGGGTTGTAAATTATTGGAATTGGATTATTTAGTAACATGTTATTAGAGTTGGAGTTTATTTGTTGGCTGCTCTTCTATTTGGCCAATGGGGTTATTGTTCTTCTACTCCACTAGCTCTTAAGCTTTTGAGCACCAAATCCTAAATACTCCATACCCTCTACCTTAGCCTTACATTACAACCTTATTAAGTGCTTTTGATTTTTGTATGTTCTATGTCTTACTTATTAAGTAGTGGAGGATTGAACGATATTCAAATTTAAAGAAGAAATCTTCATTTCGAGTCGACTTTATAGAATTTGAGTGATAATTATTATGACCCCAAACACATAAGAGAGTATAAATTTATATTTTTTTTTATTTGCACAACTAAAGTGAGGGTTCATCAAGTTAATTACTTACATTACTCAAATATTGAATATGGTTGTGGTAAGATGTGTTGAAAACGCTAATACATGAAGTACTATGTGATTTGAAGAGTGGGTTAATCTTTTGCACCTTGCTTGCGACGCATGAATACCGTTTTCGAACTAAAACTATTTCCATAAATCATATTTTTGGTCTTTGTGAAAACTTTCAGTTGAGTTATGGCTACTTACATTAGAATTTACCTGAAAAGTCAGTCAGATGGGAAGTTAAAATTTATAATGACAGATAGATGCTGCTATTATAGTCCTAGTTTGCTCGAGGACTAGCAAACCTTAAGTGTGGGGGTATTTGATAAGTGCCTAAATATACATATTTTTACCCTCTAATATAATACTTTTAGTGTCGTTTGTTGAATTATATAGGTTAAATATTATACTTTTAGGGTTTGAAGTTAGGGGGTTAGGGTTAGAAGTTAGGGTTTAGTTAGTTAATTAGGGCTAATTAAGGTTTAATTAGGATTAGAGGGGTTAATTAACCCTAATGACTAACGCAAACTTAACACCGTTAGTCATTAAGGGCATTTCGTACATTTAATTTCTAAAGTAAGGGTACCTGGTGCATTTGTTTAAAAGTAGGGGTATCCCATGAATTTTGAAAAACTATAGGGGTACCTGGTGAAAAAACCGTAGATTTTTATGTAGCTTTTTTTTTTTCTTTGTTTTCACAATGTTTATGTAATTACTACTGCATACTTGATACTACATTGGGCTAGCAAATTTCTCTTAATTTTAATGTGACAACAAAATTGTAAGAATTTTGGCACTTCTTTTCATGTTTTTTTGGCCCATTTTTATCAATAATTACGCAAATAAAGAAAGCATAAAATAAGCGAGAACATATGTAAATTCTAGGGAAAAAAAGGCCGAGTACATCGTTGTTGTAATTATGTTGAACAAAGAGACCACCTTACAAAGATAAGTGGCCTTTTAGTGGACCTAAAGAGACCACTTATTTGCCTAAGTGGTTTCTTGGTAGAACCAAATATACCACCTGATTCAAATAAGTGGTTTCTTTTCCTTCTTTCGTAGTTCTTCCATCCAACACCTAAGTGACCACTTTTCTTTAATAGTGGTATTTTTCTTTTATGTAAAAAACCACCTCTAAAAAGTGGTCTCTTTGTTAAAGAGACCATTGAGCTAGAGACCACTTCTTAAGTGGTCTCTAAGAGGATTTTTAAATGGTCGCTTTAAGCCTTTTTGTAGTAGTGTTATAAAGTTTCAAAATGTGGATTCTTTTGGCCTTCTTTACATAAAGATGCTTATTTAATTGTGAAATCTTGTGATCGATGTCAAAGAACTGGAAATATTTCTAAGAAAGACCAAATACCTCTTAAATCTGTTTTTGTGTTTGATATCTTTGAAGTGTGGGGCATTGATTTTATGGGACCATTTTCCGCTTCTTCTGATAATCATTATATTCTTTTAGCAGTTGATTATGTTTCTAAATGGGTAGAGGCAAAAACTACCAAAACTAATGATTTGAAAGTGGTGGCTGAATTTGTTAGAGATCATATTTTTAATAGATTCGGCGTCCCAAGGGCTATTATTAGTGATAGAGGGACTCACTTTTGTAATCGTATAGTTGAGGCTTTGCTTAAGAAATACCATGTCACTCATAAGATTTCAACCGCTTATCATCCCCAAACTAATGGACAAGTGAAGTTTCTAACGGGGAAAATAAAATCTATTTCGGAGAAAGTTATGAATCCTAATAGAAAAGATTGGAGTAATCGCTTAGGTGACGCTTTATCCAATAGGAATGTCTCCTTATCGCTTAGTGTATGGAAAAGCTTGTCATTTACCCGTAGAGTTGGAACATAGAGCATTTTGGGCTATTAAAAAGTGTTATTTAGACTATGACAAGGCGACTGCCCATAGAAAATTGGAAATTCAAGAGTTAGAAGAAATAAGAAACGATGCTTATGAAATTTCTCGAATATATAAGGAGAAAACAATGAAATATCATGATAAAATGTTATCTAGGAAAACTTTTTGTGTTGGTGATAAAGTTTTGCTTTACAACTCAAGGTTAAGACTTTTTCCTGGTAAATTGAAGTCCAAATGGACCGGACCTTTTGAGGTTATTAAGGTATTTGAGCATGGCGCGATTGAAATTAAGAGTTATGATTACGGGACGAGATATTTAAAGTGAATGGACATCGACTCAAAGCTTTCTATGAAGGGTTTGACACTAATTGGCTAGAAGTTATTCATTTGGAAGATCCCGTCTACTATGACTAAAGCTCAAGAGCAATGTCGAGCCAACGAGGAGAAACAAAGGCGCTGCTTGGGAGGCAACCCAAGGATTTATTGTTTTCTATTTTATTTTATTTTTCTTCGATAATTAACTACTCTAACTAATGTGTGCTGCTGATCCGGAGATGTTGTTCCCGCTTACTCGCCCATCTGCTGATGTTGCGCTCTTTCGTTAGCTACTACACCATTGCTCATCTCCTTTCCAGTTCATTTGCAATTTTCAGGACATCTTCTACTATATGGAGCATATTTCTGCAATCTACATACTGCCTCCTTCCTTGTTTCCCCTATTTTGTTTTTCTTTTTCTTCTCCCCACTTCTATTTTTAGTTTGATTTTATAAACATTGAGGACACTGTTGATTTTAAGTGTGGGGGAATTTTAGAGTTATTTTGAGTTGAATTATGAAATTGAGTTCGTTTCTTTGGATATTTCTTTGGAGAAATATGTTGAATATAGGTGCCTTGATTGAAAAAAAAAATGGATTGTCATATTTATAAGGGAGGTGTAGTCGAAATTTGCACAGAAATTTAAAAGTTTCATGTCTGATTTGAAGGCAAATTTCGTTAGCTTAATTTGACTGGAAAAAAAATCAGTTTTTAAAAATGAATTTAAAAAAAAAGTTTTTCTAGTTTTGTTGCAAGTTAATGGGATTTTATGTTGACTGACTAGGAGAATTGCATAGCATCATTGTGTAAGTGTTTGGCAAGTGGTAAGAATGGTTAGTTATGATTTGATTTGTGATTGACTTGGTGAACATCTATAACCATTGTGAGACTTTTGAGCCTTTTATTAGACTAAAACATCTCTGTTAGTCTCTAGTTTTTCATGAGAGTGTGTGTTAGTTCCTGGTGAAGTATAGACTCTTGAATTTGCATTGGTTTCTTCGAGACTACATTGAAACATGAGCATACATAAAAATGATAAAGGCATTTGTTTTTCTTGAACCATTAGCCTAAGCCACCTACATTATTGTACTCCTTTTTAAAAAACCCCTCTGAGCCTTAAGCCTATTTCTTTTGTTTAAACCACATTACAAGCTTATAATCCTAAACACATGTCCTAACCAAAGCTTTGAGCTAGTGGAATATAACTTGGTGTTTGGAGTATTATTTGTGAAGAGTATAAAAAAAATTATTATTATGGAGGTGGTGTTCTCTATTTTATATCAATGGTTATTACGAGATTGTGAAGAAGAAAAAAACAAATTTCAAGAAGAATGCTGAAAAAAAATATATGTTATGTGATACAAGAAAAACAAGATTATGAAAAAAAAGGTAATAATAGGTCAAATGTTATCATTTAAAGCAAATTGTGCACAAAGAGATATATGGGTTGTAAATTATTGGAATTGGATTATTTAGTAACATGTTATTAGAGTTGGAGTTTATTTGTTGGCTGCTCTTCTATTTGGCCAATGGGGTTATTGTTCTTCTACTCCACTAGCTCTTAAGCTTTTGAGCACCAAATCCTAAATACTCCATACCCTCTACCTTAGCCTTACATTACAACCTTATTAAGTGTTTTTGATTTTTGTATGTTCTATGTCTTACTTATTAAGTAGTGGAGGATTGAACGATATTCAAATTTAAAGAAGAAATCTTCATTTCGAGTCGACTTTATAGAATTTGAGTGATAATTATTATGACCCCAAACACATAAGAGAGTATAAATTTATATTTTTTTTATTTGCACAACTAAAGTGAGGGTTCATCAAGTTAATTACTTACATTACTCAAATATTGAATATGGTTGTGGTAAGATGTGTTGAAAACGCTAATACATGAAGTACTATGTGATTTGAAGAGTGGGTTAATCTTTTGCTCCTTGCTTGCGACGCATGAATACCGTTTTCGAACTAAAACTATTTCCATAAATCATATTTTTGGTCTTTGTGAAAACTTTCGGTTGAGTTATGGCTACTTACATTAGAATTTGCACGAAAAGTCGATCGGATGGGAAGTTAAAATTTATAATGACAGGATAGATGCTTTGCTATTATAGTCCTAGTTTGCTCGAGGACTAGCAAACCTTAAGTGTGGGGGTATTTGATAAGTGCCTAAATATACATATTTTTACCCTCTAATATAATACTTTTAGTGTCATTTGTTGAATTATATAGGTTAAATATTATACTTTTAGGGTTTGAAGTTAGGGGGTTAGGGTTAGAAGTTAGGGTTTAGTTAGTTAATTAGGGCTAATTAAGGTTTAATTAGGATTAGAGGGGTTAATTAACCCTAATGACTAACGCAAACTTAACACCGTTAGTCATTAAGGGCATTTCGTACATTTAATTTCTAACGTAAGGGTACCTGGTGCATTTGTTTAAAAGTAGGGGTATCCCATGAATTTTGAAAAACTATAGGGGTACCTGGTGAAAAAACCGTCGATTTTTATGTAGCTTTTTTTTTCTTTGTTTTCACAATGTTTATGTAATTACTACTGCATACTTGATACTACATTGGGCTAGCAAATTTCTCTTAATTTTAATGTGACAACAAAATTGTAAGAATTTTGGCACTTCTTTTCATGTTTTTTGGCCCATTTTTATCAATAATTACGCAAATAAAGAAAGCATAAAATAAGCGAGAACATATGTAAATTCTAGGGAAAAAAGGCCGAGTACATCGTTGTTGTAATTATGTTGAACAAAGAGACCACCTTACAAAGATAAGTGGCCTTTTAGTGGACCTAAAGAGACCACTTATTTGCCTAAGTGGTTTCTTGGTAGAACCAAATATACCACCTGATTCAAATAAGTGGTTTCTTTTCCTTCTTTCGTAGTTCTTCCATCCAACACCTAAGTGACCACTTTTCTTTAATAGTGGTATTTTTCTTTTATGTAAAAAACCACCTCTAAAAAGTGGTCTCTTTGTTAAAGAGACCATTGAGCTAGAGACCACTTCTTAAGTGGTCTCTAAGAGGATTTTTAAATGGTCTCTTTAAGCCTTTTTGTAGTAGTGTTATAAAGTTTCAGAATGTGGATTCTTTTGGCCTTCTTTACATAAAGATGCTTATTTAATTGTGAAATCTTGTGATCGATGTCAAAGAACTGGAAATATTTCTAAGAAAGACCAAATACCTCTTAAATCTGTTTTTGTGTTTGATATCTTTGAAGTGTGGGGCATTGATTTTATGGGACCATTTTCCGCTTCTTCTGATAATCATTATATTCTTTTAGCGAGTTGATTATGTTTCTAAATGGGTAGAGGCAAAAACTACCAAAACTAATGATTTGAAAGTGGTGGCTGAATTTGTTAGAGATCATATTTTTAATAGATTCGGCGTCCCAAGGGCTATTATTAGTGATAGAGGGACTCACTTTTGTAATCGTATAGTTGAGGCTTTGCTTAAGAAATACCATGTCACTCATAAGATTTCAACTGCTTATCATCCCCAAACTAATGGACAAGCTGAAGTTTCTAACAGGAAAATAAAATCTATTTTAGAGAAAGTTATGAATCCTAATAGAAAAGATTGGAGTAATCGCTTAGGTGACGCTTTATCCAATAGGAATGTCTCCTTATCGCTTAGTGTATGGAAAAGCTTGTCATTTACCCGTAGAGTTGGAACATAGAGCATTTTGGGCTATTAAAAAGTGTTATTTAGACTATGACAAGGCGACTGCCCATAGAAAATTGGAAATTCAAGAGTTAGAAGAAATAAGAAACGATGCTTATGAAATTTCTCGAATATATAAGGAGAAAACAATGAAATATCATGATAAAATGTTATCTAGGAAAACTTTTTGTGTTGGTGATAAAGTTTTGCTTTACAACTCAAGGTTAAGACCTTTTCCTGGTAAATTGAAGTCCAAATGGACCGGACCTTTTGAGGTTATTAAGGTATTTGAGCATGGCGCAGTTGAAATTAAGAGTTATGATTCTGGACAGATATTTAAAGTGAATGGACATCGACTCAAAGCTTTCTATGAAGGGTTTGACACTAATTGGCTAGAAGTTATTCATTTGGAAGATCCCGTCTACTATGACTAAAGCTCAAGAGCAATGTCGAGCCAACGAGGAGAAACAAAGGCGCTGCTTGGGAGGCAACCCAAGGATTTATTGTTTTCTATTTTATTTTATTTTTCTTCAGTACAATTAACTACTCTAACTAATGTGTCTTCTGATCCGGGATGTTGTTACGCTTACGCCCATCTGCGATGTTGTTTGCTCTTTGTTAGCTACTACACCGCCTGCTCATCTCCTTTCCAGTTCATTTGCAATTTTCAGGACATCTTCTACTATATGGAGCATATTTCTGCAATCTACATACTGCCTCCTTCCTTGTTTCCCCTGTTTTGTTTTTCTTTTTCTTCTCCCCACTTCTATTTTTAGTTTGATTTTATAAACATTGAGAACACTGTTGATTTTAAGTGTGGGGGGAATTTTAGAGTTATTTTGAGCTGAATTATGAAATTGAGTTCGTTTCTTTGGATATTTCTTTGGAGAAATATGTTGAATATAGGTGCCTTGATTGAAAAAAAAAATGGATTGTCATATTTATAAGGGAGGTGTAGTCGAAATTTGCACAGAAATTTAAAAGTTTCATGTCTGATTTGAAGGCAAATTCCGTTAGCTTAATTTGACTGGATAAAAAATCAGTTTTTAAAAATGAATTTAAAAAAAATATTTTTCTAGTTTTGTTGCAAGTTAATGGGATTTTATGTTGACTGACTAGGAGAATTGCATAGCATCATTGTGTAAGTGTTTGGCAAGTGGTAAGAATGGTTAGTTATGATTTGATTTGTGATTGACTTGGTGAACATCTATAGCCATTGTGAGACTTTTGAGCCTTTTATTAGGCTAAAACATCTCTGTTAGTCTCTAGTTTTTCATGAGAGTGTGTGTTAGTTCCTGGTGAAGTATAGACTCTTGAATTTGCATTGGTTTCTTCGAGACTACATTGAAACATGAGCATACATAAAAATGATAAAGGCAATTGTTTTTCTTGAACCATTAGCCTAAGCCACCTACATTATTGTACTCCTTTTTAAAAAACCCCTCTGAGCCTTAAGCCTATTTCTTTTGTTTAAACCACATTACAAGCTTATAATCCTAAACACATGTCCTAACCAAAGCTTTGAGCTAGTGGAATATAACTTGGTGTTTGGAGTATTATTTGTGAAGAGTATAAAAAAAATTATTATTATGGAGGTGGTGTTCTCTATTTTATATCAATGGTTATTACGAGATTGTGAAGAAGAAAAAAACAAATTTCAAGAACAATGCTGAAAAAAAATATATGTTATGTGATACAAGAAAAACAAGATTATGAAAAAAAAGGTAATAATAGGTCAAATGTTATCATTTAAAGCAAATTGTGCACAAAGAGATATATGGGTTGTAAATTATTGGAATTGGATTATTTAGTAACATGTTATTAGAGTTGGAGTTTATTTGTTGGCTGCTCTTCTATTTGGCCAATGGGGTTATTGTTCTTCTACTCCACTAGTTCTTAAGCTTTTGAGCACCAAATCCTAAATACTCCATACCCTCTACCTTAGCCTTACATTACAACCTTATTAAGTGCTTTTGATTTTTGTATGTTCTATGTCTTACTTATTAAGTAGTGGAGGATTGAACGATATTCAAATTTAAAGAAGAAATCTTCATTTCGAGTCGACTTTATAGAATTTGAGTGATAATTATTATGACCCCAAACACATAAGAGAGTATAAATTTATATTTTTTTTATTTGCGCAACTAAAGTGAGGGTTCATCAAGTTAATTACTTACATTACTCAAATATTGAATATGGTTGTGGTAAGATGTGTTGAAAACGCTAATACATGAAGTACTATGTGATTTGAAGAGTGGGTTAATCTTTTGCCTGCTTGCTTGCGACGCATGAATACCGTTTTCGAACTAAAACTATTTCCATAAATCATATTTTTGGTCTTTGTGAAAACTTTCGGTTGAGTTATGGCTACTTACATTAGAATTTGCACGAAAAGTCGATCGGATGGGAAGTTAAAATTTATAATGACGATTGATCTTTGCTATTATAGTCCTAGTTTGCTCGAGGACTAGCAAACCTTAAGTGTGGGGGTATTTGATAAGTGCCTAAATATACATATTTTTACCCTCTAATATAATACTTTTAGTGTCGTTTGTTGAATTATATAGGTTAAATATTATACTTTTAGGTTATTTCGCTTAAATAATATGTTTGAATTATTATATATTATAACTTACTTATTCCCTATTAGTAGCTGGGTTTATATGATTATTTATTAGTTTGACCCATATTATATTTCTATACTAGTAATATATTTAATGTTGACAGGTACGTATAATTTTGGAGGCAAATAAATGGGAATGGTCTTTTGTAGATTAATGGGCTAAATTTATTAGTACAAATTTTATCCAAAGAATGCATGAATTAAGAAGAAAAGGAAATATGGATTTCCTTGGTTGAATCCCACGCAGCACATGAATAGATTAGCAGAGGAATAAATGGGCAAAGCCTAATGGTGTCACAAAAGACACGCACCAAATGATGCATCAAAAAGAAAGAAGAAAAGAATACAAAGCCCTATTGTTTGTTGGGCTGTGAAAGACGCACAGTAGAAGAAGAAGGGTTTTGATTAAAAACCCACACAACAACAAACAATAAAAGGCAGTAGCTTTAGGAGAGAAGAGGGAAGCAGGGGCGCGAAGTAAGAGCCGCATGAGATCACCGAACATTGCGAAGTAAGATCCGCATGAGATCACCGAACAGTGCGGAAAAGAAGAAGACGAGAAACAGCAGTACGAAGATGGCGAAGATGTAGTCCGAAAATTCGTCCCTAATGAGTTTTCTCTACTCTCTTCTATCTTTTTCTTTGTTTTTATGTCTAATTTAGAGTAGTTCTACACTAGTAGGAACATGTAAATGACTATTTGATATAAGGGTTTATGAGATTACGTTTTTGTTTGTGTTATAAACGATTAGTTTCTTTTGGTTATTTATACAAGGTTTATTATCTGGATTTTGATTCATATTTATTGATTTAGTCTGATCACCTAAATTATTTCATGTTTCTATTGTTTGATTGATAGTAGTTTTAATTAGGTTGCAGCTTTCTGGTCTAATTATAATTGCTAGAATCTTGAGTAATAGTTGAAATCAATTAGTTGCAGCTTACTGGCTAGTTTGGGTTCAGTTGATTGGTGTTTCTAATACTGTCAAGTTTGATAATTTGATACATGCTTTCATGGTTGGATTAATTTAGCTTGATTAGGATTAAGTTTGCGTGCTTTCACGGGATTTAACGAGTAAGAAAGATAACACTAGTAATCTACTTGCTTTCAATTGGTTATATAGTTAACCAATCTATCCTAGGCTCGTCGAATGAATCAATGATTATACCCAATATCTATAGAAAGTTACATGTCTCCAATTATCCTCTTTATTATATTTTTAAAACTGAATATATTTCCTGCAACTTATATTTTTATTATTTTAGTTTAATAGTTTTAGTATAGTTTTGATTTTTGAAAACCCCTCCATTATATAATAATAGTTATTTATATAATTAAATAAGTAGTTTAAGATAATAACGCAGTCTCTGTAGGTTCGACCCTTACTTTCCCTATCTATTTGTTTGAGTTAGTGAGTGATTTATAAATTTAATTTTGTTGCGGAAATGACACGCATCAAGGAACCAGTTATGAGATATCTTCAAAGAAAATTTATGACTCCGAAACATTGAAGAAGTATTATAGCTGGATGCAGTGGTGAATAATCACAAGTGCCAAATATGCAAGAGCAGACAAATTAGTGTACCTACAATAGAAAATATAGATGAAGAAGATAAAGCAGAATCGTCTGTTAGCCTTCTAGAAGACCTCGACTAATAAGAGTAGCAGAATAGTTAAAAGTTGTAAAAGTTAAGCATGTAACAGTTGTAGTGTAACAGTTATAAGATAAGTATCTGTAATAGTTATTAAAAGATAGACATGAGCTGAAAAACTAACAGCTGGATAGTCTAAATAGTATTGTAATAGGAATGTAAAATTGTACGAACAATGTAAACTCTTGCCTATAAATAAGAAAGCCTTGATGCGCTTTTAGGCATCGGCGCACCAATTCACCACATCTCCTCTCTCTACAAATTCTTTCTCTAATTTTTTGCGCACTTTGATAAAAATAAATAGGATTATAGCCGATATTAATCAATATGTGTTTTCTGTTGAACTATTGAAAACTAATGAAAATTGTTATGCAGACTATCTCTCCAGAAATAGCTCGACAACTGATTCTCGAAAATCAGCAGCTAAAGATACAGATCAAAGAGATAATGGAAGAGCTCGCTCTTATGAAAAGAGAAGCAGCTTCTAATCCAGTTAAGGAGCAAGCAGATAGTGGTAATAGCCAAAACTATAAAACCAGAACTATTACAAAAAAAATTAATACCCCTTATAAAAGAATATATGTCTTTACAAAACTATTCTCCAAAACAAAATATTATTCCCAGACCAGTTTAACGAGATTGAATTCCCTACTCTCGTACCAGATACTACTTCTTTCAAGGAAAAGCTAACCCTTGGAAACAAACAGACTATGAACCCTCTGGTTCGTCAGTATATTACAAATTTCTTAACGATTGCTAATAATTTAAATACAACCCCTAAGGTTACTATTCAAGATAGTCAAGCGGAGATAGAAAGAGGTTATGTTACTAACCCCTTGAAAAAGATAAATGAATTAATAGCATTGCCTGGATGTAATGCAAATCTAGTTAAGGCGATATGATTATGGCCTTCTTAATTCAAGATATACAATGAATGGAGAAGAGCTATTATCAATACCTAGCCTATACAAAGCAGCTAAGAATTATTTGCAGATTACAAAATCTCCTATGATCTTTGTAAGATGCTATACAACCCCCGGTGAAGTTACTTTCCAAGAAATAAAATAATGTATCCGAGTTATTAGAATGGGATGCACGACAAACTATATTATCCCAGAAAAAGTAATGGCCCGACCCAAATACACCTTAATGAGGTACCAGATATTCTCAGAGGTAGAATTTTGCTTTAATGCTTAGTGGTTAAAGAGTGTGATCTTATTTAATTTTGCTTTAATGCTTAGTGGTAGAAGAGCGGATCAGTAATACTTATATGAAGGCTGATAGAATTATTATTAACTGATTGATTTCTGTTATAGATGAAGAGATTGAGTCTAATAAAAAGTTCAGATGAAAATCTTACTTGATTCATTTATAAGTATGAAAACACAAATTAGAAATTGTAGAAGAAACATAGAATTCAGGGAATTTGCTTTAGATATGAAAATTGAGGATTTACAAAATAAAATGATAGACTTTCAGGACTATTTATATGAAGCATATAGGAGAAAGGATAATGAAACAAGAAATGCTTTAATTAAATTATTACGGAAAAATCAAACTAAGATGGATAAACTTTTAGTTAACAAACAAGAATTTAAAGATTTAAAAAGTTTATTATACATATGACAACTAAGTCGCAAATTAGAAAGGCTATAAGAAAAGAAAACTTTAATTACTCCATATCAACTATACAATCAGATGTTAAATGTTTAGAAATAAGAAACCAAAAAAGGATGGCTATTACAAAGAAAATACAAATACTCGAAAAGGCAAGGTTAAGTAATGAATACGATGAAAACGATATAGAAGAACAAATAAAAGCCTTAGATGATCAAATAGCAGTACTAAATATACAACTCAAAGAACAAGATGACATAGCTGATAAAATAGAAAGAAATCATATTGAATATTCAGTAAGTAGATCAAGCTTATACATATGAATGAACTAGAACAAGAGGCTAATTTCGTAACTAATTTAAAAATAATAAACACAAACATCTTATTAATTATTCAATTATTAAAAGAAAACAAAGAAGACAAAAATAAACCCACTAATACTAAAATACCAATAGAACTAGAAGAGCAAGGTTATAAAATTTTAGATAAGAAAATAATTAAAGAATATTCCCAGTTATTTCCTGGATTACTTTTGAGAAAAAGAATAGAAGTTGAATATCAAAGAATAGTTGAACAACTACATTAATGAATAAAACTGAAAAGATTATTGATACAGAAATAATAAGATATCAAGATGGTTCATTTAAAATACATAAAATAAATCAAAATAGACAATTTGCAGAAATTATGGAAGGAAGATTATATTTAATAAATGACAAAAAAGAAATGATATTAGAAACAGAATTTGATAGAGAACGAAGACTTGCTAAAGAAAATAATCTAGTGCAAATAACTATTGTAATCAAATTTTTCTTTTAACAAAGTAATTCTTGTTTGATTTCTTCTTATGTTTATATTTTCCATGTGGTTTAATCCTTTTATATCTTCTTGGTTTTTGTTTTGATCTTTTAATTTTTATAGTTTTTATTTAATCTATGACATCCAAATTTAAGTATTTTATATTTTTCACAACAATTACTTAGTTTGGCTTGCTTTCTAAATGCCTTTTGATTATTAATTTCTATACAATAATTTCTATACCAAGTTTGTAAAAATGATATTTGTTCTCCTAAAGTTTCTGATTTAGGTTCTTTGGCATATGCTTCTTGTACCATAGTATTTATAGGTATTGGTAATTTTTCAAAATATAATTTTCTAAATATAGCTAATTCTTCAGGTGTTTCAGTTCCTAATTCGTAATAATTCAATTGAAATGCACAATTGTATTTGCTTATATCTTCTGGAAACATAGAACATATTTCCATATTATATAATTGAGTTTTACTATATTCCTTTTTAGCCTCTGTATGTTTTAAATCTGCATTTAAATTTCCAAATTCTCTTCTAATTGCGATTTCATATTTTTTCAACATTTGTGTTGAATCTGTCATATCTTGTCATTCTGTCTTAGTACTTCTTAGTTCTGTTTTATCATTTGCTCCTATATAAGTTAACCAATTTCTAACTATTCCTGTTATTGTTCCTTCAATATAATTAGCTGCCATGCTAACTGGAATTTTTGCTTCTATTAACATTGCATTTATTTTAGCTATCCAATTTTGTATATCTAAATCAACATTCATTGAACAATCTAAGTTTAAAGTTTCTCCTATGTGGTTATCTTTTGGTAAGTAACTATCTTCTATTTATCGTCGATATTTCCATATTTGTTCATTAAATTTATTATTAGTACGATTATAATATCTTTTTCTTAAAGCAGGTTTATAGTGTCTACTAGTCTCCATATAATAGTAATCTTGGTCTTTAGGAAGTACATTAATTTCTTTGTCTTTTTCTGAATTAAAATCCGATTCTAAATAGTTTGAATATCTAAATTCTTGACTAGATTGTTCTGAATTAAAATCATCAATATTTTCCTCTATATTATTTACTTCAAGTCTTTCTATTTCAGTATTTAGATCTTCTAACGTATTATTATTTATTGCTTCTTCATCTGATTCATGAATTTCAGATATGTCAGTTTTATTTTTTATATTAAGTATAAGTTGTTCTTCTATTTTATCAAATCTATTATTATACTCAATTTTGAGATTTTGTATTTCATTATTAAAATTATTTTCTACTCTATACACCTTTTCTAATATTTGTTTAATGTTACTATGTATGATTTTCATAGATTGTTCCATTTTATCATTCTTTCATCATATTTTCTTTCTAACTTCTCCAATTTTTTATATATATCATTTATTGTTCTGTTTTCTTGATAATCACTTGCTATATTTGTTATTTGTACTAGATTATTTTCTTTAGCTAGTCTTCGTTCTCTATCAAATTCAGTTTCTAATATCATTTCTTTTCTGTCATTTATTTAATATAATCTTCCTTTCATAATTTCAGCAAATTGTCTATTTTGATTTGTTTTATGTATTTTAAATGGACCATGTTGATATCTTATTATTTCTGTATCAATAATCTTTTCAGTTTTATTCATTAATCTGGTTGTTCAACTATTCATTGATATTCAACTTCTATTCTTTTTTTCAAAAGTAATTCAGGAAATAACTGGGAATATTCTTTAATTATTTTCTTATCCAAAATTTTATAACAATAAGAAATTATTGTATAGAAATTAATAATGCCTTTTGATTATTCATTTCTATACAATAATTTCTATACCAAGTTTGTAAAAATGATATTTGTTCTCCTTAAGTTCCTAATTTAGGTTCTTTGGCATATGCTTCTTGTACCATAGTATTTATAGGTATTGGTAATTTTTCAAAATATAATTTTCTAAATATAGCTAATTCTTCAGGTGTTTCGGTTCCTAATTCGTAATAATTCAATTGAAATGCACAATTGAATTTGTTTAAATCTTCTGGACACATAGAACATATTTCCATATTATATAATTGAGTTTTACTATATTGCTTTTTAGCCTCTGTATGTTTTAAATCTGCATTTAAATTTCCAAATTCTCTTCTAATTGCGATTTCATAGTTTTTCAACATTTGTGTTGAATCTGTCATATCTTGTCCTTCTGTCTTAGTACTTCATTGTTTTGTTTTATCATTTGCTCCTATATAAGTTAACCAATTTCTAACTATTCCTGTTATTGTTCCTTCAATATAATTAGCTGCCATGCTAACTGGTATTTTTGCTTCTATTAACCTTGCATTTATTTTAGCTATCCAATTTTGTATATCTAAATCAACATTCATTGAACAATCTAAGTTTAAAGTTTCTCCTATTTGGTTATCTTTTGGTAAGTAACTATCTTCTATTTTTCGTCGATATTTCCATATTTATTCATTAAATTTATTATTAGTACGATTATAATTTCTTATTCTTAAAGCAGGTTTATAGTGTCGACTAGTCTCCATATAATTGTAATCTTCGTCTTCAGTAAGTACATTAATTTCTTTGTCTTTTTCTGAATTAAAATCTGATTTTAAATAGTTTGAATATCTAAATTCTTGACTAGATTGTTCTGAATTAAAATCTTCAATATTTTCCTCTATATTATTTACTTCAAGTATTTCTATTTCAGTATTTAGATCTTCTAACGTATTATTATTTATTGCTTCTTCATCTGATTCATGAATTTGAGATATGTCAGTTTTATTTTTTATATTAAGTATAAGCTGTTCTTCTATTTTATCAAATCTATGATTATACTCAATTTTGAGATTTTGTATTTCTTTATTAAAATTATTTTCTACTCTATACACCTTTTCTAATATTTTTTTAGTGTTACTATGTATGATTTTCATAGATTCTTCCATTTTTCTCATTCTTTCATCATATTTTCTTTCTAACTTCTCCAATTTTTTATATATATCATTTATTGTTCTGTTTTCTTGATAATCACTTGCTATATATGTTATTTGCACTAGATTATTTTCTTTAGCTAGTCTTCGTTCTCTATCAAATTCAGTTTCTAATATCATTTCTTTTCTGTCATTTAATAAATATAGGAAAAATTGATAGGAACAGTCCCAACTATGGGCGTTCCGCCATTTTCAGTCCCAACTAAGGATTATTTCTGAGCGGTCCCAACTATGCATCATTTTTGCCAAAATTGGTCCCAGCTGACTGGTTACCTGTTTAACGGGTTAAAAAAAATTCAAGTTTCCTCCTTCCTTCTTCTCTCTCCTATCTCCTTCATTAAAACAGCTATGGAAGCTTCGAAATCCCATCCCCCTCCCACCCACCTCCCCTGCCAGCCCTCCCCTGCCAGCCCTCCCCTCCCGGCAACGAGTCATCCTCCTTTCTCTCTCCTCATTAATTTTCCCCATGTCCTCTGTTAAACCCATTTAATCAAATCCCATCAATTTAATTACTCAATTAAAAATCCATAGAATGAACAGGAAGAAGCTAGAGAATGACTCTACTACTACTTCTACTCTCTCACTCTAATTCTTCTTCTTCTTCTAATAATTCTCAAATTAGGGTTTATCAATTCATCGGGTGTGGCGCCTCAAAACCGGAAGATAATCTTCCATTAGTGAATTTTGTTAGAGAGAGAAAAAGCTTGATTAAATCTGCTTCTGATCATAGATTTGCTCTTGCTGCTGTTCATCTTGCTTATTTTACACAATTAACGCAATTTGGTCTTTGTAGATTTGTTGAAGAAGAACTCATTCTTTCTGCTACTACTAATACGACGTCGTCTTCTTCCTTGTCGTCTTTTTCTTCGTTGTCTTCCCCTGTTCTTCCTTTTGATTCTGCACCTAAAAACAAGAACAAAAATGTGGGTAGTAAAAAGTAAAGGAAAATGAAAAAAGGGTAGTAAAAAGAAAAGGAAAATGAAAAAAGGGCCTTCTTCTTCTACCTCGATTTCTCATAATTTTAGAGATGAGGTAGATGAAGATGAAGATCAACATTTGAATTTGAGTTCAGATGATGATGATCATGATCATGGTCATGATCATTATCATGGTGATTCTGGGCATCTTGATATTGAGGAAAAAGATGAAGAAAGGAGAGAGAAAGTGAAGAAATCGTCTCCATAACCTGGGATTTCTTACATTTCTGATTCTGAGTTTTCTGGTAGTAGTAATTTTATGAATTACCCTTATGATTCTTATGCTACTAATTACCCTGTTGATTATGAGCTTCAGACCAGCCTCATGAGAGGCATGATTTTGTAGACTCTGAGCTAAGAAGTGGGTGGATATGTTTGTGAATAATGAAATTAAGTATGTAATTGACTGATTGCTAGTGATTAGGGCCGATGAAATTTTGTCAGGGATTGACTGAAGCTCGAGGAGAGAGAAATTGGGGCAGAAACTCCGACACCAGCAAGGACATGGTGGAGGGAGGAGTGAGAAAGAGGTGGAGGGAGGAGGAAGAAGAAGGTTGTGGCGAAAAAAAAAAAAAAGCATTTTACCTGTTGTAGCAGGTCAATGACCTGCTGGGACCAATTTTGGCAAAAATGATGCATAGTTGGGACCGCTCAGAAATAATCCTTAGTTGGGACTGAAAATGGCGGAACGCCCATAGTTGGGACTGTTCCTATCAATTTTTCCATAAATATAATCTTCCTTCCATAATTTCTGCAAATTGTCTATTTTGATTTGCTTTATGTATTTTAAATGGACCATCTTGATATCTTATTATTTCTGTATCAATAATCTTTTCAGTTTTATTCATTAATCTGGTTGTTCAACTATTCTTTGATATTCAACTTCTATTCTTTTTCTCAAAAGTAATTCAGGAAATAACTGGGAATATTCTTTAATTATTTTCTTATCTAAAATTTTATAACCTTGTTCTTCTAGTTCTATTGGTATTTTAGTATTATTGGGTTCGTTTTTGTCTTCTTTGTTTTCTTTTAATAATTGAATAATTAATAAGATGTTTTTGTTTATTATTTTTAAATTAGTTACGAAATTAGCCTCTTGTTTAAGTTCACTCGTATGTATAAGCTTGCTCTACTTACTGTATATCTAATATGATTTCTTTCTATTTTATCAGCTATGTCATCTTGTTCTTTGAGTTGTATATTTAGTACTGCTATTTGATCATCTAAGGCTTTTATTTGTTCTTTTATATCGTTTTCATCGTATTCATTACTTAACCTTGCTTTTTCGATTATTTGTATTTTTTTTGTAATAGCCATCCTTTATTGGTTTCTTATTTCTAAACATTTAACATCTGATTGTATAGTTGATATGAAGTAATTAAAGTTTTATTTTCTTATAGCCTTTCTAATTTGCGACTTAGTTGTCATATGTATAATAAACTTTTTAAATCTTTAAATTCTTGTTTGTTAACTAAAAGTTTATCCATCTTAGTTTGATTTTTCCGTAATAATTTAATTAATGCATTTCTTGTTTCATTATCCTTTCTCCTGTATGCTTCATATAAATAGTCCTGAAAGTCTATCATTTTATTTTGTAAATCCTCAATTTTCATATCTAAAGCAAATTCCCTTAATTCTATGTTTCTTCTACAATTTCTTATTTGTGTTTTCATACTTTTAAATGAATCAAGTAAAATTTTCTTCTGAACTTTTTATTAGACTCAATCCCTTCATCTATAACAGACATTAATCAGTTAACAATAATTCTATCAGCCTTCATATAAGTATTACTGATCCGCTCTTCTACCACTAAGCATTAAAGCAAAATTAAATAAGATCACACTCTTTAACCTCACCACATAGGTTTTATGCATTATGTCCAAAAACGCCTTTTCCTCTTCAACGGCTAAATAGGACTACTGCTACCAATTGTCTCTTGGTTATAAAGCATGATATTACTTAACCAGGGAGAGCATAATTAAGATAGTACACATCCTATATGAAGTTATAGAATTATTTTAACAGATCTCAGTATTGTTAGAAATTAAAGGATTGAATTTAAACTTAGTTCATAAGAAAGAGATTTACCTTAACTTCTTCCATAGTTGATAATAAGATATCTTGACCGATGCTAAAAAGAGAAAATAACAATTTAGAAATAATAGAAATGGGAATCCTACACTTAGATAAGATCACTCCGATAAAACTCAAGCTAGAAGAACTATGTAATGACAATACTTTAGCAAATTGGCATAAACATAAAACTGGAGTACAAATTACATTAAAATATCAAAATAGCATAATCTCCCAAAAACCTTTTAATAACACTCAAAGAGATGAAAACGAATTCAAAATGCATATAACAGAATTATTAGCTGGAAAATTAACTAGACCAAGTAATTCGAAACATAGTACTAGTGCATTCATAGTTAATAATCATTCTGAACAATAAGAGGAAAAATAAGAATGGTTATTGATTATCGAATTTTAATTAAAAAAATAATTACTTATAATTATCCTATACCAAATAAAATACTTACAATGAGACAGATACAAGATATAATTATTTTTCAAAATTTGATTGTAAAAGTGGTTTTCACCAACTATAATTAACTGAAGACTCTAAACAGTTAACAGCATTCAAAGTACCAAATGGATTTTATGAATGGAATGTTTTACCCTTTGGATATAAAAATGCCCCTGGAAGATTCCAAGCATTTATGGATAGATATTTAAATCAATTATCAAATTGTGTGGTATATATAGATGACATACTAATTTATTCCAAAACACATGAAGAACATTACAAATTGTTTGAACAATTTATCGAAATAATAAAAAATAGTGGAATAGTTTTAAGTAAAAAGAAAATGGAACTATTTAAAACACAAATAGAATTTCTAGGATTTGAAATACATAAGGCTGGAATAAAAATGCAAGACCATATAGCTCAAAAAATAATAGAATTTTAAAAGGAAATTAATACTAAGAAAGAATTACAAAAATTCTTAGGTATAGTAAACCAAGTTCGAGAATTTATACCAAAGTTATCACAATATACTGAACAACTTACTAAAAAATTAAAGAATGATTATGATTTCGTACATAGTTAATTAGCAGTATTAAAATACTATGAAAGAATTAAAGACCCTATAGTAGTAGTACACATCCTATATGAAGTCATAGAATTATTTTAACAGATCTCAGTATTGTTATAAATTAAAGGATTGAATTTAAACTTAGTTCATAAGAAAGATATTTACCTTAGCTTCTTCCATAGTTGATAATAAGATATCTTGACCGATACTAACTCTGATTATCCTTGCTCTGATACCAGATTTATCAAAGTGCGCAAAAAATTAGAGAGAGAATTTGCAGAGAGAGGAGATGTGGTGATTTGGTGCGATGATGCCTAAAACTGCATCAAGGCTTTCTTATTTATAGGCAAGAATTTACATTGTTCATACAATATTACATTACTATTACAATACTATTTAGACTATCCACCTGTTAGTTTTTCAGCTGATGTCTATCTTTTAATAACTATTACAGATACTTATCTTATAACTGTTACACTACAGCTGTTACATGCTTAACTTTTACAACTTTTAACTATTCTGCTACTCTTATTACTCGAGGTCTTCTAGAAGGCTTCCAGACGATTCTGCTTTATCTTCTTCATCTATATTTTCTATTGTAGGCACAGTAATTTGTCTGCTCTTGCATATTTGGCACTTGTGATTATTCACCTGCTGCATCCAGCTACAATACTTCTTCAATGTTTCTGGAGTCATAAAGTTTCTTTGAAGATATCTCGTAACTGGTTTCTCCTCTGGATGAAGTAAACTCCATATCCAGGACTTTATAGTTTCTATAGCTTCATATCCATAATCTCGACTTTGAGATGTAATCAAAGTATTTAATTCTTTGTGATTTACCCAGACAGGGGTTCTAACTATAGTACATAGAGCTTCATAAATTGTTTTAAATTTTACAGCTCTCTTTTCTCTGAGAATATCTGGTACCTCATTAAGGTGTATTTCTGGCTGGGCCATTACTTTTTCTGGGATAATATAGTTTGTCGTGCATCCCATTCTAATAACTCGGATACATTGTTTTATTTCTTGGAAAGTAACTTCGCCGGGGGCTGTATAACATCTTACAAAGATTATAGAAGATTTTGTAATCTGCAAATAATTCTTAGCTGCTTTGTATAGGCTAGGTATTGATAATAGCTCTTCTCCATTCATTGTGTATACTGAATTAAAAAGACCATAATCATACGCTGGCTTAAGTAGATTTGCATTACATCTAGGCAATGCTATTAATTCATTTATCTTTTTCAAGGGGTTAGTAACATAACCTCTTTCTATCTCTGCTTGACTATCTTTAATAGTAATCTCAGGGGGTTGTATTTTATTTATTAGCAATCGTTAATAAATTTGTAATATACTGACGAACCAGAGGGTTCATTGTCTGTTTGTTTCCAAGGGTTAGCTTTTCCTTGAAAGAAGTAGTTTTTGAGGCGAGAGTAGGGAATTCAATCTCGTTAATAACTGGTATGGGAATAATGTTTTGTTTTGGAGACTAGTTTTGTAGAGACATATTTCTTTTAAAAGGGGTATTAATTTTTTTTGTAATAGTTCTGCTTTTATAGTTTTGGCTACTGCCACTATCTGCTTGCTCCTTAACTAGATTAGAAGCTGCTTCTCTTTTCATAAGAGCGAGCTCTTCCATTATCTCTTTGTTCTGTATCTTTAACTCCTGATTTTCGAGAATCAGTTGTCGAGCTATTTCTGGAGAGATAGTCTGCATAACAATTTTCATTAGTTTTCAATAGTTCAACAGAAAACTCATATTGATTAATATCGGCTATAATCCTATTTATTTCTTTTCTTGTAATAGAATCTTGTAGTTTTTGAGTTAACCAACTTCTGACGGTTTTATTGTCTGTTCTAAGTATAAATTTGCTATAAACAACATAAGGTTCAGATTTCTTAATTCCATATTTTACTGCTTTTAATTCTTTTTTATTTATGTCCCAATTGATTTCATTTGGTTTAAAAGTTCCTGAGTGGTTTCTACATATATATTCTTTTTTATCATTATTATACCTATATTTTAATACTGCTCCATAACCATTGTTGGTTTCACTAGCGTCTGTTTCTATTATCCATATAAATGTTTTAACACTTGTACAGAATCGACGATTTGCGTCGGATGTGAGGCGCCCATTTGCGTCGGACATGGGTCCGACGGCACAGGTCTCGTCGCAGATGAAGAAACATGATCTGCGTTGGACTAGCACACGACGCAGTTGAAGAGCTATCTGCGTCGGACCGTGCCCAACATGCGACGTAAATGGTCTATCATCTGCGTCGCACATTAATCAACATGCGACGCAGATGGAGACAGCAGCCTAGAAAGCCAGACTCATTTGCGTCGCACGTTAGTCAACGTTTGACGCAAATTAACCATTTTTTTATTTTAAAAAATTTCATTTGCGTCGGACTTTGCCTTACATCCGACGCAAATGGGTAATTTTTGTTAAAAAATATAAATTCACGTAAACAAACGGAGGTACTGAAGAAAAATGGCGAAGAATGGATCATCCAAACGCATACACAATTAAAGCAGCGAAATATTGAACCATAATCAAACAAATATGTTCAAAATCAACAAAAGGAAGATTAGTAATACAAAATTCAAAACGGAACCATAATCAAACATAATCAAATTCAACAAACTAAGTAACATAAAAACAGAAAAACATAATCAAAACAGAACCATAATTAAACAAGTATAAAAACAGAACCATAATATATACAAAATTAAAAACTTAAATATTCAGATCTAACATACAAAAAACGAAATTTTAAAAAAAAAATCAGATCTAACATACAAGAATGAAATTGCACTAAATATATTAAAAAAAACCTAAATCACCAAAATCAGATCGAACTTCGTTCTCGTTCTTCTTCAAATCTCGTTCTTCTTCAATTTCGCTCTTGAATTTGAGAAAATAGTAGCCAGAACATCGTCCTTCAATTTGGGGAAAAAATCGATCAAATCGAGAACAATTAAACAGCAAGAATTCAAGATAATTAAACAAAATCTTCATAATTTCTACTAAATAACCTGAGATCAGCAGTGGTAACTGAAGAAGACGATGAAGACGATCCTTCGCCAAACGGCCTCTCGAAATCATCACCAAAAACAGATCGTCTTTCTGCTCTTGCTCGAGCTTTTCTTCGCCATTGGTGAGAAGAAGAAGGAGAAGATGAAGAAGGGTAGAGAGAGAGAAGCGGTGAACATCGTTGTGTTATGAGAAGCGGAGAACTGGTGGTATGAGAAGGAGAGAAGGAGAGGGAGAAGAGAGAGAGAGACGGCTGGTGGAATTGTGTTGATGCGTTTTGTTAGGGTTTTAGAAAAAATGAAGCGGGCCTGCTTATCTGCGTTGCACATATAGCCCATGCGACGCAGATAAGCACAAATCATTTAAGTACGTTGCATTTTTTATATAATCAGCCCAAATCATCTGCGTCGGATGGGCCATTGAGTCCGACGCAAATGACTTTTTGCATCGCACTAAAGAAACGTGCGACGCAGATAGGTCGTCTTTTGCGTCGATTCCCTGTTGCATGCGACGCAAATGAGTCTTCTGCGACGTTTGTCCTGTTGTGCGACGCAGATGGTGAGACGTAAATCGTCATTTTTCTACTAGTGTATCTTCGTCAGGGAAACTTAATTTTGGTAGTTTTCTGACTAAATCTTTAATTTTCTCTAAGATTTTTGTATCAGAATCTTCCCACCGAAAATCATAATCTTTCTTTAATTTTTTAGTAAGTGGTTCAGTATATTGTGATAACTTTGGTACAAATTCTCGAACTTGGTTTACTATACCTAAGATTTTTTGTAATTCTTTCTTAGTATTAATTTCCTTTTGAAATTCTATGATTTTTTGAGCTATATGGTCTTGCATTTTTATTTCAGCCTTATCTATTTCAAATCCTAGAAATTCTATTTGTGTTTTAAATAGTTTCATATTCTTTTTACTTAAAACTATTCCACTATTTTTTATTATTTCGATAAATTGTTCAAGCAATTTGTAATGTTCTTCCTGTGTTTTGTAATAAATTAGTATGTCATCTATATATACCACACAATTTGATAATTGATTTAAATATCTATCCATAAATGCTTGGAATCTTCCAGGGGCATTTTTATATCCAAAGGGTAAAACATTCCATTCATAAAATCCATTTAGTACTTTGAATGTTGTTAACTGTTTAGAGTCTTCAGTTAATTTTAGTTGGTGAAAACCACTTTTACAATCAAATTTTGAAAAATAATTATATCCTTGTATCTGTCTCATTTTTAAGTATTTTATTTGGTATAGGATAATTATAATGTTCAATATTGTTCAAACAATTTGTAATGTTCTTCCTGTGTTTTGTAATAAATTAGTACGTCATCTATATATACCACACAATTTGATAATTGATTTAAATATCTATCCATAAATGCTTGGAATCTTCCAGGGGCATTTTTATATCCAAAGGGTAAAACATTCCATTCATAAAATCCATTTAGTACTTTGAATGTTGTTAACTGTTTAGAGTCTTCAGTTAATTTTAGTTGGTGAAAACCACTTTTACAATCAAATTTTGAAAAATAATTATATCCTTGTATCTATCTCATTTTAAGTATTTTATTTGGTATAGGATAATTATAAGTAATTGTTTTTTATTTAAAATTCGATAATCAATAACCATTTTTGTTTTTCCTCTTTTTTGTTCAAAATGATTATTAACTATGAATGCACTACTACTATGTTTAGAATTACTTGGTCTAATTAATTTTCCAGCTAATAATTCTGTTATAAGTAATTGAGTGTTATTAAAAGGTTTTTGGGATATTATGCTATTTTGATCTTTTAATGTAATTTGTACTTCAATTTTATGTTTATGCCAATTTGCTAAAGGATTGTCATTACATAGTTCTTCTAGCTTGAGTTTTATCGGAGTGATCTTATCTAAGTATAGGATTCCAATTTCTATTATTTCTAAATTGTTATTTTCTCTTTTTGTTGTCATTTTTTGGACTAATTTGTGTTCTTCTCCCTTTTCACATTTTTCCCATTCTAGAGGTATTCGTTCTCTATTTTTAACTACTTTGGCTTTCAATTTATTTGTGCATGGAGTAAATAATGTAAGAAATTCTTTACCTATGCTAAATGGTTTATATTTATTAAGAAAATTAGTTCCTAATATTATATCTTTTCTTATTAATTCAAAGCAATATACTCTTGGTATAATTAATATTTTGTTCCAAATTTGTATTTGTACATTAGTTTGGTAAAGTATAATTTTACTACTATTATTGTTAAATCCGTTTATTCTAAATGGTGTACCTAACTTTTTCCATACTGGTAAATAATTTTCTTTCATAATTGTTGTAGCTGCTCCTGTATCTACCATTGGTGTATAGTATCTACTCTTATATCCTTCAAAGATTATTTTTATGAGTATATAAATTAAATTACTCATTTCCTATTAAATAATGCTAATTCATTTTTCTTATTTTCTAATTGATGTTCTAATTCTTCTATTTCTCTTATTTTCCTTCCTTCTTTCTCATATAAGATACTTCTATTGTTTCTATGGCATCCTGCGCATATTATGTATTGCAGTCTTTGACTTATATGTTTTTTCTCTTTCTTATCCTTTTCTATTTGTTTTCGTAATTTCTTTAATTCTTTGAATTCGATTTCTTGGTTAGATGTTAAATTACTCATTAATTATTCTGGTTTTAAATTGGATTTGATTATAAGTAAATTCAATATATTCAGGTTCAATTTTCCAAGGTTTAACAGTATTTAAAAATTTTTTTTCCTAATACTATTTTGTTATTTAAAGTTACTACATACTTAATATTTATCTCTATTATATAAGTCAAGGGGGGAGCTGTGGTGTCCCCCTATGAAAAGACTTTTTAACCCTTACTTCAACAAAAAATATTACTTATTAAGATTTTCTTCAATCATAGCCCGTTCTAATTTGAAATATGTATATCAAAGGAAGTTCAAAGTTGCTAAAATAAACCGTCATAAAAATATGTGTAGTGAAAGGAAAAGTTTATGATTGAAGAATAAATTAACATAACTAAAACAATTTTCAAATCAATTACAAAATCAAAGACATAAAATTTTAATTCTACATATACTTTTAAATGCAACAGCAATACCAACATCCTTTAACAAGTCATAAAAATACTGAGAAAACAAAGAGGATAATCTTATCTTTTTAATTTTCCGGGGGTCAATCATTTTCGTGTGTGTCACTTAGTAAAATTTTGTCTATTTATTTTTTTGGGAATCGTGGTTCTCATTTGTGTCAGTTAAGATAATCTTTTCATTTTACTTTTTAGAAGAAATATGTAATGATAATTTTTTTAAAAAAGCTCATCGCTATTATATAAGCCAAAATAGGTGTTTGTGGTGTCTACTTAAAATGACAGTAATATGACCTCCCTGTATATTCATTACTAATAAATGACAAGGTCAATTATATCAATTCAATGCCATTGCAGCCTATCATGTGTGATTTTTTTAATTCTTCGCATAGTAATATGCAATCAAAACAGAAGTTACGGAAAATTTCTCACAAATTAAGCAATGACAAAACAACCTGACATAAAAACTTTCAAAGAAATTTTGACATGAAGAACAAAATAATCAAAGAAACAAAAGAAAAATCTTTCACAAATTTCATTTGACAATCGAACTTTACATCTAAATCCGCATCACAAAATTCTGAACACTAAATACAATCTTCTTTCTGTGCTTTCCTATTGAAACAACTTCTTCATCAAGTAATTTTTATATTGTATTTATACAACATGATAATTTATTAATGAGTATTAATGATGATTATAAATTACATCCTTCAAAATTACATTTAGATAAAATTTTAAGAATAATTCCAAAATAATTCACGCACGCATTGCGTGCATAGAAGGCTAGTATCTTGTGTTGCAATTCTTGTTAGAAGAGTTATTTTTCCTTTAAATTTTTCATTATTGTGTATTATTCTTTCTGATAAGTTTTCTAAAGGAATATAATTATTATTTGAGTTAATATCTAATTTTGCTCTTTGATTTTCATTGCCAATTTGTATTATTACGTAATATTCTTGTGATTTAATTTTGATAGATTGTTTATTACCTGTTTGTTCTTTTCTGGATTTAGAAACACTTAATCTTCTTTTTTTTTTTCTATTTCTAGTTCTCCATAATTTGGTTTAGAGTATACATTTAATCCTTTATGTATTGGTAAAAGTAGATCAGTAAAAGGGGTATCTATAGTTATTGGTCCGAGTTTGTTTTTAGTATAAACTTGATGTTGGTTGGTTAATATATAAGCATTTTTGCATTGTACTGTCATAACTTTAGATCCGTTTATGATATTAATTCCATCTAATTTCCAATATAAAACTAATACCTTTCCTATATTCAAATCAGTTAAGCTTTTTGAATAATTTGGCTGAATAATAATGCTTACTTTTTGATAAATGAGGTTTCCTTTAAGTTATGCTATGATTGATTTTTCTATAGGGTCTTTAATTCTATCATCTGCTAATTCTAATTCTAAGGGGGTATCTATTCCTTCTTTAAAACATGCTTTTATTATTATTTCGGTAGCTGCTAATTCTACAAATCTAAATGTTATTGCTTTATTTCCTAAGGATCTATTTATTTTTTCTATTTCTTCATTTAGTACTTCTTTTGTTATTAATGGAAATTTTGTATTACCTTGTACTTGTGTTATATCTGTAACATGTTCTCTATCTGTTATTACTAAATATTCTTTCTTTTCTTTTCTGGATATATTTAATAAATCATATTTTTTTCGAAAATATCTTTTTTGAAGATAAAGTAAATCCTTCATGTTTCAATTTATTAAAATTTTGTAAATCAAAAATAGCTCTTTGATCTTTGTGTTGTAGGGTAATATCTTCATCATAATTTACTTCCTGTAATTCTTTATCCATCACTACTATCTGTTTCAGTATTATCTTCTTTTCACTATTCATGATTTCATCTATTTCAGTACTATCTGTTTCATATTCTAAAACATATATTTCTTCATCTGGTGGTATATTATTTTTCCTAGTTCGTATTCCGCTATATGTAATTCAATAAAATTAATATTTTTAATTTTTTTACTAATTTCTTTTGTATTTTTATTTACTCTGGTTTTACATTCTTTTGCTATATGACCTATTTGTCCACAATGATAACATCTACATTTCTTAGGGTTTTTAACATACTTGTAAATTTTTCTTTTAACAAAGTAATTCTTGTTTGATTTCTTCTTATGTTTATATTTTCCATATGGTTTAAACCTTTTATATCTTCTTGGTTTTTATTTTGGTCTTTTAATTTTATAGTTTTTATTTAATCTATGACATCCAAATTTAGGTATTTCATATTTTTCACAACAATTACTTATTTTGGCTTGCTTTCTAAATGCCTTTTGATTATTAATTTCTATACAATAATTTCTATACCAAGTTTGTAAAAATGATATTTGTTTTCCTAAAGTTCCTGATTTAGGTTCTTTGGAATATGCTTCTTGTACCATAATATTTATAGGTATTGGTAATTTTTCAAAATATAATTTTCTAAATATACCTAATTCTTTAGGTGTTTCGGTTCCAAATTCGTAATAATTCAATTGAAATGCACAATTGTATTTGTTTATATCTTGTGGACACGCAGAACATATTTCCATATTATATAATTGAGTTTTACTATATTCCTTTTTAGCCTCTGTATGTTTTAAATCTGCATTTAAATTTCCAAATTCTCTTCTAATTGCGATTTCATATTTTTTTTCAACATTTGTGTTGAATCTGTCATATCTTGTCCTTCTGTCTTAGTACTTCTTAGTTCTGTTTTATCATTTGCTTCTATATAAGTTAACCAATTTCTAACTATTCCTGTTATTGTTCCTTCAATATAATTAGCTGCCATGCTAACTGGTATTTTTGCTTCTATTAACCTTGCATTTATTTTAGCTATCCAATTTTGTATATCTAAATCAACATTCATTGAACAATCTAAGTTTAAAGTTTCTCCTATTTGGTTATCTTTTGGTAAGTAACTATCTTCTATTTTTCGTCGATATTTCCATATTTGTTCATTAAATTTATTATTAGTACGATTATAATTTATTTTTCTAAAAGCAGGTTTATAGTGTCTACTAGTCTCCATATAATAGTAATCTTCGTCTTCAGTAAGTACATTAATTTCTTTGTCTTTTTCTGAATTAAAATCTAATTCTAAATAGTTTGAATATCTAAATTCTTGACTAGATTGTTCCGAATTAAAATCTTCAATATTTTCCTCTATAATATTTATTTCAAGTCTTTCTATTTCAGTATTTAGATCTTCTAACGTATTATTATTTATTGCTTCTTCATCCGATTCATGAATTTCGGATATGTCGATTTATTTTTTATATTAAGTATAAGTTTGTTCTTCTATTTTATCAAATCTATTATTATACTCAATTTTGAGATTTTGTATTTCTTTATTAACATTATTTTCTACTCTATACACCTTTTCTAATATTTGTTTAGTGTTAATATATATGATTTTCATAGATTCATCCATTTTTCTCATTCTTTCATCATATTTTCTTTCTAACTTCTCCAATTTTTTATATGTATCATTTATTGTTCTGGTTTTCTTGATAATCACTTGCTATATTTGTTATTTTAATACTGCTAATAAATATTAAGAAATCATATTGAATATACCGTAAGTAGATCAAGCTTATACATATGAGTGAACTAGAACAAGAGGGTAATTTCGTAACTAATTTAAAAATAATAAACACAAACATCTTATTAATTATTCAATTATTAAAAGAAAACAAAGAAGACAAAAACGAACCCAGTAATACTAAAATACCAATAGAACTAGAAGAGCAAGGTTATAAAATTTTAGATAAGAAAATAATTAAAGAATATTCCCAATTATTTCCCGAATTACTTTTGAGAAAAAAATAGAAGTTGAATATCAAAGAATAGTTGAACAACCAGATTAATGAATAAAACTCGAAAAGATTATTGATACGAAATAATAAGATATCAAGATGGTCCATTTAAAATACATAAAACAAATCAAAGTAGACAATTTGCGGAATTTATGGAAGGAAGATTATATTTAATAAATGACAGAAAAAGAAATGATATTTGAAACTGAATTTGATAGAGAACGAAGACTAGCTAAAGAAAATAATCTAGTGCAAATAACAAATATAGCAAGTGATTATCAAGAAATCGAGAACAATAAATGATAATATATAAAAAAAATTGGAGAAGTTAGAAAGAAAATATGATGAAAGAATGAGAAAAATGGAAGAATCTATGAAAATCATACATAGTAACTCTCCCGATTTTCGAGAATCGGTTGTCGAGCTATTTACGGAGAGATAGTCTCGCATAACAATTTTCATTAGTTTTCAATAGTTCAACGAGAAAACTCATATTGATTAATATCGGCTATAATCCTATTTATTTCTTTTCTTGTAATAGAATCTTGTAGTTTTTGAGTTAACCAACTTCGACAATTTTATTGTCTGTTCTAAGTATAAATTTGCTATAAACAACATAAGGTTCAAATTTCTTAATTCCATATTTTCTTTGCTTTTAATTCTTTTTTTATTTATGTCCCAATTGATTTCATTTGCTTTAAAGGTTCCCGAGTGGTATCTACATATATATTCTTTTTATCATTATTATACCTATATTTTAATACTTGCTCCATAACCATCGTTGGTTTCACTTTTTGGTAGTTTTCCGACTAAATCTTTAATTTTTTCTAAGATTTTTGTATCAGTATCTTCCCACCTAAAATCATAATCTTTCTTTAATTTTTTAGTAAGTGGTTCAGTATATTGTGATAACTTTGGTACAAATTCTTGAACTTGGTTTACTATACCTAAGAATTTTTGTAATTCTTTCTTAGTATTAATTTCCTTTTGAAATTCTATGATTTTTTGAGCTATATTGTCTTGCATTTTTATTCCACCTTATCTATCACTACAAGAAAAATCGCATATAGAGGCAAAGTAGTTTTGCCTCTCGAAACCAAAGATGTAGCCTCTAATTGCCTTTTGAAGCAAATTAGTGGTTGCCTCCTAATAATTCCGTCAGCTAATTAATGGTTGCCTCTAAAAGTCCCTTTTTGAGGCAATATAACTTATTGCCTCTAAAAGACTCCACATTTAGAGGCAACCATATATTTTTGCCTCAAAATATAATTAGAGGCAACCATATATATTCTTGCCTCAAAATATAATTAGAGGCAACAATATATATTCTTGCCTCAAAATATAATTAGAGGCAATATAAAACATTGATTCTAAAAACTACATATGTTTAGGGGCAACCATATAATTTTATCTCGCAATATAATTAGAGGCAATATAACGAATTGCTTCTAAAAACCACATATATTTAAGGGCAATCATATGATTTTGCCTCGAGATATAATTAGAGGCAATATAAAAATTTGTTTCTGAAAATTAATATATTTAAGGACAACCACATAATTTTAATTCAAAATATAATTAGAGGTGATGTCTTATTTTTTAAATAGTGATATTTGGAAGTAATTTGAGACCTATCATGAACGGTGTTTGGATGCACCGAAAACAATCTAGCATATTATTTTGTACATTTCCAAGCACGATCACCTATAGAAGTAACCTTTATAAAATTGCAAAATTAAACCAATAAATTTCATGGAAATCGAAGTTCTATTAATTCCAAGAAATATTATTAAGCAAATATACTGTAGTAAAATCTCAAAAATTGTAGTACAATATCAACCAGATAAAATATCATATGACGTGCAACAACCTCGCAAGCCCAAAACTTAGAAAAACTACCAAAGTCAAAATTAGTCTTCATCATCAAAAGAACAAAATAGAACAATAGTAGAGTAGATAGCAGAGAACAACAACAACAGTAACACCTCAGAGTCAACCAAAGTCATACTACTCTTCGTTTGTTTGCATTTCACCACACTCTTTATCCACATCGTCATCCTCATCCTCATCCTCATCCTCATCCTCCTCCTCATCATCATCATCATCAACCTACCATTTTAGAATTAAAATGTACTATTAATAATAAATGAAATATTTATATAAATTAAAAATATAGCTAACTTATAATGAGTATAAATAACAGATTACCTCATCTACATCAAAATGTAGATATATCATAACCCGAGATTTCCAAAAAATTTCTCATGTACCCTTTCATAACTTCCATTTGCTTTTTTAGGCCTTTGATCTTTCTGTTTAGTATTTTATTCTTCACATTAGCTTCCTTTGCCTCTTTTTTAGCCTCGTTTGCTTCATTCTTTGCCTCATTAGCTTCATTCTTGGCCTCATTAGCTTCTTTCCGTAATTTTTCTCCTTCATTAAATGATCCATATAGTGATGTAATAGAGGGACTTACTCCCTTGCCACGATCACGACCGCGTTTACCAATGGGTTTAACTTTTACATAAATTTCTTCATCTGTCATATTTACTTCTCCAGCTTCACGTTGCACTAAAAGCTCTTTCATTTTTTACTGGAAAAAAAAACTTAAGCATTACATGAAAGGTAAGAAACACATAATCACTATATAATTATCAATAAAAGTCATATTGGTGTAGCAAAATGAATTTTAATACATGAATAATTTTAATAAACCCTTTGTTTCTATAGAAATTTTGACAGCACTTCCTCTATAATACGACTTATATCCAGATTCAATGAATCCATTTTAACCTGTTTTTCACATATTAAACCAATGATTTTTTTCACTCTCACCATAACAGCACACTACATAATATCATCATGATATTATTATTAACCAATAATTTTAAAGGCACAACACAATTAGAGAATAACAACTTAAGCTTGGCAAGCTAGAGACAAAATTGTAAATGAAGTTCAACTTTGTAAAACTACAACAAGTAAATTAGGCTTTTTGGTTAGTTATCACAACAAGAAAATCAAGTCATCATATCAAGTTTTTCAACTATATTAATAGTTCATAAATAGTTTACAAAGCATTATTTCTTACCATAGTTTCTTTTGCCACTTCAGTAACCGGTGTTTTATCATTTTTTGTATGAGTTTCCTCGTACACCTTCAGCATAGTCGGCATTACTTTGTCACGTTTGAACTAGTATTATAAAGGGAAAAAAATTAGAAATTAGAAATTTTATTTTTATCAATCAAAAAATCTTAGTAATCAAAGAGTATTACCATATCTTCAACTTTTTGAGCAAAACTCTTTGTACCAGCAGTATGTCCAGCATCTAGGCAAGATCGATTATTGATGTTTCTTGTACTCTTATCCTATATTATGTAGAATTTTAAGAAAAGAATAAAATGTAGAAAGTTAGCAGAATGATATTGGAAGAAAATTTAACATTATATATAGTAGATAGCATATAGTATTATATGTAAGCTATTCAATTACCTTGAAATCGTCCGATCCAAAGTACTTAACAAGCCATTCCCGGTCTTGTTTGTCAATATTTGGTGGTATATTACCTTCTTTGAGCCTCTCCTCATCTGTACTTTCAGTATCATAGTAATCAGATTTCAATCTTGCACGATAATTCCTGTATTTTTTATTTAAAGACCCCATGACAAATTTTTTCCTTTCTTTTTTTGTCTTTTCACGTTCCACTTCATCTTCATCATCCTCAAGTCCAATATCAAATTTTTCCTTGCAAAAAGAAGTTCAACAATTAGTAAAATCAAAATATGACAAGAAAAAGATATTCAAATTCTTTATAACTAAACAAGAAAAACTTATACCAGAATAAGATTCCACATCTTCTCCTTATTCTCTTCTGGAATTTCTGAAAATACTTTCAACTCATAAAGTGGAGCATTAAGGGGATCTCCGACAAGGGCACCACAATAACTTGCTAGACAAGCTCTATTTAAACCAATAGGTTGTCCCTTTATGTTGAAATCCACTTTTTTTTTTCACCGGGTCTCATTTTTTGCCATTTGAAGATTTCGTGTAGGACCTCTAGGAGTTTTGGTCTTGTAAGTTCTCTTCTTCTTGTTTGCTTGTAACACACATATATATATATATATATATATGTACATCTTTCACTCATTACATACCGCAAATCAAGAATAAATATGCATGTAGGGAGTATAAAACAAGTCATACCGTAATTATTATCTCCCCCTCCTTGTCAACAAGTGGCTCCTCCTCATGGTTTCTCATCATATTTGAAATGATAGTATTTTCTTGATCTTCTAAATCATAGTTTCTTGTCTCAACTGGATTTTGTTCGCCTTCTTGATCTTGTACACCATCATCATCATTGTTCTCACAAAGTTGCCCTCGTCATGCTCTAAATGAAACATATTTTCATGTTAAGTAGCATAATATGCAAATTTAATACACGTTATGAAATAAATGTATGTACAACCAAGAAGGAGGTGTATTGGATAATGCAAGTTTGTTGTTATAATAGATGTTTCTGCACAAGAATTATAAAGAATTATTAACGAAGAACAATATAACCCTTATTTACCGAAAAGAAAAAGGATAACATATACCTCCATGAAAATGCCCATTCTTTTCACCATCCTTTAACACCTTTTGTCGTTGAAGTTCTAGCAAAAGTCAATTATAGTTTGGTAAATTCCTAATAAATATTTTCTTTAATCATGTATGAAATAACATGCAATCTCCAATGAGTATATGAGTTGAACCTTTTTGGAAAGCTGCGAGGGCCGCTTTAATTGTTTGCGCTTCTTTTGTTCCATGTGTTGCTTGCTTTTCCTTGTTCGATCTTGGTCTTAATAACTTGGCAACCGACATCGGTGCAATAAATTTGTTTCTTTTTCCTCCTCCGTTGATCTCATTCCTTTTGACCTGTATCATATGCAAGATAGCATGACCGAAAAGGTAGCTTGAATAACTTATTTTCAACTAGATTAAAATATAGAGGCTCTTCCATATAACCCAAAAGTAGATAAAGTAGATAAAGCGAGATAGCATTAAGAGTAATAACAATATGAGATAAGATAATACCTTTTTATTTGTAGTCACAATATGAGCCTCTTCCTCACAATCATTTTCTTCATTTTCATCCAGTACATAGTCACCATCTTTCTCAAGAGTAGCATCACATTTTTGTTGTCTTTTCTTAGCTTTTGAGCTATCCACTAAACTAGTCATAGAAGCAGCGATGCGTTTTATACCTAAAGTCTGCATTTTGATCTTGTTGGCTTCAATCGTCTTCATTCTTTGTTGTTCATACTCGTTTGGAGTTACATTATGATTAGAACACGTCTTCCCTCCAAATCTGGACATTTTAGTGCTAAGAGGGAAAAAAAATTGTAGTCACAAAAAAATCACAACGTTGTATTGGCAAACAAACTCATGAAATGGTACCGATTACTCTTAATGTTAAAGGCTTATAGTGAAATACAAAAAAAACAATCATTCATGTGTTTAAAAAAAAAAACAAGACAAAGAAGCAATATACTAACAGAAATTTATTCACTGTAAAATGCTTGAATTAGAACACAACTGAAGTTCATATAACTAATACTATAATAAGAGAAAAGGGTTATGAATATGCATCATCCATATAATCAGCTTCGTTTTGCTCATTTAACTCCGAGACATTATAAGAGTTTCTCGGTCTTGTCCTAATTATAACCTTCCAGTTGGGCTTCACAACATCATCGACATAAAATACTTGTTGAGCTTGAGAAGCTAAAATGTAAGGATCATTAGCCAAAACTTTTGATGTATTCACGCTTATGAATGAAAAGCAATCTGTAATGATCCCTCGACCATGACTATGAACATCCCACCAATCACATTTGAACAAAATGACACGATTTCCTCCAATATATTGAACTTCTATGATTTCTTGCAATTGGCCATAATATTCTAGATTTGAAGCTCCACTTTCTCCCTTCACAACCACCCCACTATTTTGTGTTTCCTTCCCCCTTTCACTGTGCTTTGTGCGATACATCGACCCATTAACCATGTATCCATTAACAGACACCACTGCACGATCTGGACCTTGTGCTAATGATATTAGATTACTTGTAGCACTTGGATGTTTATCCTTTGACAATATTGCCACCTATGAATAAATATATATAGGTTTTAGAAGATTGCTACAATGTTAAAATAGAACATTAAACAAAGATGTTAGTTATCAAAAATCTTACTTGATCTCTAAACCATTGAATGAATTTTCTTTTATGAGAAGAAACCATCCCTGTGACATTTGTTGCATCACGATTGTACTCACTGTGATAAATATTTCAACAACATTATACAACTTTACTATAAATAGAGGAGTATATAAAATGGACCAAAAAAACTATAAGCTTACTCGATGAATGGTTTTACTTCTTCACAATTGTTCAACACATAAAAGTGAATTTCTTCCCATTCCTTTGTAGTAAGTAGACGAGGATCCTCCTTCCCAAATGATCTACCTCTTGTCTCGAATACAGGTAGGCAATTGGGTGAACCCATAATATCATCATCATATATTCTATCTTGCTTATTGAATTTAGTTTCTATATCATCCATATATCTTGAACAAAATGTCAAACACTCCTCTAAAAGATAACCCTCTGCCATTGATCCCTCTGGGTAACCTTTATTGCGCACATACCCTTTTAATTTGCTAAGATACCTGTTAAAGTAAGTACTAGCAGTAGTAAGTATTTTCCTATTATCACCAAGTATTAAAATAATACACAAAAAAATATAAATTTTGTACCTTTCAATGGGGTACATCCAACGATAATGAACTGGTCCGGCAATCAAAGCTTCACTTGCAAGGTGTATGGGCAAGTGCATCATAATCACAAAAAAAGATGGTGGGAAAATTCTTTCCAGCTCACAAAGGGTTACACCAATTTGATTTTCGAGTTTCTCTAACTCGTCAATCTTCAATTCCTTGGAACATAACTCTTTAAAAAATTCGCTCAACTTAATAAGTGGACCAGACAATGATTTAGGCCATCCACGTATAGCAAGAGGCAATAGATGCTCCATGATAATATGATAATCATGGCTCTTCAAACCAGAGAGTTTACGCTCTTTAAGTGAGGAATTTCTTGAAATATTCGAAGCATACCCATCCGGAAATTTGACACTAGTAAAAAAATTACACAAATCCCTCTTTTGCTCTAAGGACAACGTATGAGGAGCTGGTGGTATCACTGTTGGCTTATTATTAGGATCTCTAATAGGATGCAATGATTTTCTAATCTTCATTTCCTCCAAATCTAGACGTGCATTCATATTATCCTTACTTTTCCCTTCAACATCTAGCTAGCAATATCCCAAGTACAGTTTCACATACATTTTTTTCTATATGCATCACATCCAAATTATGGCGTATTAGAAGACTACTCCAATATGGCAATTCAAAGAAAATGCTCTTCTTTCGCCATAATTGTTTTGGTTTTAGCTCCTTTGTACGTCCCCTCTTCTTTGTACCACGTTTTGATGCAACTTGTTCATCATTAACCTGTTGTAGTAGTTCCTCACCAGACAACTATTTAGGTTTTGGTCTCAGCTCTTGTTTTCCATCAAAAGTTCTTCCATCATATCTCCATTCATGATCAGAAGGTAAAAATCTACGATGACCCATATAACAATGTTTACCTCCGTTGGACAACCAACAAGACCAAGTATCTTTGTTACAATTTGGACAAGCAACTTCCCCACCTGTTTTCCAGCCAGATAAATCTCCGTAGGCAGGATAATCACTTATGGTCCACAACAAAGAAGCAAACAATCTAAAATTCTCTTTCTTTGAGGCGTCATATGTCTCCACACCAACATCCCAAAGCCACTTCAATTCATCTATTAAAGGTTGCAAATACACGTCAATCTTATCTTTAGGCCCCTTAGGACCTGGGATAAGCATAGAGAGAATGAAAGATTGTTGTTTCATGCAAAGCCATGGAGGCAAATTATATGGGATAAGAACTACCGGCCATGTACTATGGGGAATATGTCCATTTCTAAAGGGGCTAAACCCATCACTTGCTAGACCAAGGCGAACATTTCGAGGCTCTGAGGCAAATGTTGGATATTGTTTATCAAACGATTTCCAGGCTTTGGAGTCCGCTGGATGCCTCATTACTCCTTCAGGATCATCAACACGTTCATCACTATGCCATCTCATACTTGCAGCGGTTTTAGATGACATGAATATTCTTTGAAGCCTAGGAATCAACGGAAAATATCGCATTGTCTTGCTAGCAATCTTCTTAGGCTTAAATTGTGAGGTGGGAGATTCTTTACTTGGTTCATTCTTTTTCCATGTAGAAGCATGACACTTTACACATTCCTCTGCATTTGTATGCTCTTTCCAGAACAATATGCAGTTATTAGGACATGCATCAATCTTGATTGACTCAAGCGACAAGTTCTTTATCATCTTTTGAGCTTCATAATAAGATTCTGGTAAAGTGTTACCCTTAGGTAATGCTTCTTTAAACAAGTCAAGAATCATGGACAAACTTTTGTCGCTTATTCCACCTAAGCACTTTATGTGGAATAACTTAAGCAAGAAGGACAACTTAGAGAATTGCTTACATCCAGGATATATATAACTCCAATTCAAGATCACCCATCAATTTGTAAAAGGTTTTTGCTACTTCTGTAGGATCTCCACCTTCACTCCCATTAGTTTTCTCTCTCTCGACATCATTTTCCAGAGGTACTCCAAAAGCCTCATGTAGCATATCAAACATTATATCATGGTCATGCTCTAGGAAGTCATCTGACTCGTTTATGATATTGCTATGATCACCGATGTTTTCCCCATGTCGCAACCACCGTGTATAACTCTTAACAATTCCAAATCTAAGCAAATCCAACTCTATTTCGTCTTTACATTTTCTCCTTTCATTGTTGCATTTTACACATGGACAAGGCACGACATCTTTGACATTTTGTTGTGAAAAAGCAAACTCAAGAAACTGTTTTACACCAATCTTGTACCTGGGATCATTTTTTTTATACTGCATCCACTCACGATTATTTGACTCCATAGTGTCCTATTCCATTATAATCACATAAATATGAGCTTAAAAGAAATAGAAAAAAAAGAAGCTAATATAGCACATAAGTGACATATTATATATAAAACAAATGTTTTGCAATTTTTAAAGGAATACTAAATGACCCATTTGATAAATAGTTAATACTCAAGTACATTAATATCCTAGCATGAATCAAGCCTCTAAAAGATTTTCAAATAGTCAAATTGGAGGAAGTTAATATATCATAACTCAGAAAAGGTTATTACACATATTTTGCTTATAAAATAGGAACTTCAGATCAACTTTTTACCATACTAGAACAACTTAGAAGGTTTTTTACCCTTAAAATATAAGAACTTTAGATCAACTTTTTATAGTAGTCTATGCTATCTTTGAATGGTGAATTCTATGTTCTTATCTTTGAATCAACTTAGAATGGTGAATTTACAAAAGCTGAAACTCCGGTGGATTGCCCTCCCAATTGTAGATGTCTCAAACCGGAGGGTGGGGGTTTGTTCCCGATTTCCCGCAAGCACCCACCTCTCGAATGAACTAAACAAAAATAAAAGGAAAAATCTTGCAACAAAAAAAATGCCCAAGCTCACTCACGCCTCTATGGCTCTATGACTCCCAAATTAGTCACCCAACATCAATTCATGCCTCTATGACTCCCAAATTAATTACCAAACAAACTTACACCTATGGGTCAGTTAAGAAGACAAATATAATCATCTGCGAGAAAACATTCATATATAAACACAAGTTGGTTTTACTTTTTACGCTAAGAGTACTAGATATTGATAGTCGGCATTGCCACAACCAGGCAGGAGCACGAGACACCACCATATTGCCATTGTCCGTTGTTTGCGCTCCACCTCTGTGACCCCCGCCGCCGCTAAATCCCCACCATCACGTATAAATTGACCATTTAAGATACTTTTACAAATGTTTATTTAGAATTATAGTGGGCATAATTACTAGCTTAAGTCCATTAAAAAATCTATATTACATATCAAAATAGCTTCATTCTCATAGCACATTTGTTTCCAAGTAATGTTAAACAAACAAACTAGTAATTAACAGGAACTTAAATTAGAACGCACAGATAATTGAATATAATTTGAGTTTGCAATAATCAATAATTGAACTTCACAATAATCATTATGAAGTTGATGCCCACCGCAATAAGGTAATAGAGTAATCAACATCCCCATGAAACTGAAAAAAAAATTGCGTATTACTCTAAATGAAGAAATTCGATGGAAATACCTAATTTAGGATATGTCAGATTCGTGAAGCGAGATTGAATTCCGGGCTGGCGAGGTTGAATTCCGTGCAGGTGAGGTTCGACTCAGTGCATGCGAGATTGAATTTGCACCCACGAGATTGAAGACGCCGTTTATGAATATGGAATTCGAAACGAGAATTAGGTTTTCAGGAAAAAAGAAGGAAAAATAAACCTGATTCTAATTTCCATATTCAAGTACAGCTGAAATTTTGGGAGGGAATAACTGATTAAGATTTTTTTCATGGGATCTTGAAGAAGAATATGGGTGTAGTGGGAATTAGCCATCTGCTTCTTACGAACTCTCTTTTTTTTTGACTCGTTTTTGAGAAAATGCTTCTTATGAACTTTGTTCTGCTTTTTAGAGGACAAGTTGGTTTTAGTTTTCTCCTTTTTTGTTAAAAAAGTTTTTGGTTTTTTCTACATAGTACCCCTGTGTTTTACGAAATTCTAGGTTGTACCCGATGTTTTTGAAATTTCTACGTTGTACCCCTAAGATTTCTTAACATTACACAAAATACCCTTATACACGATATCAAACAGTAGATTTTGGGACTTTCTTACCCTGTAGACATAGAGTACGATTTTTTAGCCTTGTTAGTTGACTGAGGTTTGGGATATGATCTGATAAATTGAAGACTAAGTAAGGTTTGGAGTAGGATTTTCTATTAGTAAGGGTATTTTGTGTGACGTTTAAAAAGTTTAGGGGTACAATATGGAGAGTTCAAAAAGGTTGGGTACAACGTAAAATTTCGAAAAACACAGGGGCACTACGTAGAAAAACCCAAAGTTTTTTAAAAACTACTTTAAAGTTTTCTCTCACGTTGGGTTATTGCAAATAACTTTATACTTTGTTTCGGATTGAATTAATGGATACAGTTCAACTCAGACAAATTCACTTCAGTTCAATACAGTTCTGACAAATTGTGTTAGTTTCCTCTCACAGTTCTAATTCAATTCAGTTCAGTTCAGTCCAAAAGAATAAAGGCTAAGTGCAATAACTTAAGATAATTTTACAATGGCTAAAATCCATGATAATTTGTCTAATCAAGACAATTTATATTCAATCTGAAATCTATATCATTCACTTGATTGACTTTTATAATTAAATTAAAACTAAAACTAACAGCTATACATTAATAAATTCACAATCAACCGTTCACCTGGTTTTTGGCAAATTTATTGAATGTTTTAAAGGTCAACGAAATCAATAAACAAGACGAGTTACTAAAAATAGAGGGTTGAGATTAAGTAATAGCAGAGGCTATATATAATTAAATTGCAGCCACACAAAAAGTTTCCAATAACTTGTCGATCACTTTAGAATTTTCTGTGCTCTATCTCTCATGTGGCAATGTAAGACCTTGTTGTCGATTCAATTTTGATTTGGTTAAATAGTGTTAGGTTTAAAATAGGTCGAATTAAAATGGGTCGAGGTTGATGACTTTGAAAACTAATAACATGTCAGTTTAGTTATAAACGATTTTAATTCCAATTAAAACAGTAAATTTACTCTAACTTCATAGTTTAATCTCTTGCAATCAGATATGATCAGGTCCAATTAGTTCAATTTTGGTTAGCTAAGTTTAATCAGTTCCAATTAATTAAAATAAGAACAAGTTTCTTTCGGCAAAGAGAACGAATGAACACATATTGTTAACGTATATAACTAAGCAAAATTGACTTATTCCATTAATTAATAATGATTTGTTTTATCTAGCTGAATTTGATTGAAATTAACCTATCTAAACAACTTTATTCGAACTTATATGAACTTAATTAAACTTTTTTGAACAGACCATAACTAACATCCACTTATTCAATTAATTATGATGCATGTATCAAATTAGATAATTGATTAACTCAAACAACTTAACAACGATTCAAATAAGTTTAACTGATAATACCAACACTCCCACAGTACAAAGATGGTGGTTTCTCTCTCTTCTATCGTGGAAGGGATAGGAAAAAGTCGTTAAATTCATGAGATGTGAAGTTCTTAATACAGTTATGTAACTTTAATGTAGATATAAATAGTTTTCTTCATTTTTGCTATACATAGACTTGTTTCATTAAGGAACATGAAACAACAGGTAGGATATATAGGCTTACAAGTTGTAGACTTAGGTCTTCAATTTTGATCGAGGCAAAGAAAAAGAAGATGAATCCTCTTAATATAGATATGGCGATGACGAAACCCACTATCTCTAAAGAATATTAGAGAAAGTAAGTGGTGGATTACATTGAAAGATGAGTTGCAACTTGCAAGAAGCGTTAATCTGCCATGAGCTTTCCTTGAAAAGTCTACAGGTCTCAATTCGTCGTGTATTTTCATTATTTTATAAAAATAAATTTGAGCTGGGTACCCTATGACGCGACCCGGAAAAACCGGGCACCCGAAATGCGAGTATCTGGTTTTTCAGGTCGGGTCATGTGCCGTTTTGTTAAATACGTGGGTACCCGCATATCTGGGTACCCGATTATGAACACCCCAATTCATATTACTCTTTAAAAATCAATATAGAAAGTATAATAAGAGATATTGCCCCAATTATTTTCCCACAAATTTATATAAATGTTAAATATAAGAGAACCATGCATGTTGGGAATCCCAATAATTAAAGGTTTTACAGTGTGGGAAAGTGTTATTGAAGCTAATGGGGAAAGCTTTGTGTTTTGACATTTCTTGACCCCAGTCGTGAGGACTGAGAACCTCTAGGATTTTAATGGCTGAATTGGAGGGCTCAGCATTCTCATTCTTGTAAAAGAAGTGTTTGAATTCAGCGGAGCCAGTAATCTCAAGGATTATCTGGTAATATTGTGCTGTTTTAGTACGATCCCATGGTTTATGGAAGCAGTTTTTTCCAAAGATTTTTTTGTATTGAAGCATAGGGATCTTCATCATGATACCCATGTTCAATTGTTATAATATTTTGAAAGGCATTTTTAACAAAATAATCGGAAGTCTCATTTTTCTTAGGTTGTGCAACCACAACCTAAGAGCTACCTGGTTTTAGAAATTGTTTTTGAGGAGGGGTTTTTTGGGAAGATTCTCCTTCCTCTGTTTTTGAAATAATAGTAATATTTTTCCCTGCGGGAGTTTTACCTTCTATAGCTGCTTTGCTTGAGCTTCCCTGGTTTTGCATAGAGTTCTGGAAGGCTTGGAGGAGTTGGGGGTGTTTTAAGATAGACGAAGGATGCTCAGAGATGGAAAGGAGCCATTCTTGAACTTCCTGTATTCTATCAATGGATGAGGTTTCACTCTCCATATTCTGAACTGCTTCGTACCAGGTTTTGATAGGTTTTTGTGTGGTGCATATGGTTTTCTCAAGAGGAGGTCGAGACTTCTCCTTATCTTTTGTCTTTTTAGGCATTTTTGTAAGAAATTCACCGGTTAAGAAGTCAGGGATAGAATTATCTTCTCCTTTTATATGCTCAATCTCAAATTCAAAAATGCTTAAGATAGACTGCCATCTAGCAAAAATATGTTTTACAGCAATGTTTTGGACATCCTTTTTTAAAACAGCTTTAGCAGCTTGACAATCAACTCGTAATAAGAATTTTTGATTTAACAAATCAGACTGGATTTGGTGATACAAAGAACAATTGATAATATCTCCTGTTTTATAGTAGAGTATTTTTTCTAGGTATCATTCCAGTGTCCTGAGGTGAACCTGATAATGTACTCTTTACTATTGTCGACTTGTTTTAAGATACCTCCGTAACCCTTGTCACTGGCATCTGTTTCAACAATTTTAGGTAGGTCAGGGTTTGCTAAACTAAGGCATGGGATTTCTAGAACTCAAGTTTTTATTGTTTTAACAGCCTGGGAATGTATATCAGACCAAGGCGGTGGGTTTTTCTTTAGCCTATTATGGAGAGGTTTCGCAATTCTACAAAGATTTGGATAAAAATCTAAGACATAATTTAAACTTCCAAGAAATCTTTGTAGTTGAGTTTTGTCTAAGATTTTATAAGGAAATTTGCTAGTGAATTGGAGAGATCTATCAATAGGGATAATAGTCCCACAAGACACAAGATGACCAAGGAATCTAATTTTTGTTTGGAATAAAGAAATTTTTTTTGTCGAAACGACGAAACCATTTTTCTTAATGAGATAGAAAAAAGTCTTTAGGTTTTTAAAATTGATCAATCGTGCTTGAGTAAACTAGCACGTCATCAATGTAAACTATGCAAAAATCTGAATAGGGGTTGAAGATATAATTCATTATTCTCTGATATTCAGAGGGAGCATTTTTAAGACCGAAAGGCAAAACGTTCCATTCATACTGGCCAAAAGGAACAGTAAAAGCGGTTTTATAACGGTGTTATGGCTTGATCTGTATTTGCCAAAATCCAGATTTCATATCAAACTTTGAGAAGATAAAGGCATGGTGTAATTTTTACATCAGATATTTTTTATTAGGTATTGGATAGCGGATCCAACGTAGGGCATCGTTAAGAGGTTTGTATTTTATAACTAATCTGGGTGTGCCACGTTCAATTTCAGAAGCCTTGTTAACGTAAAACGCCGCACAGCTCCAAGGGGAGCGGGATTTGGAAATTAAGCCTTTGCTTTCGAGGAATCTAATCTCTTCTCGACAATGACGTTCTAAGTCGGCATTCATCTGAGTTGGTCAGGCTTTGGTAGGGATATTCTTTTCATCATAATCAGGCTCATAAGGTAAGTCGACCATGTGTTGCTTTCTACTCCTGAAGGCATTTGGAAGATCAGAGCAAACTTCCCGTTCGAGGAGGCTTTGGAAGTTAGCTATCTGAGTTTTTAGAACATTACTTTGTAATTGGTCATCGATCTTTTGTAAATGGATTTTTTGTTTTAGATCGTGCACATCACTTTGTTTTCGATTGATAAGAGAATTTATCTCACTATTATGAATGGTGCTTGCCTTTATAATGTTGAGATTTCTGGTCTTGGGTTTTTCTAAGAAAAGGAAATCAAGCCTTTTATTTTTGGTTTTGAAGGATATCCCAACATAACTGACATTGTAAGGGGTTATTATATTTATGAAAGGTGTTCCCAAGATTACTGAATGGTGTATATTGGTAACAAGGACAAAATGGCTTTTTAGAGAAAGGCCTTGATTTAATATGATTGCATCTGTTTTACCTTCTATCTACATTTTGATGTTATTAGCAGAGCTAAGTCTTTCAGAAGTTTTTTTATGAAAGCATTTTGGGACGAGACTAGATTTAATGCAATTTAAATATGCTGCAGTATCAAACAATGCTATAGTATTAATTTTCAAATCACTAAAAAACTCAAGTGTGACCTTTATATAATATTTTCTAGAACTGATTTCTTTTAAACAAAAAGGAAATCATCGGGGACTTTTGGGCTATTTTCTTCATCTGGGACATCGTCATGATCACTCTCACTAGGGATATTTGTAGCCATATGAGAAGTTAGAAGCTGAATTATGGCAGAGTCGTGCTGCCGTTTAGTTTTAAGATCTTTTATGTCGGCTTTAATGATTTTTACTTCAGCCTGAAGATCCTGTATGGTCCTTTCTAGCTTCTTTCTAGAACTTCTCTTTTCTAAAATAGAAGTGAGGTTGTATGGTTCAGTGCTTGAAGAAGGGGGGTTAGGGTCTTTTCTTTAGGACTTTCTTCAAGGGATTCACGAAGGCGCTCAAGGTACTGTTTTTGTAGATTAGGATTGTTAATATCCTGGATAACATCTAAGATGAGGCTTTGTTCTTTGGTGAGAACGTTTAGGTTATATTCCTCATCATTAGCTGAAGATGAGAAATCTATATCATTATCCTGAGGGCCATGACTCTCAGCAGAATGATAAGAATCAGTTTCCTCATCAGAAGACTATAATAGAAGAGCTGAAATTCTTCCTAAAGTCTCATCATCTAGGTGAAGGTTTTGGATCTTATTAGACACCCTACAATATCTAGCCGTATGACCCTTTTTACCACATTTGAAACATATTATGTTTTTAAAGTCAGGTTTTGTGGTGGTTTGTTGGTGTTTTTTATGGGTCTTCCATTTCCGTTGCTCAAAAGGTTTTTTATGGAAGACTTTCTCAACCTTCTTATAGAAGCTTGAGGCTTTATAGGGTTTTTGGTAAGGGGTCAGTTTACTACAGCTCCCTTTACAAGTGTTTATCTGAGGGGAGGCATTATCAAATTGTTGGCAGAAGGAACCTATCTCCTTTTTAGTTTCTTTTAACTCCCTCTTTAAGTGTTTTTGGAGCTTCAAATCTTGACATATTTGAAGGCCTTGTTTAGAGGTTAGACTTAGCAACTCACCGTAGGTTAGCCTATCGTAAGGGATAATATGTTCTCCAAAATCCTCATGGATTATGTTTTTGACTTTTTCTCCTAAGATGGTTGGAAGACCTGCTAGGAATTTTTCTTTCCAAAAGGGTTGGTTAGAATCTTCTCTAAGCATCACCCTAGTTAGGAAAGTATTCTTATATCACTGTAATTCACTAAGTTTCTTGCATCTAAGATTAGACAAAAGATTTGCGTTTTTGTCTCTTAGATGGGAGGAATCTCCAATATAATGTAGTGATAAGGTAAAAATTAGGGTTGAGACAAAATCTTGGATTGGTTCTCCATTATGGTTGAGAATGGGAACCCCATCTTCAGTTGCCTGGATCGCGTTTAAGATATCTAGTTGTTGTTGTTTAGTGAGATAGAAATCCCACCACCCTTTTAGCTGGCAAGAGAAGCCTGCAATTAAGAGTTCTGCAACTGTTCTAGCTGACGTACCATATTGGGTTTTGTAAGCATTTGAAGCCATTGTGATTTACTGTAAGAGGTTTAATATTTGGTGTTCGCTCATGCCGTCTATATTCCATTCATAGATGGAAAAGGCATTATATTTTGGTTGAACAATTGTCTTAGGTTGACTTCCGATTTGGAATTCACTAGACCTTATAGGAATAATATCAAGAGGTCCAGTATTTTGCCAAGAAGTTAACTAATTCAGGTGTTTTGGGGCTGGTCTCAGTATCAGTGTCGTCACTTAAATCTAGGACACTGACAGTATTATTCTGGACTGTTTCTTCCTCAGCTATTCTTGAGGTAGAAAGTTCAACCCTGTTAATTTGGTCTTTGATAGCTTGAAGAAATTCAGTCTTTGAAGTCGTTACTTCTTTTTAAGCCTTTTGCGAAATCTGAAATGGTTTAAAAATCGGATTTCGGAGAATCTTTTTCATTGGAGTAGAGACTGAGCTCGTCTCTGCTTTAAGGTTTTGTTTCTCAATTCTAGAAAGCTGCTTTCCTAGAGTGTTAAGGCTAATGTTTGTACAATTGTCTTGTAGGACAATATTCTTAAGGTTTGTGGTGGCTTCTTCCTGAGGTTTCTTGAGAGGAGCAGCCTCTACCTTGTGCTCGCCTATGGAGAAGGTAATTTGTCGTAAAGGAGGATGATCAGCTTGAACAATACCATCTGGAGTCTCCTAGACGGGTGTCCTTCTATTGGTGTTGACAGGTTCTATGGATTTAAAAGAGTAATCAATGTTATGGTCAAAACTATGGAGTTCAATCCAATTAAAAAATAAAATATGAGCTCTATGTTGTATTACAAAGTTGTAATAGCTTTCTTGGATCTTTTCCCGAATTTCAAGAAAGTGCTTGAAAAACCACGTTCTCTTCGAGAGGTTATGTGGGGCATGAAAGTCTTTGTGAACTAATTCTTTATTGATCTTAAAATCCTTTTCAAGGACGTTTAACTCATTAGCAATATTTTCAGTTATAACCGAGGCTGAGGGTGAGACTGGAGGAGACTGTCGTTAAGCATAGATCGGGTGTGGAACTTGGGTTCTATATTCTACAATTTGGATAAATGGTGAAGGCATATCTGAGGTAGAATACCTTGGCCTTTCCGGGTAACTGTTTCTAGGATAACAGATTTGTCGTTTATAATGCATGTTATTCATAGAAGGAAGATGGGAAGACCGTCCTAGGCTTTCAACAGAGGAATGGTCTGAATACCTAGAGCTAGTGCTCCTTTTAAAGCTAAGTTTAACACTACCATCAGAGTATTTTATAACTTGTTGTAAGTCGGTATTAGGTTCTGGAAGAGCTGGGGATCACGCTTCAGGTTCAGCAGCTCCTTCGAGGAACCAATCTTTAGGAAGACTGACATCATTCCATTGTATTGGTCTAGGGATTCTTATGCTAGATCTAGAAAGGTTGGTTTGGAGGAGGAGAGTTTCTCCTTTCTTACTATGTTGTATATTTCTAGTATTAAAAGCAGACATCATAGCTTTGTAATGGACTTTATAGATTAGAGCTACTGGTATTGAACCATCGAACATTTTATAATTATGAGTTTTAGTTTGTAAAAGAAAGGAGGATAAGATATTCTTATCACTTAACGAGACACTGAAATTTGGATAACAGTCGAAAGAGACTGGACCCATGCATAAACTTGACTCTATAGTTCCAAGTAAAAGAATCATTAAAGTCTTTGAATCGTCCATCTCTAAGGGCCACAAGGACTGAGGAATTTAATCCTTCTTTTGTAAGAGGTTTTAAACCTACTTGAACCAATCCAATATGGATGTATCGATAACCTTTTTCGACATGTTTTTACAAGGTTTTTGCTGAAAATAATTTGATAGTATCAATAGGTTTTGTTAAATGAATATCTCGTTCTTGGGTTTTGATAACATAATCAGTTTTAAAAATATTATATCTACTCATTTTATAAATCTGGTCTTTATTGACTTTGGGTATCTCCCAATTGTCAATTCTTTGCTCAAGGTTTTCTATAGTAAAGGTTTCATTTTTAACCAGCTTATTGGCTTTACTACTACCACGAGAAGAGGATGGAGCTCCTCTGCTCCATATAGAACTCATAATTTTGAAACAGAAATTAGTCAAGTTTTAAAACTTGAAACAAGCCCTAAAACCTACCCGCCGTGAAAAAGGTGTAGCCCTATGGTTTGACTGCCTCTTGCAGGACTTACTGCCTCTACAAACTTTAAAAACAGCAGAGTAAAAATTGGACAAAAGTCAATATTAAGATTGGAAAGTACTGAATTCAAAAAGATAAAGTTTTATAAGGAACAAAAATAATTACAACCCCATGGCTCTAATACCATAATATTATATATATATATATATATATATAAGATACACCGGTGATACAGAGAAACAAAATGACATATATTTCGGAATTTCCATAAACCCTCTTTATCCCTATGATTCTATGTACTCTATATATACCTAAACATTGAGAGATCGTTTTCACCCAAAAGACCAGAAAAATCACATCATTTTGGTATATGTTAACATATTACATTTGGATAGATGAGTTCCACAGATAAAAAGCATTTCAAGAAAGTTTCAAGTTGTGGAAAAGAGAATGAACGGCCTGAAAATCACTAGTAGAATAAATGCTTATTGCTGCAGTAGTATTGCTGCGGTTTTACCCATACGCAGCTATCACGACAAAAGAAAAGGTAAAATATAATATAACCATATTGCTGCGGTTTTTAAAAAAAACCGCAGCAAAATTAACTTTTTGGAAATAGTTGACCATTTGACCAACCATATTGCTGCGTTTTCTACAGAAAACCGCAGCAATATATTTCCAACGGATATTTTTTGAAAAAAGTGGAATATTTTTGACCAGATTTGGCACTCAGATATTGCTGCGGTTTCTGTCAGAAACCGCAGCAATATATTAAAATAATATTAAAAAAGTATTATTTTAATATATTGCTGCGGTTTCTATCAGAAACCGCAGCAATAGGTTCCTAGTGAGTATAAAAGTCTGCTAGGGTTAATAAACCCCTCTATGTAACCCTTAGGCGCCGTTTCTCTCTCCTCTCCCTCTCCCCCTCACGCCTCCTCACTCTATCTTCGCACTCTCATCTTCTCTCTCCTCTCCCTCTCCCCCTCACGCCTCCTCACTCTATCTTCGCACTCTCATCTTCTCATTAATTTTGTTTCAGGTGAATTAAAAGAGGTCTAATTGCATTGTTGGTGTTGAAAGATGTATTGAAATGGCTGATTACAGAGGATGATTTTGGAATTAGTTTTGTATTTTCGCTAATGAATTAGTTTTATTGGGGTTGTTACTCATTGGGGATTTGGATCGACGACGCCTCCTCATCTTTCATCTTCGTCGCAGCGAGAGAAAACGAAGTCTAAGCCATCATCGACGCCAGGTCATCTTCGAACGCCGCCTTTGTCGTCGCCTTCGCCGCTTCGCCTTCGTCGCTTTCTTCACCAATAACAGCGAAGTCTTCTCCGAAATCGCGTTTTGGCTCATCGAGGAAGTCAACGGCGACGACTTCCTCACCGGTGTTCATCTCTTTTTTCCACATCTGTTTCGATTTCTCTTCTATATTCTTCTTCTACTTTATCTTTTTTTTTTTAATTTGAATGTGGTTTCATTTCCAGTTCACCGGCGACGACTATCTTATGTTAGGTGGTGTTACAATTTGTAATTTTGTAATTTTGTTTATGTTACTTAATTTTCCTTTTTTTCGTTTATTTTGTATTTATTCTTATTAGTTTTGTTTTCATTTTTTAATATATGTTTGTAGTTAGGATTTGTAAAATATCATTATTATTGAATATATGAAGTTGCTTTTATATACTATTTATTACTTTTTTCGTTTTGTTAGTTTCTACATTTTTATAGTTTTCTTTGCATTTTTCAGTCATTATCCTTTGTAGCTAGCTAAAAAAAAAATCTCCACTAACACCTATTGCTGCTGTTTCTACAAAAACAGCAGCAATAGGTTTCATTTTTTTATTAAAAAAAACCCTAATTCTGCTGTTCCTACCAAAAACAACAGCAATAGGTTTCATTTTTTTATTAAAAAAAACCTATTGCTGCGGTTTTGGGTAAGAACCGCAGCAATAGGTTGCTTTATTGCTGCGGTTAAAAACCGCAGCAATAGGTAATTACCTATTGATGCGCCCTTTATTGCTGCGCGGCCAAAACCGCCGCAATAGGCCACTTAATGACCGCAGCAATAAGCAATTATTCTACTAGTGAATCACACACATATTGGTGATGCAAATATCAAACGTGCAAAGAGGAAGGCTATCTTGAATGAGAAGCGGAGTACAACAAGAAGATTGAATGTATCGACTCAATGATCTCCTTTTAGTGACATTTCTAATGGTATATATACTTAGTTACGATATATTAAGATTGTTATTGGAAGGGTATATTACATTTTTTAGGTTTGTAAATTGTTAACAATTAGTATAATATATGAATATTATAATTATACATTTCAAATCGCACGTTTCTATTATATATGTTATCATATTTTTATGTCTACACATAAACTAATCTACCAATAAACATAAAACTTTCAGGCTATATAAAAAGCAAAGGATGAAGCAGCCCCTACTTTATTGCATTGCAACAATTCAAATAGGAGTGAGGATCCTAAAGTCGCTAGGGCAAAGAGGAAGGCTATCTTGATTGAGAAGCGTAGTAACACCCAAAAGGAGTTTTTTATAACTCAAACATCTACTCTAAGTGACAATTGTATTAGCACAATGTAGGATCTTAAGTATATATTTATTATACACTCAGTGACACTTTGTATATTTTAGATGTTATGACCCTTCACATTTAATATGCTGTTGAATTTTTTTATACTTCGTACATCTTAAAATGTTATATATTTTTCCCTTTTCAATTATAGAGTTTAACTATGTCTATAGATAATGAACATTTGAATGTATATAATGGTGAACATGTTGTTGATGCATAGAATAAGGTCAACAAATAGGGCTAACAAAAGTAATGAGTTATATACTGTTAAAAAATTTAATGATTTATGTCCATTTAACATATACTATTATTCTATAGAAAAGTACAAAACATAATCACACCATAGTTCCATTTTGCATACTTACAGAATCATAATAGTAAAATTATTTAAAGTTAAACTGAGGTTATATTTCTTAATGTTTTATTATGTTTAAATTTGGTGGATTATTTACAATGGTTTGTCTGAAAAACATGCAATTACCAAACCAATTACTAACACCATCAATTAAAAGTTTAACTGATTAATCACCAAGATGAAAACATGCAAATAGATGACTATATTACTACATTTGATGCCAAATTGTTGGTGCCAACATTTATTTTAAAGATGAAACCAATAAGAAAGAAATGGGAAGTGATTAAAACTTAACCTTGAAGGAAAACATCGTTAGAAGATCTAAATACTGAGGTTGATTGTGCTTCACCATTATTTTCTCGCGATAATCAATAAAAAAACAATGAACTTGATGCATGCACAAAAAATCCAACCTCTTTCTCGAATGTCCTTGAACAATATAAAAAACAGAATACATTATAATAAACTACATATATTCATATATCATATTTATAAAGTGATAACAATTGATATTTAACACATGCCTCGTGCCTCAAATAAGTTTAACTGATTACGAAAAAACTTAAATTAATTATATTTTATTTCAAACAATTGATAATAACCTACGAACAGTTGGTAGCTACATACACTACATATAACTTGACGAGTAAAATATTAATGCAATAACAATAATTATAGATATTGAAAAATAGATAGTGATAACAAAAAAATTTGCATCGGGAACATTCAATTTGACCAATTGAGTAAATGCCTTGATTATGCCACTTCGACTTACTTAACAATTTAAAAATTAAATTTTCAGCGTGTATAACAGTTTTACTATAACATCAATGAATAATATTAATTAATATTGAGAAATAAAATAAAATAAAATATATGCAAAGCATGCTATATAATTTAACATTTTTTTTATTAAGATCTAACTTTTTTCAATTGTATTTTTAAATCTAATCTATTGTTAGCAAACTAATAATTCATACAATATTTATATAACTAAGCGACTTAAAAATTAGGTAATTGTTCAAATTTTTTTCAACATTCATCTACAATTGTATATAATCCAAGTTTCATTAAGGCCCTGCTTGGCACTAGCGTTTTACGTAGCGGGTAGCGGTTGGACAAGATCAAAACGCTACTTAAAAAATTATGAGTGTTTGGTAAGGTAGTGGTTATAGTAGCGGGTAGCGGTTGAAGTAGATTATGGGTAGCGGTTGTAGAACGTTACTACAAGTAACGTTTGAGATTTATAAGTAGCGGTCTAGGCGTCTAGCAAATAAACACTATATATAATAGCATAAGCTAGAATTATTGACCAATGTTTTTAACTTCTTTTTCCTTTTTCTGTTTATTAATTTATTTATTTTAAGGCAATTCATTGTTTTTTCTTTACAATAGCAGGGATGTGATTTAAATATTTAATTTAAAGATAAAATATAACTAATATTTCACAATATTTTATACTCCTCATTTCACAAGCATTTTAGTTAAAATAGGTAATATACATTTTTTAGGGTTGAATATTATCTTAAATTTATACATTTCTTCGAGCAATTAAAAAGTCAATTGTATACTCCTTTTTGTGTAAGTTCTTTGAAAAAATAAATATTGAATTGAACTATTGAACGAACATATGAAATTGTTTAGTTCATTTCACATTTGAATAAATATCATTTATTGTCTTTTACAATTTGAACAGCTACTTTTGCCAAATACTTCTAATCAAACAACTACTTTAATCGCTAATCGCTACTAATAGACAGCTAGCAGCTACCCCCAACAGGTACCGTTAGTGCAACAGCTAACAGCTACTAGAACCGCTAGTTTTGCCAAACATACCCTAAGAATTCGGAAAATGAAATTGCACCGGGAACATGCAAGTTGACCAAGAGAGTTAATTGGTCATTCATGCCACTTCGATTTTCTTATCAATAAAAAAATTAACTAAAATTCCAGTTTTGTGTATTATGAAAATCTTATAGTTTCATAACATGCACTCTAAATTATATGGATAACTTGCACTCTAAATTATATCTTATAACTAAATTCAGATCTGACTTTTAATAAGCGTAAATTCAAAAATAATGAATTTAAATGTTCTAAAAAATTAGGTTCATGTAGGTTTTATTTATATTTTATTAAAATGTTTATAGCTGTAAAGATCGAGAAAATGAAACAAGTTGACATATAATATGAATTAATTGGTAATAAAAAAATAACCAAAAATATAAAAAAAACATCACCTGTCGTTGTAATCTCTCTTGATCTGTTTGTTTCTTATATTAAATCTTCAACTGAGATTGTGTATGGAATCCCCAGCCAAAAACCAGTTGCATGCATCCAAAACCGATTCAAATCTTGAATCCCCCTCTTCGTATAACCCTTATGTTATCTTGAACCATAAAAAATCGACCCATAAATAAATAAAAGTGTATTTTTTTGAAGAAAATTTTATAATAAATGTCAATTTTATTTCGGATTTCTTGATTCATAATCTACTGTGTGTTTCAACATATTTGTTGGTGTTATTTTTTGTGGATTGTGATATGAAGAAAAATAGCTAAAATGGAAAGAAACAGATAAAATAGTCATCGACAGTTGCAAGAGAGAAGGACGAGACATCAGATTTTGTTGAGGAGAGAGAAAGGAAATGAAAGAAATGAGGTGCGTTTGGAAGGAACAAAAGAAATTGTGGACGTTTTGAGGAGAGAGAAAGAGAGTGAACAGGCAAAATCCTAAGTTCAACAAAAACAAAAGGCCTTAAGGACATTATAATAAATACGAAGTAGGTGAATAGAGAGAGAGGTTTTCATAGGGTTTCTGAAAATAGAGTAGGGTTTTATTTTTAAATATTTGTAATGGGTTTAAAAAAAATGACCCAAATATGTCATGTATGATATTTTCATAGGGTTTTTCATAGGGTTGAGGGTCTGAAAATATATTTCTTATAATGAGCTTAATAACAAAATGACCCAACTAGGTTGAGGACAAGGATCTACACTTATAAAAAATACAAATAAGGATATACACTTCTAAAGAAAATGTACACTTAACAAAAAAAGTGCAAATGATTTTGTTATTGCAAATAAACATGGAAATTGTTTTACAACTTATAATAGTATTTCTCCTATTTGAATGAATAGTATTTCTTAAATTCCTAATTTGTGTATTATATTAAACGACATTATAAATCTATACCCTCACCATTTTTTGTGCTAATTAGCATACATAAAAATATAATAGTCATTTAACAAATTTATGCCATACAATACTTTTTAAAAAAGATTAAGTAAAATTGTAATTTTTACCTAAAGTGCAAATGATTTGCATCCAAATATAAACACAGATTATATTATTTCCTTAGAGTTGTTTCTCTTTGTGAAATTATGAGATTTAAGTATTAAACATAAATTAATTATGTTATTAGAATTTTATGTGGTATATAGGATAACGCTCTTTTTCACTTACTAAGACAACTATATATATACACCTTTATAATAAAAAAAAAATAGTGGATGTATAGTAAAATATATTATGATATTAATATACATTCCATTATTCTTTTAGTTGCTATTGATTCACTCAGTCAATTCTTATCAAAAGAAGCGCAACAAAAATCATCAAGACAAAAAAGGAAGTTCATTATGTCATAAAAGCGTGCAAGATCATCGCGCTCCTTCGTGCATGTCCAATCAAGTAATTATATATGTAATTCAATGCACTACAGCTTTACTACAACTTCAACAGGTATGACTTAGCATTTACGTAAATATACTATCATTCCAAACGTGTAAATAACTATTATATCTACATTCTAATTATGCAATTAAGATGTCTTATATCATGCAATTAACAGCAGTTTGCTCAAGTTCTAAGTCTCCATTAATATGTCCACCGATTAATTATTCAAATTTTGGATACATAACATCGTTATCTACGGGTAAATCCATGCAGTACTATCTAAATTGAAATTGTTTACATATGGTCATTTAACATTGTCCTGTATGTAGATTTTGTTTCGCACGAATCATGTTCCCGTCCAATAGATTCCACACATACTTTGGACATTCCAACTCAATCGCCACTAAGTGTTATTACAAATTATAATTCTGGTGAGTTTGTAAGAAGTATTTTTCCTTTCATGGTATGGTTCGCTTATGAATTACGTTATATATGATAATGTTGTTTTTACTATTGTATTTAGATCAACAAATCGCATCACAAAAAGCGAGGCATACACGAAATCTTATCTTACAAGAGAAATGAAATTTAGGTATTTGGTTATCAACTTTTCAAATGTGACAATATTTTTCATATATAAGATTTCCACAGTAGGATCAAATTATAATATTCTATTTATTAATAAGATATATATATGGTTGTTTGAAATAGTTTCATGTCCGACACCGCTATCCATGGAAGTTATTCAACCTAACAGGTTGTGTAGTTCATTTAAATCAAAGACACGTGTAGTACGGAGTAGGCAACTCCTTCAAACGGTTTCGAAAAGACTCATTACATGTATTTTATAAATTTCTTTTGTACTGCGAACACACATGTAGTATCGAGTGAATATGTAACACCCCGTAATTTTCACCCTTTATTTTTGGTGTTAGTTTATTTTAAAATGATATTTTTCGTAAAGATAAATAATTTATTAATTAAATTATTTTGGAACGTGCTGTGAAAATGTGTATATATATTTATATGTTGTGATACATTTATATATATTTATTTTAAGTTGTTAGTTATTAATTTTAAAGGTTATATTAGTTTCATTATTTGTTTAGGCGTTTAGGATGCGGTGTTGTCGCGTAACGTTTTTTTTTTGTAACGTTGTTGGACCGACTTGGGTGATGAAATATTGCATCACGTGTGGCGTGCTAATGTGTGCATTATATTTATATTTATAATATAGTTTATTAGAATTATTTTCATTATTAAGTATTTTCAAAGTTTAGGCGCGATTTAGGAATTTATCGATTTGTCGCGTGACGGACTTTTGATGCGTGGACCTTTGATGACTTGGGCCGAAATCATCTTGGTGTGGTTGGGCTTGGACAGCTGGCCAAGGGGAAGGAGAAGGAAGAAGCTTCTCTTCTTTTATTTCTTTTTTTTATTTATTTGTGACCCTTTGTAGTTTTGTAACCCCCATAACCCCCCTAATCATTTCTCCTAAACCCTTCATTTTTCCTTGCCATAAAATTCTGATTTTTATTAAAAGAAGTTCTGCATCATTCTCATTTAACCCTCACCGTTTTCAAAAAAATAAAGAGAGAAAAGGAAGAGGAAAAGAATAGAAAGGTTCAACCCGGTTTTTCCTGTCACACCTTCACGAAAATAACCGTAGCCGGAGATCTAACCGTTGGATCATCTTCAAATTTGGACAGAACGTTTACAACATCTTGTTCTTAACTTTCACCGGCGCGATTTAGAATCCGTGCTTTTGATCATTGGGAATCATGGTCGTAACAGAGCAGTGCGAAACAAGAGTTTTCAACGTTCAAGAAGAAAACACCTAGTGACTTGTTGCTACAATTATCGTTCATGGAGGACTTGGATTGCACATATTTTTCATATTTCTTTAGACTCAGCTCTCCTCCGACGTTCCAGGTAACTAGTAGTTATCTTAGAACCATAGTGATTAGAGTATTATTCGGTATTAGATTATTATGCTAGGAATTATTTAAAATACTTTTTGAATGAAATTATTGACGAAATTTGATATAATATACTTGATGCATGCTGTGTGAATATTGTATAAAGAAAAATGATTTTCGTCTGATTTTTAGTATTTATTTGATTTAATTGGTATTTTGTGCGTCTTTGGCTTATTTGCATAATAATTATTAAACGAATGTTAAAATTGCTGAAATTATTTTTCGTGGATCATGTTATATGTGTAATATGTATTCCATGCCTTAGAATAATTTTTGCCTACTGTTTACCTATTTATTTAATTGATATATCTGTTTTTGCATTATCGTTTCTGTCAGTATATAAATCATGAAAATTATTTCTGGAAGTCGAAAAATTCATTTCTTTGTAGATTATGTATTTTCGTGAGTTTATGCATGTTAGATAAATTGTTGGTAATTTTTGGGCGTTTATTTTTATTTTTAATTATTATATTGGCTTTATTGAGTAATATGTAATTTAACGTTTGAAAATAATTTTAGAGTCCGAAAATTATAAATAAAAATGTTACCATGCCAATAGAGCCATAAGGGTCGTATGATAATTTTTGCGTGATTTTACTGATCGAACTTATTAGTTTAATAATTATTATTGGGTTTTTGTTGTGAAATTGAGGATACTCTTTTAAATAATTTGAGAGCTTGTTAATCAGAAATAATTTGTAATCTATTATGTTCTTGGTTGCTGATGTTCAGTAGGTTGCAGTAAGTATTATTGGGTATCATTATGTTTATGTTTGATTTATGAGAAAAATGATTAATTGTTACTACTCTTTTATTGAATAAGCCTTGGAGTTAATTGGTGATGTATTTTTTATTGATTTGTTGGTGCTGTAAAAACTAGTTTAATATCATTGTTGATGTTTAGAGATGTTCAAGTGTTTATTGTGGGAGACATTTGTTGAAAGTTTGTAAGTTATTATTTTTGAGGAATTATGAAGAGTTGTTTTGATGAATTATGGGTATAAGGCCGGGTGGCATCCCTTTTTGATGAATATTTTAAGATGAATGATACTTTGATGATATTTATGATTTTATTTTTGAGATAAGAATATCCGGTGGGATAGAAGTAGTCCCCGGTGAAGAACATGCCAACCACCTGGTTTGCGAACTAGGGGTACACCTGGGTTAATTGTTGTCGTCCGAGAGGTCAGGGAGTTCTGCGTATTCTACCCTGCATCGGGAGTTTGGCCATTCTTAGTCATAGGTAGTGGGGAACGTAAGCCCATAGACTGACCTGGAGATTGCGATCTGACAAACCTTAGGAAGTGAATTGCGATTCACTGGCGTTCGGTTTCTGACTCAATAACTTGTTTTACCTATACTTTTATTTTTATTTTTATAAAAGTACTTTTGAGATGATTTATTTATTTTTTATCCAACTCACTTGCTATTTATTATTCACTTGCGTTATTTGTGAGTTATATGGAAGTGGATGCATATTGTAGTTGACTTGACTTTATTATTTCCTTTCTTATTAATCTATGTCTGAATCATGCTTTGATTTCTTTTGTTCTGGGAGAACTGCTAGTTACTCCCCACTGATTGTGGATTGTTGTTATATATTTTGCAGGTTATGTTGATGGGAATCTTCTTTGGTTTTGGGTTCGGGTTGAGTTGTGAGCATTGAAATGATAGTTGTTTTAGGTCTAGACTTTTAGTTAGTTGAAGAGTTAGTTTTATCTTTTGGATATTACTTTAATTAATTTAATTTATTTATACTATTTACTTATGTTGGTTTATCACTTAGTTATTTAAATACATTTCTTGTAGTAGTGACATTCCCAGAAGACGATGTTTCCGCCATCGTCCTATTAATACTATTATTATTTCTTTCTTTTCCGCTTTGAAATTCTGGGGTGTTACAAAATATACATAGATATTAGTATTATAATTGATAACCTTTAGTGAATATGATAAAACATGTTGCGTACAGATGTGGATGACAATGATAATGAGGACAACCATATACAAGTCGATGATGATCCAAATTCCACTCGGGAAGCTGAATTGGTTGATCAAGGTATGAATAGTGATTTAAATCATATAACCTTTTTATATTTTGTTACTTTAATACGTATTGAATGAACTTACGGTTGTTAGAAAACATATAAAAATTATATAGTTGTCAGGTCAATATTTTTTTTTTAAACAAATGGGAGTCGTAACGAAACAATTATAATGGAAGGCGTGATTTGTGACCTATATATTAATATTTCATCTAATAAGTTTATAAAAAACCTCAAACAATATGTTACGTTTATATTTTTTTGTAGAAGGATACTCAGACTTAGGAGATCCAACATGTGTCTGCGAGTTTTGTGGAGCACAAATGTGGTTTACTGTACGTGTGAACAAACGTAATAAGAATGGAAGACCAAAATTTGGAATATGTTGCCTGCAAGGCAAAGTCCAATTACCTCACCTTAAACGTCCACCACAGCTTCTGCAAGATCTACTAAAGAAGCGACACAGTAGGAGCGGACACTTTCTTGATAATATTAGAGGTTATAACATGATGTATGCCTTCACATCTATGGGGGCAGAATCATTGCATCAGAAAATCACAGTCGTGGTCCATACACATACAAAATTAGTGGTCAAAATCATCACTTGATTGGGAGTTTGTTGCCAAACAATGGATCGCCCAAATTCTCACAACTTTACATATATGACACTGAAGATGAAATTAGAAATAGGAAGAATGTTGCTAGGTATTATATCAATGTACTGAATATATTGCATGTGTTATTTATATTATATGTTTACTAAATGTTGATTACTAATTTATTTTATATATATAATATTTAACCGTATTCTATTTGGCCAGTGCAAAAGACCCTAATAAATTTGAAGACCGTGTGGTTGCACAATTGAAGGATATGATCGATCAACACAACCCATTGGCCAAATCTTTCAGAATGGCTAGAGATTATTTTGAAGCAGAAACCAACGAGGACTTCAAACTTATGCTAATTAGGCAAAGGGATACTAATGGCAGAACTTATAACCTACCAACCACATTTGAAGTGGCCGCTCTCATAGTTGGAGACATTGATAGCGCGGATAAAAGAGATATATTTGTTCAAACAAGAAATGGGAAATTAAAACAAATATCTGAGCTCCACCCATCCTACCTATCGTTACAATATCCCTTGGTATTCCCAAATGGGGAAGATGGATATCGAGTAGATATTATGCATAGAGATAAGACGGCAATAAGTAGTTCTACAAATAAAAGAGAACACCTTACCATGCGCGAGTGGTTCGTATACAGAATGCAAGATCGTGAGGGAGAAGCCGATACCTTATTGCTATGTTGGTGTTTGTATCAACAATTCTTGGTTGACGGCTACACTATGATTGAGGCGGAAAGACTATCTTTTGTCAAAAATAACCAACAAAGTTTTAAGATCGGATAATGTCAAGAACCTAAGGGGGGCTGTGGAAAGAGGTGATACATAGGGGTCTTCCAATGGCAGTCGTGTTGTTATACCACCATCCTTCACAGGCGGTCATAGCTACATGAGAGAAAACTATCAGGATACCATGGTTATTTGTAGATGGTATGGGTACCCTGATTTGTTCATAACTTTTACGTGTAATGCTAAATGGCCAGAGATTAGCAGATTTGTACATAAAAGGGGACTCAGACCTGAGGATAGACCAAATATAATCTGTCGCATCTTCAAGATGAAACTCGACCAATTGGTGAAAGACTTAAAGGAAAATGAGATATTTGGACGAGTTAAGGCTGGTATGTATCTTTCAAAGATCTCACTAATGAGATTGATGTGTACAATTTTTTGTTATGTAAATGCTATTTTGTTATTGCAAGTATTGATTTTCATAACACGTTATAAAATATTATTCTCTTCCATAGTATTAGGTCTAATAAAGTTGTTCATATACTGACTCTTACATAACTTTTTTTTTTCAGTTGTATACACAGTAAAATTTCAGAAACGTGGCCTCCCCCATGCTCATATACTTCTTTTATTGCACCCTGCTGACAAATATCCTTAAGCAAGTGACATTGATAAGATTATCTGCGCTGAGTTGCTAGATCCAGTTGAGGATCCGGAGTTGTATGAGACTGTTACAGAAATGATGATACATGGCCCATATGGTTCGTCCAACACTAATGCACCTTGCATGGATGGAAATAGGTGCACAAAACATTTTCCAAAGAGATTTATTGACGAAACAAAGGTTGATGATGAAGGATACCCGATTTACAGAAGAAGAGATAACGAATCTTCAGTTGAGAAGAATGGAGTTCATCTTGATAATAGGTTTATTGTTCCATATATTCCACACTTGCTTCGTAAATATCGTGCACATATCAACGTTGAATGGTGCAATCAGTCAAGATCAATAAAATATTTGTTCAAGTACATAAATAAGGGTTACGATAGAGTAGCTGATGCTGCTTATCAAAACAGGAAGAGTACCAATGATCCGCAAATAATTGATGAGATTAAAATGTACTATGACTGTCGTTACATATCTGCTTGTGAGGCAGTGTGACGGATATTTGGATTTCCTATTCACCATCATACTCCTGCTGTTGAGAGATTGAGTTTCCATCTAACTGAAGAGCAAACTGTCATTTACACTGACCAGATGGATGTAGAAGATGTACTTGAAAGACCTAATGTTGATAACACAAAGTTCCTATCCTGGATGCAATGCAATCAAAAGTACGATGAAGCAAGACAACTGACTTATGTAGAGTTCCCCAGGAAATTTGTCTGGAAACAAGCTATGCGAGAATGGACACCTAGATCCAGGGGGTTCTTACTTGGAAGGGTCTACCATGTCAATCCAGGTGCTGGTGAGAAATATTATCTAAGAACGCTCCTTAATTTTATCAAAGGTGCGACATGTTATGAGGATATAAGAACCGTTGATGGTGTAGTGTATCCAACCTTTAAAGAAGCTTGCTATGCAAGGGGCTACTTGATGATGACAAGGAATACATAGATGCCATAACAGAGGCGAGCTTCAGTGAAACAGGGCATTATCTAAGAAATCTATTTTGCATGTTACTTATGTCTGGTAGCTTATCTAAACCAGAAGACATATGGGTAAAAACATGGCACCTACTATCTGATGACATTTTATACAAACAACGTCGTATTCATAAAAACAGAGGTATGCAACCTACGCTATTTGGCGTAAATATCTTTTGATTGCTTACGTGCATGTTTAATAATTGTCCATCAACAAGGCTAATTATGGCGTTGATCAAGGAAACTTATTTAACTTAATTCTTTTACAAATTACAGATTTAAATCTTGCAGATGAACAAATTTAAGCTTTTGCACTGGCAGATATTGAAGCTAAGCTACAAAGTAATGGTAGCAGCCTTTGAAAATTCAGTGAGATGCCTTTTCCAGATGAGTTAGTTGTATTCGAAGGACAAAATAAGCTAATAGCGGATGAGCTTTCATATGACATAGATTCATTAATTGAGGAAATATGACAAGTTGTTTCGATGTTGATGTGGATCTTGAAACAAGATGCACAAAATTTAGGCTCTTTATGTAGTTTAGTGGCTTTTGTAGATTAAAGATTGAAACTTTGATGTGTTTTAATGTAAATAATCGAATTAATTGGTGTATTTCAACAATAAAACTCGAATGGTAACAAGGGTTTGGATTCAGCTAAGGTTTGGTTCACTCCTGAAAAGGTTTGGATTCTCTCCATAAACAATTAATTCACACGAATTAAACTCAGAACTCAAACTGATTTTTATTAATGCATGAATGGAAATATATATAGGTTAGAAGAAACCTACATCAACTAGAAAACATAAAGCATAAAGGATAACTAAGACAAAACAACAAATCTATCTCTCATTCACACGGCTAAGGGAATCAAACCACACGCCTATGTGATTAGGAAACCTAATGCAAATCAAACTCTAAACAAAATAAAATCCTAATGCAAAGGAAATACTTAACAAACCAGGAATTAAAAACCTAAATTACATAGAATTCTAACAGAACTAGAACTCTACATAAGTAACACTTCTATTTCACATCATACTCCCCTTCTTGAAAGAAACTTGTCCTCAAGTTTCGTCATCCGGAAAACATGGGACGAGATCATGAGAAGTGAGTGTTGCGCAAATTCCATCACCAAGCAATACTTTGAACGTTTCATACCCAATCTTGTCAATGATTTCGAAAGGTCCTTCGTCCATGGGTTCATCATACTTGTGATGTATGTAGAGTTTTTGTGCGTTTAGGGACAACCACACACGATCTCCCTTAGCTAGCTTACTACCTTGGCGCAAATGGAGGTAATTGACACGCCTTTCCTTCTTGTTTAATGCGGTATCCAGCTGCTCATGGTGACAAGAAGTGAGGCAAACATGCGAGCCATGCTTAGGAGGTGGTTCATCTATGATGGCAGCAGCAGCATCATGTTGTTTATAACGCCGAGTTTTCAGAGGCAAGGATTTCAGCACCATGCGTTTTTCTCCCATCAAAACAGAATAATCATTAGTCTTGCCATTGTAAAGCACATGCCTATCACTTTGCCAAGGACGACCTAGTAATAACGAACATGCAGTCATAGGCAAGGCATCACACCATAGCTGGTCCATATACTTGCCCACACGAAATCCAACGAGTGCTTGTTTATGCACCCAAATTCCATCATCATTCAACCAGCTCAGTTTGTATGGATGCGGATGCTTGCGAGTTTGCAAATTCAAATACTCAGCCAAAGATAAGTCAAACACGTTAGTACATGACTCGCTATCTATAATAAAGGAGCAAACTTTAACGTTGATCAAACATTTGGAGTGGAATAGATTTGTGTGTTGTTCATCCTCACCCTCTTCGTGGCAGGAAGTAAATAAGGAACGACGCAAAATCAGATTATGTTGCTCATGTTCCGGAGCACAAATAGGTTGCTTCCACTAGTAGAATAAATGCTTATTGTTGCGGTCATTAAGTGGCATATTGCTGCGGTTTTGGCCGCGCAGCAATTTAGGGCGCAGCAATAGGTAATTACACTACAAGAAAAAGCTGAAATAACGACTGCTTCACAGCGACGGTCAGTAAAACGGTCGGTGATCAAAATTTTAGCGACGGCTCAAAGCAGTCGGTGGTCACCGACTGTTTATAATGTACAGAACGACGGTTTAACCGTCGGTGATTTTCAGCGACGGTCTTTAGCCGTCGTTGTTAAGGTTAATTTAAATCTGAAATTTTTTTACCTTAGGCGACGGTTTAAAGCCGTCGCTGATTTCGAGTGGGGGGTTAAAATGAAATTGTCTGTTTCAGTCGTGTTTATTTCGACAATTTATGAGAGGGAAGTTAGGAGGCGAATTGAAGAAGACGACGAACGCGACACCACCTCCACCCGCCGTTGCCGCCGGAGACACCACCTCCACCGCGGCGTTGCGCCGGAGACACCGCCTCCACTGCCGTTGCCGCCGGTTAGTAGTGCTTCATTTTCTTGTCTTTTTTTTAATTTTTTTTAACTCATAAAACCAATCCCTAAAAATTGGGTTTTTGGGATATAGGTGGCCAAAACCACCTTAAGCCGCCGGAAATCTTTCTCCTCCCTTATCCAATTTTGCGGAGCTTCGACTCTCCTCTACACTACCTTTGAACTTGGTAAAATTCCCTCTCACTTTTATCTTTGCCTTTAAAATTGCAATGTCGGTTATTCTCGTTTCGTTTGTTTCATTAATTTTTTTGTTAAAATATGATTGTTGGTCAGATAATTCTATGCTCATATTGTAAAACTGTTGCAAAAGAAGTGTTCTTGTTTGTGCTTCTTATCTGTTTGAAGAAATGCTTATGTGAATTGTGTTTTGGTTTTCTCTAAGGGTGGGTGATTGGGTTTATTGCTTGATTTGTAGTGCAAAAATTCAAGAAAATTGTTAACTTTCTTTTTGGGTTAGTTGATTGTATGCCCACATTTGCTTTATGTTTCTTCTAAATTGGGTGTGTGAAATTTGTTTGATACATGTTGACGTTGTGATGCTTTTGTTCAGTGGTTTTTATTGAATGAATGGTGAAAATATGGATTGTTTCCTAATATCTATTTCAGACTCAATTTTTGTTAATAATTTCATTTTTGAATTTTTTGGCACTCACCAAAATCTCATTTGGCTTTGTCAATGTAGGTGGCCAAACACCACGCCCGACCGCCGTCCGCCCGTTCCGAAGCCCCCGCCGCTGTAGGTACTCTTTAAATTTTAAAATCTTTAATTTTAATAGTAAATATAGTTTATATGGTTAATTGCTTAATTTTATGTTTAAATTTTGCTAAATGCTTAAAGGTTATAAAAGTTAAAAACTATATAATTATCACAATAATTTATTTATTGCACATTCCTTTATTTAGGTTATAAAAGTCAATGTAGGTGGCTTAGGTGGAAGCCAAGGTCGTGGGACTTTGACTCTGAGGGAGCTTTTTCAGTCACCAGATGTACAAGGACGCCAGAACCATATGTCAGAGACACAGGGAGATGATTCACAGGCACGTGACATTGGTGACCACGTACCGGAGACTCCGATGCCTCATACGGAGGAAGGTGAAGGTTCGAACCGTGCACCAAGAAAGGTTTTAAGCCCTACTGGATTGTGGTAAGTTCGTAAGCCTTCATTTCATGATATTTGTATGCAATGATATTCACAATTCACGTGTTTGTTTGGTTTTCAATTCAGGTTTGATGATAACAAGGTTAGTGGGTCCATCACTGACATTTTCCAGGGCCATTTTCGACAACCATGGTTCAATTACAGTGAGGTCGATGATGCAACAAAGACGCATTGGTGGAACATTTTCACAGTATGTATGAATCGAATTATGAAAAATGAAATTGATTATATTACTTTATTAATATCTTTGTTTAATGTTTGACTAAAGGGTATTTACGAATGGCCTCCTGAGTTAGAAGGCCTAGTGAGGAAGGATTACAAGAAAAAGCTTCATCTCGTCTGCGAGACTTGCGATCTTGGGTGGTTAAGAAAGCCAAAGAAAGGCCAAAATGGTTGGGGGAGACGATATACGAAGACATGAAGAAGAGAAGTGAAGACCCAACATTTCGGGAAAAAATCGAACAGGCGAAGAAGAACCGAAGAGGTGGCTCCTGTCTAATCCATTGAGCGTCACACTTTCAGGGTTCTATTTCGGCGGCACAGCATGCTAGGAAGATGGTAAATATGTTTCATATCTACTACTTAGTGTAATTTACATGAATATGTTCCATAAAGCCTTTGTTAATTCAACAATGTCTACAGGCAAAGAGTAGAGGAGGAGTACTCCCTACTGCTCCCGAGTTGTTCTTGAAGACTCATTTCAAGACTCGTTCTCGGAAAAGGGGAAATTCCAAGCAAACAAGAAATCAAAGCAAATCTCGGTACATACTTCTAAACATATATTTATAGGCAAATATGATTGAAAAGTTTGATGGTAGTTTAAGTTAGAACCAAATGTAGGCTAATATAGGCCATTTTAGGCCTTTTTACTTGAAATTGAATGAATACGAGTACTTTGATGCTAGTTTAAGTTATAACCACCTCAAACATCATATATGTAGTTAGTTTAGTGTATTTATAAGTTGTTTTGATTGAAAATACACAAAGTAGGAAAGTTAGAACCAAATGTAGGCTAATATAGGCCATTTTAGGCCTTTTTACTTGAAATTGAATGAATACGAGTACTTTGATGCTAGTTTAAGTTATAACCACCTCAAACATCATATATGTAGTTATTTTAGTGTATTTATAAGTTGTTTTGATTGAAAATACACAAAGTAGGAAAGTTAGAACCAAATGTAGGCTAATATAGGCCATTTTAGGCCTTTTTACTTGAAATTGAATGAATACGAGTACTTTGATGCTAGTTTAAGTTATAACCACCTCAAACATCATATATGTAGTTATTTTAGTGTATTTATAAGTTGTTTTGATTGAAAATACACAAAGTAGGAAAGTTAGAACCAAATGTAGGCTAATATAGGCCATTTTAGGCCTTTTTACTTGAAATTGAATGAATACGAGTACTTTGATGCTAGTTTAAGTTATAACCACCTCAAACATCATATATTTAGTTAGTTTAGTGTATTTATAAGTTGTTTTGATTGAAAATACACAAAGTAGGAAAGTTAGAACCAAATGTAGGCTAATATAGGCCATTTTAGGCCTTTTTACTTGAAATTGAATGAATACGAGTACTTTGATGCTAGTTTAAGTTATAACCACCTCAAACATCATATATGTAGTTAGTTTAGTGTATTTATAAGTTGTTTTGATTGAAAATACACAAAGTAGGAAAGTTAGAACCAAATGTAGGCTAATATAGGCCATTTTAGGCCTTTTTACTTGAAATTGAATGAATACGAGTACTTTGATGCTAGTTTAAGTTATAACCACCTCAAACATCATATATGTAGTTAGTTTAGTGTATTTATAAGTTGTTTTGATTGAAAATACACAAAGTAGGAAAGTTAGAACCAAATGTAGGCTAATATAGGCCATTTTAGGCCTTTTTACTTGAAATTGAATGAATACGAGTACTTTGATGCTAGTTTAAGTTATAACCACCTCAAACATCATATATGTAGTTAGTTTAGTGTATTTATAAGTTGTTTTGATTGAAAATACACAAAGTAGGAAAGTTAGAACCAAATGTAGGCTAATATAGGCCATTTTAGGCCTTTTTACTTGAAATTGAATGAATACGAGTACTTTGATGCTAGTTTAAGTTATAACCACCTCAAACATCATATATGTAGTTAGTTTAGTGTATTTATAAGTTGTTTTGATTGAAAATACACAAAGTAGGAAAGTTAGAACCAAATGTAGGCTAATATAGGCCATTTTACCCACTTTATTTTACTTGAATTTGAGTATATTTAACCAAATGCAGGAGACGTACAAGAAGAAGTCGGATCATTGTACCACTCGGGGGTCACAACCTAACCCCGATCTGTTGTATTGGGAGACAGCTTGGGGGAGGAACCGAGGAAAAGTTCGGGGTTGGGTCGGGGGAGATCATTTGTACTACAACTCTTCATCGGGCGAGGAGATAGCGGCTCTTCACAACCATATGAGCCGTCCATTTTATCTCAGATTGAGGCGCAGGTGGAGGCAAAGGTCGCTGCGCGGATGGAAGAGGTGGAGGCAATGGTCGCAGCACGGGTGGAAGCGTCAAGTCGGGCCATTGTTGAGGAAATGATGAGGAACATGTCCTCAGGTTGCAACCCAGGCCCCCCTCCACATCGCAGACCAAACGATGACCCAGGGTTTGGTGGTGGCGGTAGTGCTACACAGACACCCTTGACAGTGTAGTGTTTTTGGTTTCGGCAACTTGGTAACTAACTTTTATGCATTTAGTGTCAATATTTATCGGCATCTCGCTTTGTTTCTAGATGTGTCGGGTTATTTTTTTTGGAACCCGACTTCTACTTTATTTCTCGACACCGGGATCTATTTTGCGTACATATATTTAATCTAGGTATTTTGTCTAACTATAGACATTTAGTGTCTATATTTATCGGCATCTAGCTTATTAGTTTCCAGCTTTGTCGATATATATTTTTTGTAAACACAGAATTCTACTTTATTTCCCGACATCGGGATCTATTTTGTGTACATAATTGTAATCTATTTCATGTAATTATACAAGTATCAATGCAAATTACAAGTATCAATGCAAATTGTAATATATATCAAAATTGCATATTTTTGTAATTGAATGCGATGGAGGAACAGCTTTAGTGTGGTCCACAAGCATGCAGCTGTGCTGGTACAGGTTTAATTATTGGTAACAACAAAAATATTCTAAATAATATTATTTCAAAAAAACAACGACGGCTAAAAATTAAATCAACGACGGCTAGGCAGTCGTTGCAAGGACTTCCTCTTCAACGACTGCTTTTACATAATAGCGACGGTTTACAACAGACGTTGATGTGGCCCATACAACGACTGTTTATAACCGTTGGGAATTTACCGACGGTTTTAAACTGTCGCTAAATCAACGACGGTTCCAAACCGTCGTTGATTTAACTAATGTTTAAAAACAATCGTTGGTTTGGTTCCAATCGGTTTTTTGGAACGGCGGCGACATTACAAGTAAGCCAGTCGGTAAATTACTCACCGACGGCTCAGCGGTCGTTGAGTCTAAATTCAGCGACCACCTGTGCACCGACGGCCATTTAACGACGGTTAAGCAGTCGGTGATGGTTTACCGACGGTTTCCCTAATAATACCGACGGCTTTTAGCCGTCGTTAAATTCGACCTTTCTTGTAGTGATTAACCTATTGCTGCGGTTTTTGACCGCAGCAATAGGCCAAGATATTGCTGCGGTTTCTGGCAGAAACCACAGCAATATGTTACACCTATTGCTGCGGTTTCTAGCCAAAACCGCAGCAATACGTTTATTTTTTATTAAAAAAATTAAAGCATATTGCTGCGGTTTTGGGTAAAAACAGCAGCAATAGGTACTACAGCTAAAAAAAAAAATCGATATTTATATACAATGAGAGAGAGTGCCAAAAAAACACTTAACTAAAACACAAGCTTACATCATTATACTCATATATTATATAGAACCATATTCTTACACTCAATATCGCATTTAAGCATCAGATCTATAAACATCTACTAAACAGATCTACAAAAAAACGAATAGAAAAACGAAAAAAAAAATAACAGATTTACTAAAAAACGAAAAGAAAAACGAAAAAAAAATCTACAAACAAATCTACAAAAAAAGGAAAAAAAAAACGAGATCTACAAAAAAAGAAAAGAAAAACGAAAAAAAGGGAAAAAAACTACTAAAAAACGAAAAGAAAAATGAAAAAAAAGATCTACAAACAGATCTAAAAAAACGAAAAGAAAAACGAAAAAATAAACGGGAAAAAAAGATTTACAAAAAAACGAAAAGAAAAAACGAAAAAAAGATCTACAAACAGATCTACAAAAAAACGAAAAGAAAAACGAAAAAAATGAAAAGAAAAACGAAAAAAAACGAGATCTACTAAAAAAGAAAAGAAAAACGGAAAAAAGGGAAAAAAACAGATCTACTAAAAAACGAAAAGTAAAACGAAAAAGAAGATCTACAAACAGATCTAAAAACACGAAAAGAAAAACAAAAAATAAACGGAAAAAATAACATTGACTAAACTGATGTAAAAAATTGAAATCAAAATCCACCGCCATGGATGTCGCGTTCGAATTTGTTTTGGAGAAGATCGAGCCATGGAAGTTCGCCATGTTTGCTGGCCGAAGTGAGGCCGCGAACGACGAAGTCGCCGGTCTGCGAAGAGGAGAGAGAACGAGACGAACTCGCCGGCGAATTTCGACGAACATGACGCAAATTTCGAACGAATTTCGACGATGATGAAGAGATGATGGTGTTCGGGCGAATTTCAACGATGAATGAGTGAGATTGGGGCGGATGGGGTTTGATTTGGGGGAGAGAGAGAGGAAGGATGAGTGAGAGAGAGGAAGGTTGAGAAAAACGGCGGATGTTTTGGATCTGAAGGAGAAATGACAAGGAAACCCTAGCTGGGCCTTTTATTATTAATTTTAAAAGTCTATTGCTGCGGTTTCTCCTAGGAACCGCAACAATAATTTAAAATATTATTAAAATATTGTTTTTTAATAATATTTTAATCTATTGCTGCGGTTCTGGGTGGGAACCTCAGCAATAGGTCTGGTCAAACAGTCAACGAAATTTGAAAAATTTCCCGTTGACACATATTGATGCGGTTTTCAGCCACAACCGCAGCAATATGTTTAATTTAGATTTTTCCTCTTTTTTTTATGGTTTATTGCTGCGTACGGGTAAAAACGCAGCAATACCACCGCAGCAATAAGCAAAAATTCTACTAGTGTTCGACCAAAACTCATCATCATCCATAGTAGGTTCTGTTGTGGCCGAATTATAAGAGGTTTGGGCGTGCAAGTCTTGAGCCAAATAACAAACTAACTCCTCACGTGTTGTAAGTGTGGTATTGGGGCAGTTCTTAGCAATATGACCAAGGCCTTGACAACGAAAGCATTGAGTTTTCTTACCCTTTAGAGTTGCACTTGAAGGGGCAGTGGTGGACGTGGTTGTTGAGTCGGTTTCCTTTGGCTTATCCCTCGCCAAATCAGTAGTGGAAGGAGGTGTAGTAGGCGTAGGCTCCGAAGGTGCAGCAAGGGTTTTAAACCATGAAGGTTTCTTAAAGCGAGACTCGTTTTGCTGCCTTTCAATTTTGGACGCAAGAATACAAACGTCATCAAACGTTGCATATTGTTGTAGCTCGACCAAATTGGCTATGGATGGTTTTAATCCCACAAGGAAACGAGCTATTTTCTGTTCATCCACTTCATTAATATCACACGCCAAATGTAGGCGCTCAAACTCCTTTATGTACTGCTCCACACTCAAATATGCTTGCTGCAAGGAATTGAGTCGAACAAAAAGCTCCTGTTTGTAGGTGCGTGGCACAAAACGCTTACGCATCTTTGCTTTAAGTGATGACCAGGAATCAATAGAAGGATTTTCTTCACGTTCACGACGCAAACGCATTGAATCGTACCAAAGTGAGGCATATTTCATGAGCTTCAGAATTGCATATGAAAAACGTGAACCATCACTCAATCTTTTGTGATCAAAGTATCGATCTAATCGCCTCTCCCATTCCAAATAGGATTTCGGATATAGGTCTCCATCAAAAGAAGGCAAATCAACCAACTTTATCTCGTCTTCACGTCGTGGCTGGTTTTGTGGTGGTGGTCGTGCAAAGTTGGTGTCACGTTGGAGGTGGTTAAATTGGTTGCCCAACGCACTCATTTGCGCAGTGAGTTGTTGAATCTGCTCTTGGGTGGATTGGAAGGCGGGTGTCCAAGGCTCGGGTTCATAAGGCATGGTGGCAAAAAAAAAAAGAGCAAAGCAGTAGTTTAGGGTGGATAAAAGCAACAGCCACACCACTTGATGTGGATGTTGAAACAAGATGCACGAAATTTAGGCTCTTTATGTAGTTTAGTGGCTTTTGTAGATTAAAGATTGAAACTTTGATGTGTTTTAATGTAAATAGTCGAATTAATTGATGTATTTCAACAATAAAACTCGAATGGTAACAAGGGTTTGGATTCAGCTAGGGTTTGGATTCACTCCTGAAATGGTTTGGATTCTCTCCAGAAATAATTAATTCACACGAATTAAACTCAAAACTCAAACTGATTTTTATTAATGCATGAATGGAAATATATATAGGTTAGAAGAAAGCTACATCAACTAGAAAACATAAAGCATATTCTAACAGAACTAGAACTCTACATAAATAACAATTCTATTTCACATCACATGTCTAACTGAAGAACAACTATTAGTTTTTAACGAGATAATGGATGTTGTAAACAGGCAATTAGGAGGTGTATTTTTTGTATACGGATATGGAGGCATAGGTAAAACATACATTTGGAGGACATTGTGTGCTGCACTCAGGAAGATTGGTGAAATTGTTTTGCTTGTCGCATCAAGTGGAATTGCGTCCCTAATTGTTCCTAGAGGTCGAACTGCTCAGTCAAGGCTTGGACTTCCGTTGAATGTTTGTGAAAACTCTACATGTGTAGGTATTCGGCCAGGTACTGACTTGGCTGCATTGCTCATCAAAACAAAGCTAATTATTTGGGATGAAGCACCAATGATGCACAAATATTGTTTTAAAGCACTTGATAGAAGTTTAAAAGACATTATGCAATCCGTTGATCGAGCTAATTTGCATCGACCATTTGGTGGAAAAGTACTTGTGTTTGGTGATTTAAGACAGATTTTACCAGTGATACCCAAGGGTACCAGGCAGGACATAGTCTTTGCGACCATAAACTCTTCGTATCTATGGGATTCATGTAAGGTGTTGAACCTTACACGCAATATGAGACTTCAATCGTGTTCTTCTCCTTCAAGTGCTAATGAAATCAGGGAGTTTTCCGAATGGATACTAAGCGTTGGCACTAGTGGAAAAAACCTTATCTATCACTTAGTAACAGATTCGATTTTTACAAAACCGCATCCGAAAATCAAAAAAAAAAATGGGAGGGAAAGCTGGCCGGAAAATCTGATCCGGTCTTTTAGTGAACCGGATCAGATTTTAGAAACCGCTCCGGTTTTCTAAAATCTGATCCGGTTCACAAGACCAGATCAGATTTTTCGTTATTTTTTCTAAAGGAAAAACCCGCGTTTCAATTCTCCTTCATCCAATTTCATTTCTTCCCTCCCATGTCTCTCTCTCTCACTCTTTTCTCTCCTCTTACGAACGAAGCTTGGTTCATCAGCGATCTTCACCTCGTCGTTCATCAGCGAAGACAAACAAAGCCAGATCTTCCGGTTTTCACTAAAAAACCGGATCAGTAAATATTTTGGATCTGCAGCGAGCCCATCCGATGCGGACCAAAACCGGATCAGTAAGTCCGGTTTTGACCGCATCGGATGAGCTTTTTTCCACTAGTGTGGAGATGGCAGAGTAGGAGGGCCTAATGATGGAGAAGTGGATATTGAAATCAATGAAGATATCCTTATATACAGAGGAGCTCACCCCATATCATCCATTGTGGAGAGCACATATCCTTCACTCAATAATCACCTTTGGGAAGTTAAATACTTCCAAGAAAGAGCTATTCTAGGTCCAACTAATGATCATGTGTTGTCAACAATTCCAGGTGATGAGAGAATATACTTGAAATCTGATGCAATCTGTAAAGGTGAAGGGAATCTAGGGGCTCATGAAATATATTCTACTGAATTCCTAAACACAATCAAGTGTTCAGGCTTGCCAAATCACATCATCAAGTTAAAAGTTGGTGCGCCAGTCATGCTTCTTCGAAATATTGATCAGACCAATGGATTGTGTAATGGCACGAGACTGGTCATCAAGCATTTAGGCAATCGTGTCCTTGAAGCTACAGTCATTTCAGGTAGCAATGTTGGTGACAAGGTTTTCATCCCACGAATGACACTAACATCGTCTGACTCAACAAAATTTCCTATAAGATTTCAAAGACGGCAATTTCCTGCAGCGATGTGTTTTGCTATGACTATAAATAAAAGTTAAGGACAATCATTGTCGCATGTCGGGTTGTATCTACCTAGGCCAGTTTTCAGCCACGGTCAGCTATATGTCGCAATTTTCAGAGTCACAAGCAAAAGAGGACTAAAAATACTTACATGGGATAAGGAGAATAAGATGTGCAGAACAACAACAAATGTTGTTTATAAAGAAGTGTTCCAAAATGTATAATTTGGTTCAGTTTTTTTCATAGACATTATGTATGTTTTGTTTCTTAATCATGTTACAATAAGTCGACAATTTAGTAACTTATATTGATCTTTGTTTTAAAAATAGGCTTATTAAGCAAAATCTTTCCCGTGCATTTTTACACGGGTCCAAAAACTAGTTTTTCTATTATAAAAATACTCCTCCCCAAAAATAAAAAAGTTTGCTTAAGATGCCGCGTGGAAAAACGAATTAGAAAACGTGTGAGGTGTCACCCGAATATAAGTTCTATTAATACTACTTCATATGTGGCCTCCACCAATGTAGTTAACTTTCCCTTTTCTCTCTCCTCACACAATTCATCTCCATCTCCCCCTCCCCCTCACCAGATCTAGGGTTTCTTGCTTTCCAATCATCAATGGCGTTAGAGTGGGTAGTACTCGGCTACGCTGCAGCTGCAGAAGCAATCATGGTAATCCTTCTAACCCTTCCAGGCCTCGACGGTCTTCGCAAAGGTTTGATCGCCGTTACTCGCAATCTCCTTAAACCATTTCTCTCAATCGTACCGTTTTGTTTGTTCCTACTCATGGATATCTACTGGAAATACGAGACTCGCCCCTCTTGCGAAGCCGATTCTTGCACTCCTTCGGAGTATCTTCGTCATCAGAAATCAATCATGAAAAGCCAACGTAATGCGCTTCTCATTGCTGCTGCTCTTCTCTTTTACTGGATCTTGTACTCTGTTACTGCCTTGGTTGTCAAGATCGAGCTGTTGAATCAACGACTTGAGAGGTTCAAGGCCCGAACTGATTAATTTACCTGTCTCGTCATCTTCTCCTTTTTGTTGTTTTGAGATAACTGGATTTTCCTGATCCTCCGAGTTTAATGTATGTAATCCACTATACTCGTATAATATTATTTTATGTTGGTTTGATTCACTGTTTATCGGATTAATAGACATTTCCAGGATTGCTTGCTTTTTCGGCGTATAATGCTAACTTTAATTGAAATTTATTTATAATGTTGGTGATCCATCTAGCTGATTTTTTTTTTTTTTTGAAAGGAAAGGATCTAGTTGAATTAGCTTATCCACATGACCACATATATATGTTGCTAAGATGGGAATGCTCGACTAGTATATGAGCTTCAGTTGTTGATTTTACCTTTGCAAATGCTTTTGTATATATTGTTTGCTAATTATAGGGTGAGAGGTTGAAGTTGTATCTAAATAATAGATTGCATTTCTAATATAGGCCGTCTCAAAAATAATATGCCACTTTTTATATTTAGCAAGTTTAAGATTGAACTTTGCCATATTACACTTGATTATATTCTTAAGTATAGTGGAGATGAAGTTATGTAAATAGTGAGGTTAATCATGGGATTTCAACTCAGTTTATTTTAAATGAACTCCAATCAAATTTGGCCTATAAATTCAGAGGGAAAAAGCTCTGGAAAATATGTTTGTAGGTGAAGAAACTTATGTGAAGAAACGGAGATATTTGCAACTATTAAGACATTTATTTTCTCTAGTCTACAGTTTATTCTTTTTTTGTTATTTTTTCGTGAAAAACAAACTCTGCTTGGCCAATGGTTTGGTAGCAAGCCAGCAACTCCTTTACCGATTTACCTTTATTGGCTCAAGTACAAGGAGTAAGAATGGGTTATGTGGTGAAGGCAAATGAGTAGCTGAACCTCTTGTTTGCTATCTGGCCGTTTGCCAAATAGCCGAACTCTTATCTATTTCATCCTCGTCTTGTATGATTTTGCATTTTAGTTGGCATAGGTCTAGTATAAGATGCTTACAGTGCCAACTAGAAGTTTGTCTAGATTGTACACTCTACTATGAGAAATATGATGCAGGAAACTGTATGAGCAGTCCTATTAATTTGATCCACCCCATACCACATTTTCTTAACTGGAGGCACATGAGTGGCTTTGTCGTTGATGTGTTCCGGAGTGAGGTGACATGCAATTTTGATGTCTTCTTTCAACCTAGGCCCAATGATATAGGCAAAACACGTTGGAAATGAGCATCTTTTGTGTGGGCAAGTAGTAAATGTGTAATTTATAGAACGCTTAGAATAGGGGTTGGCCTAGTAGCGACTATCAATCTTGCCAAAAGAAAAGAAAATTAGTTGATGTTTTCTTTCACATCTATGGTCTTAGCAATGAACCTGAGATCATGTGTTAGATATAAGTGATGATTTTGCTTGCTGGTAACGATTGTCATGACTGATAAGTGGTGCTTGTGCAAGTCATCATCGGCATTTCGTATTTAAAGTCTAACCAATAAACTGAGATTATCAGATCATGTGTTACCGGTTGATTCCTCAGCCATTCGTTCTCCCCTCTCGGTTGGGCAGCCATGAGAGGAAAATTCGCTTGCTGGCAGAGTTCGTGGTAATTGATAAGTGGTGCTTGTGCGAGTCATGTCTCTTGAGTGTCCCTCGTCCCACTTGATAGAAATGTGAGGGGACGCATGCGGAAGTTTTGATGAACCCTTCATAATATAACAAAATTGCATTTTCATTGATTGCATTAATAAGAATTGTACAACTCACTTATCTCTTTGGTAGAACCCTTGTTTCTACCCTTCTAAATATATATTGGGATATTATCTACATTTATGCTTTTTTCCAATATAACCGATGACCTTAACCCATAAATTAATTAATAGGCCAAATTTCTAAGCCTATAAGTTCGTTTAAGACAAAACTCATGTTATCATACAACATATTTATAGTTGTTGTATTATAGTTTTTAGATTTCCCTACACTTGTCTAATATCTTTGATTTTTACAGGATATTTCTAGATACATCATCACTTGATTTTTCTAGACTACACACACTATATTTTTCATTATACATCTAGATTTTTCTAGATTAACCTCTAATTCCACTTTCTTTGACAGATCCTTTCTTGCATTCTTCTGTATTGTTGTTTCGGCTCTTCAATTACCTTGCTGATACTTGTATGATGCGTCAACTGGAGTTGGATGCTGATTGTGATATCGGAAAAATATTAGGAAACGTGTGGAAAATATTACTTATCTGTGCTCGTTACTTTTGACAAGCCTGAAATTTATGAGGAGCTAGGTATTGTTTTTATGTTGTGTTTGCTTTTCCATCATTCTTGTGCTTTCTTTTGACTGAGATATGTCATGTCTCTAGTCTTACACCTCGTGTGGTAGTAGCTGTGGTGTCTTGGAGCATTATGCTATTCTACCGCATTGCTTCCTGCTTGAAGTTTATTAAAATTCCATGTCCTGAGTATCATACCTTTGTACACTGAGTTTTCTGCTTGTAGCCTTGTTCCATTCAACAATTACTACCACAGTTTTCCTAGGGCCTATTTCACCATGAGCAAGGTATGGGGAGATTGATATATCCATCCTTACTCTATAACTTCTAAGTAGTATAAATCAATAAAGCTTCTGCCTTCTAGTATATGCAGTTCCAGGACAGCTTCATTGCACATCTTGCAGATTTTTCTCCTCTCCTTCTCTCTGTATGCTCAAGTGATAAAATTAGTGAGTTATGAGCTGAACATATTCCAATAATCATTTTGTTCTAGTTTCGAAGGAAGTGAGAAGCTTCGGCTCTGTCTGTTCCTTTTTATGTGCAAGCCAGCAAGGAAATTTGATGCTTGCTTATAAAGATGTAGCTTCTTTGGTTTGGATCCTTTTTAATTCGGTTGAATATAGCAATGAGTTTATAGGGGTATTCTAGTAATGTCAGTTGCTGTGGGGGGCCCTGCTACCTTCCTCTCTCTGGTTTGATTCTAACAGTAAGATTAGAAGAGTCGTTTACTTAGTTTGGCTATTTGACTAAATTATATCTGGCTAACTTTTGCCTCATGAGTAGTTTCAAAAAAACATATTTGCTATTTGACTAAATTATATCCGGCTAACTTTTGCCTCATGAGTAGTGGGACATTTTCTATAAATTCATGTGAAGCCCATTATGATCCTAGGATGATTCTTCAGTGATCATACCAAAATTATGACCACCGAAGTCAACGGAAGTCAAAGCGCTATGCACCACACGTTTTGCCAACTCAATAAGCCATTTTCTTTTTCATTTCTTTTACTAAAATCAGAAATATTTATGATAAATACTTAAAATAATTTTGTAAATTCCAAAAAATTAATAAGAAAATCCTAAAAAATTAATATTTCATTTTTCTGAAATTAATTATTTTGACCAAAAAAACAAAATTTACCCATTTTTTTTCTCTCTCCTCTTTTTCCCCCTGAACCCCGATGAACTACTTCCTTCCCCCGTGTTCTCTCGCACCCATCTCATCTCCTTCCTCGACCATTTTCGATCAATTAACGCTACTCTTTTCACTCATTCAATTAATTTCTTTTTACATACTAGGTTTTTTGTTGGAAGTTCGATTTGTCTTGATTTTTTGATTTAGGTTTATACTCCATTTCGCATGAACAAAACCCTCATGTTCTTCAATCTCGATTTCCGTTTAATCGATTTCGGGGTTCTTTCAGTGTTTTATCAGATTCAACAGGACCTGATTGTTGGCTGTTTCAATTTTGGGAATGGTTCTTGGGTGATGACCCAACTATGGGAATTTCGGTGGTGACCCAGCTATCGGCCTTTGGGTGATGACCCAACTATGGGGATTTGGGTGATGACCCAGCTTTATGTATTTGGGTGATGACCCAACTTTGTGTATTTGGGTGATGACCCAACTATGGGGCTTTGGGTGATGACTCAACTATTATGTTCCAATAACAAAGAAAGATTCAACTATCATGTTGATCCAGCCAACTTAGATTGTGGTTTGTAATCTGGATTCAAATGAACAATGATGTATAATCATGTTTTAGGAAGAATTAAAATTTATGACAAACATTAGATAAAATTGCTAGTATTAATTTTGAAAAAACTGTCATGTTTGGGATCATAATATCATTAGTAACAATATGTGGTTAATAATAATTTAAAATAATAATTCAATGGTATAAACGTCTTTAGGTAGACGTTTGCACCGCGGAACAAACGTTTAAGAAGGCATATGGGCCTTGGCACAAACGTGCCCTAAAAGCATCTGTCATGGATCAAACATCTTTTATTGACTTTTGTGTACAAACACGTTTATGACCACCGATCAAAACGTTTAAAGAGAAATCTGTCATATTTGTATTAAAGATATCATTTTATGTGGTTAATAATAATTCTAAATAACGTAGAAATGGGCAAAAATAGATAAAAAAAAAATGATATAACGATCTAATAAAATCTTTCGCTGCACAGAACAAAATTACAAAAAAGGCCAAACACTGCTCGCCTTGAAAGGATTCGATCCCGCGCCGCATAGATGCAAGTGATTTTCATATCAGGGCTAGTGACCACGGAGACGGGGGTATCAGCACGGCAAATGTTTGTCCCCAGTTGTTTATGTATTATGGTGCGCAAAAGAAAGACAAAAATAAGATACGCGTATGTTTACATGTGCTGATAGGAAAACAGTTTTGACACAGAATAAATGTTTAACTTAGAATGTAGGGTAGCTAAAACACGCTTTCTAATTTCTACTACGAAATAAAGATTAGTGTTTATTAAATACTACCTCCGTATTTTTTAAGTAAGTTGCACCATTTGCTTTTTGGCACTATTCATCAATCAATTTTATTAAGTTATCCCGCACCATTATATAAGAAAAAACATAGTCTTGTGGGGTCTTGTCAGATTTGTCTCAATGCGAACATTCCAAATATCAATTTTTTTTTAATTTTTACTTGCACCTAATAAGAGATATTAACGTTTAAAGAAGTGTCTCGACAAATGTGAAAAAGTAAATGGTGCAACTAAATAAATACAAAGGTAGTATAAAACGCTAGTAAATGACCCCATTTTACACATGATAGCCTTATTAAATTTGCTAGTAATTCAAAGTAGTGGTTAGAGGGTTTCATCATCCAACCAAATATGCCCATACAGAACGTCGGAGGGTTTATTGATCGTTTATCTCAATTGTTATTTCCGAATAATATATAGACATTGACGCCATGGTGAGCCCCTATGGTCCGGGGGTTTTATCCATACTGAGACGCAAGATCCATAGTGTTGTGTAGAATGTCTTGTCTCCTATATATGAATCAATAGTCATTGTGTTGGTCGCTATTTTTTAAAGACATGACCCTAAATATCTTAGGACATGACCCTAAGGAAATCTACCTATTTTAAGCCTAACGTGTTAGGTCACGTGCTTAAATCGACAAATGCAATAATGTCGTGTATTCATTCCTAATTAAGAGACACCAATGGTGATTATTGGACGTTATCTCATTCAAAGTAGTGGTTAGAGGGTTTCGTCCCTTGTACCAAATATGCCAAAGATATAGAGCGTCGGAGGGTTGATTGATCGATCGTATGTCTCAATTTTTCTCTTCGAATAAATCATTCCAAGAAATACAATAACGTCATCCCTCGTACCTTATCGGCTTATTATCCCATGGTGAGCCACTATGGTCCGGGGGTTTCATCCATACCGAGACGCAAGACCCATTGTGTTGTGTAGAATGTCTTGTCTCCTATATATGAATCAATAGTCATTGTGTTGGTCGTTATTATTTAAAGACATGACCCTAAATATCTTAGGACATGACCCTAAGGAAATCTACCTATTCTAAGCCTAAAGTGTTGGGTCATGTGCTTAAATCGACCAATGCAATAATGTCGTGTATTCATTCCTAATTAAGAGACACCAATGGTGATTATTTGACGTTATCTCATTCAAAGTAGTGGTTAGAGGGTTTCGTCCCTTGTACCAAATATGCCCAAGATACGGAGCGTCGGCGGGTATTGATCGATCGTTTGTCTCAGATTTTCTGTCCGAATAAATCATTCCAAGAAATACAATAACGTCATCCCTCGTACCTTATCGGCTTATTATCCCATGGTGAGCCACTATGGTCCGGGGGGTTTCATCCATATCGAGACGCAAGACCCATTGTGTTGTGTAGAATGTATTGTCTCCTATATATGAATCAATAGTCATTGTGTTGGTCGTTATTATTTAAAGACATGACCCTAAATATCTTAGGACATGACCCTAAGGAAATCTACCTATTCTAAGCCTAAAGTGTTGGGTCATGTGCTTAAATCGACCAATGCAATAATGTCGTGTATTCATTCCTAACTATGAAATGTGATTTTAGGAAATGTCCCAGGAACTCTTAGAACAACATGTCCTTATAAAAGTTTGCATTTAATATGTTTCGAATATAATATATATAATGCAAATGAGATGTATGCAATTATTATTGTCTAAACCTATGTGGTTAGCATGAATTACCTATAGTTCACATAATACCAAATATAGTCAATTGTGTTGTGTAGAATGTCTTGCTTCTATGAGTCAATAGCCACTAGGTTGGTCGTTTTTCGAGCATGAAATGCTTTATTTAGGGCATGACGTAGGCTATCTTATAAGACAGCTGGGGACTCTTGGGATCACTTGTGCCAAGAGATTGGTTTAGTCTCCCATCAACCATGCAGTAGGACATATCCCAACCAACGTAGGTCATGTCCTAAAAGAACGACACTTTTGCTTTTACTATTCAAGTACGGTATTGTTCATCCTACACGCATAAGTTAAATGCATTGTTGATTGTTCTCCATATTAATAAATGTATGTGTACTTCACGGTTGTCACCTCCACTCTTACACCCTAGGTAGTTTCCTTTTTATTTTTCTTTTTTCTATTTTACTTAATTAAAGTGGGTTTGTTATCCTTTTTTTCTTTTTTCTATTTTTTGGTGTCCTATCCCTCTTGACATATAGAATACTAGCCTTTATATGCACGCTATGCGTGCGAAATCATATATTCTTTAATTACGTCTAGAATTTTTGTCAAAAATTGTTTACAAAAATTTAAAAGGGGAATCGTAGTTATGTGTTTTTTGAATACTAGCCTTTATATGCACGCTATGCGTGCGAAATCATATATTCTTTAATTACGTCCAGAATTTTTGTCAAAAATTGTTTACAAAAATTTAAAAGGGGAATCGTAGTTATGTGTTTTTTGTTTGCAAATGATGATGAAGATAATATAATGATGAGGAAGAAGTTGTTGTAGTGTAACTTGTTTTTGGGATAAGAGATAAATTAGGGATTTTAATTTATTTTTTTTGTAAATATGGTGGGCACTTGGTAGTTACCCTTCTCTTTTTATTTTTATGCTTTATTTTTGTAAATATGCGCGTGGCAAATGCTTTAGGACATGACTCACTAAGGGTCCGTTATGTTCAACTTATTTTGTCTTATCTTATCTTATAAGATCTTATAAAATCTTATATGATCTTATCTTATCTGATCTTATCTTATCTTATCTTATCTTATCTTATCTTATCTTATCTTATCTTATCTTATCTTATCTTATCTTATCTTATCTTATCTTATCTTATCTTATCTTATCTTATCTTATCTTATAAGATCTTATATAAGTTAAAATAAGTTGAACAGAACGGACCCTAACAATATGTGGTTAATAACAATTCAAAATAACGTAGAAATGGACTAAAATAGATAATCAACAAAAAAATGTATGGTTTACCTTTACCATTTGATCTAATAAAAGTCCTAACGTAGCCTAGGGTGTCACCTAAAATTATTGCCGTGCTCAATAAACGACCAACCCAATATAATGAATCAATTGTCATTTATTTCGTTGTTTTTTCGATCGCAATTATTTTAGGAAATGTCCCTGGAATAAAAGTTTCCATTAAATATGTTTCTAATATAATATATATAATGAAAATTAGATGTATGCAATTATTATTGTCTAAACCTATGTGTTTAGCATGAAATACCTATAGTTCACATAATACCAAACATAGTCATATGCCATTGTGTTGTGTAGAATGTCTTGCTTCTATGAGCCAATAGCCACTAGGTTGGTCGTTTTTCGAGCATGGAATGCTTTATTTAGGACATGACGTAGGCTATCTTAGGTCATCGTCTCCCGATTAGAAGAGATCGGCAAAATCAGGCAAATGATTCTGTATGACGTTATTTTATTTCTTCGAATGATTTCTATCATTGATCGGCGCCCATTTATTACAATTTGAGACTAACGATCAATAAACCCTCCCGCGCTCTAGATGCAAGTGAGTTTCATATCATGGCTAGTGACCACGGAGACAGGGGGTATCAGCACGTCAAATGTTTCTCCCCAATTGTTTATGTATTATGGTACGCAAATGAAAGACAAAAATAAGATAAGCGTATGTTTACATTTGCTGATAGGAAAACAGTTTTGACACAGAATAAATGTTTAACTTAGAATGTAGGGTAGCTAAAACACGCTTTCTAATTTCTACTACGAAATAAAGATTAGTGTTTATTAAATACTACCTCCGTATTTTTTTAGTTGCACCATTTACTTTTTGGCACTATTCATCAACCAATTTTATTAAGTTATCTCGCACCATTATATAAGAAAAAACATAGTCAAGTGTGGTCTTGTTAGATTCGTCTCAATGTGAACATTCCAAATACCAATTTTTTTTTTATTTTTACTTACACCCAATAAGAGATATTAACGTTTAAAGAAGTGTCTCGACAAATGTGAAAAAGCAAATGGTGCAACTGAATAAATACAAAGGTAGTATAAAACGCTAGTAAATGACCCCATTTTACACATGAACCTATTATTTGATTTCCACATTGTTGTCAATATTGTTTCATCCAACCAAATATGCCCAATATACAGAGCGTCGGAGGGTTTATTGATCGTTTGTCTCAATTGCTCTCTCCGAATAAATCATTCCAATAAATAGAATAACGGTTGTCGTTCATTTAGTTGCACAACCGATGGAGATGTTGTGTCGAGCTGTGGAGGGTGAATTGCTGATTTAGGATTGACATGATGATTAGGCACTTGTAGAATGTCACTTCTTAATTAAGTGTGGATAGATAAACATGCAATAAATGGTTTGTTAATATTCTCCAACAGCCAATGAAGGGTACTCTTTGTTTCTTCCTGTATAAGTATCCAAACAAACAAATTAAGGTTACTCTTCTCCTAAAAGTTTAAGGTATACTTATAATTTTCAAGTGATCCCAACTTCATGGAGATGAACGGGTGGAACAAAAACTGTTACTATACAGCAAAAACACGCATTAGGCACATGATGTTTCATGGACGACAAATAAGCTATGGTAAATGTTGTCTAAACTCCTTAATTATTTATTTATTATTGTAGTTATTTACATATGAAAGTAGCGTTATGTGACAATTTTCAGATTTCACCGTCATTATCATCCATGTATCTGCACTAAACCTTTTGAAGATTCCATTTAAATTTCATATTTTTGTTATATTCAGCTGGTAATTAAATTTAACTAGAGTAACTAAATGGGGCATATATTATTTTCATCATAACCTTATGTACTACAGTTATAACAAAAAATGTAACTCTAAAAGATACAGTATATGTGAATGTAACCCTATTTTAAATGCAGTGAAAGTCCCTCAAAAAAAAATGCAGTGACATTTAATTCATGTAAAATTAACATCAACTATTATACCCGCCCTAGCGTCTAGTGTGTGGCCCGGGCGTTGCTTTGGGTGTTACTGTTTAAATTTTTGCATGGTTGAACTTTTGTTTCTATTATTTATGCAAATCGTATTGTGTGCTTTGAATTCGTTTGTAATACCATGTGTTTTGTATGTGGCAATATAAAACAGCTAATCATGACCGAAGTTTAGCGTTATTTTTATTTTTGGTATAGTAGATATATGTCAACTGCAAAAATGAAAATAATACTCCAACTTCATGTTGAATTTCGGGATTATATGATGTAATAAGTGAAAAGAAGATAACCTACTTATTTATACTAATTACAATAGGTAACAAAACTAATGCTAATATGCTATAATTACATCTAACAAAACTAAGTAACAATATTACTAAACTCTAACAACCTAACTAACAACAATAACCAAATTCTAAACTCCAACACTTCATGGATGGAGGAAGGGGACGACGGTCACTATTAGATGAAATGGTAAATGTATCTTAATATTTATTAAGAGGTTAGGGGTTCAATTCAACAAACCAACATGTTTTTTCTGAAAAATCCTGAGGGAGGGTTCCACGTGGAATAAATTTTGACAAGCAACCTTTCAATATATTTGTATAGATATTTACATTTAAAATTTTTAACAAACTTAAAGTATGTAATTAAGGTAAGTATATTTGTTGTTGGTGTAATTAAATAATTGTAAAATTAACAACAACTATTTTAAATGTTCCATGTTTTTCAGCATTAATAAAAAGAACCACATTTGTAAAATTAATATAATTAAGGTATGCATAAATGTTGTTGTTGTAATTAAATAACCGCATATCGGTATATGAATAAGAAATTTCGTGTTCCTATAATAATAAACCAATAATTTCGCCGCAGACTTATTCCCAACATGGTGCATGTACGAGTTCGCCGTAGATAGATTATGTAAGCTGCAACGTCAGTGCTCCGCATTCATGTCGATGGTAAAAAATGTGCTTGGTACGCGTAAGGTAACTGAAATAATGTTCAGCTACGAGAAGCATGATGTGTTGCTGCGGGCTATTAATGGTGATTTCATGTGTCCTCATGATATTGGCCAAATTTGTAACTGGAAGGCTGGAATGGAAGACGTCCACAAAATACATAGGGAACTTCATCGCCAACTTTGGTGGTTCTTAGAAGTCCTTCGTAACTCCACTGGGTCCGCCCAAGTCAGAAACATTTTGGGGAACTCGAATGCTATCCCTGATATTGCAAGTCAGTTTGAAGAAGTTGACAAGTTTTTGACCGAGTTTGAAGAATTTGTTAAGAAAATGGAAGTGGATAGTGATGATGAGAATGTGAACGATAATTCTCCAACTCCGGGGCTTATTACACTTGACGATCTGGTAGCCCAACACGACCAAGCTAAAAATCGTTAAATTATTGTTGAAACTATTATCGATCTATGGTTGTGTTATTATTATTGCTTTAGTTTTTATGTTCGATCTAAGCAAGGTTTGGTGCGTGACTCGGAATTCTTGGCCTGGCTTGAAGAGTAGCTTTCTCTCTTTTGTTTGCTTCTGATCTAAAATGTAGTTGGTGTAGAGGTAGAGTGGAATCCAAGTGTTGTGATATTCTAGTCTAGTTATCACTAGATATTAGGAATTATCACTAATTTTAAAAGCAAATTCCCTATTAAATAAACAAGGACAACGTAAATGGTAAAATAAACAATCGCGTTTTTAGAACCATTGTCAGTTTGTTTAAGGTAATATCCCAATGTTACTTTGGGAGATTGTCTAAACTATTATTATAGGAACTAACTATAAGTTCAGTCATACTATCCTACTTTGATCAAGTAATACGATTCTAGTCTAGTTATCACTAGATATTAGGACCATTAATGCACTAATTTTAAAAGCAACTTCCCTATTGAATAAACAAGGACAACATAAGTGTTAAAATAAACAATCGCATTTTTAGAACGATTGTCCGTTTATTTTAGGTAATGACCCATATTACTTTGGGCGATTACATGAACTATTACTATAGGAACTAACTAATTGAGTCATACTAGCCTACCTTGATCACTTAGTAATATTCTAGTCTAATTATCACTAGAAATTAGGAACCAAATTATGAAGCACTAATTTTAGAAGCAAGTTCCCTATTGAATAAACAATGACAACATAAATGTTAAAATAAACAATCGCATTTTTTATAACCATTGTCATTTTGATTTAGGTAATGGCCCATGTTTCTTTGGGCAATTACCTAAACAATTATTATATGAACTAACTAGTTGAGTTATACTAGCCTACTTTGATCACGTAGAAATATTCTAGTCTAATTATCACTAGAAATTAGAAACCATGATTTGAAAGCACTAATTCTAAATGCAAGTTCCCTATTGCATAACCAAGGACAACATAAATGTTAAAATAAACAATCGGATTTTTAGAACCATTGTCAATTTGTTTTAGGTAATGACCCGTTTTACTTTGGGCGATTACCTAAACTATTATCAAATACCCAAACTACGCTGTTTCATACCGGTCATGTCCTAAAACATTGGCTATTATCATTTGAGAATTAGTAAAGCCTTTTAAGCCTTTTATTAGGACCTTTTGAAAAATTAAGACTTATTAGGTGATGTTCCAAGAAAATAAAAGGACAAGTCCTAAGTGAAAATTCCATAATTTATTTTGCCACTTTTTGTATGTTTTGTCCATTAAGAAATTGAAAAGTTTGAGGAGAGTGTATTGATGGTACACATGGACACAAAACATTTACATTAGAAGTTTGAGGAGAGTGCCACGTGGCACATACACATTCATAGGCACGGCTTTTGATATACTACCTCTGTTCTTTTTCTATTGCAACAATAGAGTTTTCACGCTCGCCAATGCACAACTTTAACAATTAATATCTTTAACTACTTTTTAGTAAAAAATATACAAATTTGATATTTTGAAAGTATAAACCGAGACGAATCTAACAAGATCCCACATGACTATATTTTTCCTTACGTAAAAATCACAAGAGATAGTGAAAGGGCGGAGAGTGAATAGTGTAAAAATCTCATTGTTGCAATAGAAAAAGAAAGGAGGAAGTTTTTGTATAGATGTTGTGTAGTTATAAGGTATCGGAGACGTGACCTTTGAAATGAAAAATTAAAGCTTAACCATGAATCCAACATAACATTATTGCTTATTATTTCAAAATAAAATATAATAAAGTTTGTAATTATATCTCATTAAAAGACTTACACAAGTAGTTAGATACTTAGATACCTAACAAGTAGTTAGATACTTACACAAGTTTTTGTTTGGTCAATTTACAACTGAAAGAATCTTGTGTTGGGATCATGTAAATGCCAAAATACTTAGTTTTTTTTTGACATCGAGAAAATTTACATTAATATAATGGAGTACATTTTAGTTTTTGATGATTACTTTTCATATGGTTTAAAGTGTAATTAAGGAGAAGCATATGGGCCTTGGCCCAAATGTACCCTAACAATATGTGGTTAATAATAATTCAAAATAACGTAGAAATGGGCTAAAATAGATAATCAACAAAAAAATGTATGGTTTACCTTTACCATTTGATCTAATAAAAGTCCAAATGTAGCCTAGGGTGTCACCTAAAATTATTGCCGTATGAGCCAATATCCACTAGGTTGGTCGTTTTTCGAGCATGGAGTGATTTATTTAGGACATGACGTAGGCAATCTTAGGTCACCGTCACCCGATTAGAAGAGATCGGCAAAATCAGGCAAATGATTCTGTATGACGTTATTTTATTTCTTCGAATGATTTCTATCATTGATCGGCGCCCATTTATTACACTTTGAGACTAACGATCAATAAACCCTCCCGCGCTCTGGATCTTGGCCATATTTCGTAGGATGAAAACCCTCTACAAAGCGTGTTTTAGCTACCCTACATGCAAAGTTATAAATTTATTTAGTGTCAAATATATATATAAATCGACCTATGCAATAATGCCATGTATTCATTCCTAATTAAGAGACACCAATGGTGATTATTGGACGTTATCTCATTCAAAGTAGTGGTTAGAGGGTTTCATCCAACCAAATATGCCTAAGATACAGAGCGTCGGAGGGTTTATTGATCGATCGTTTGTCTCAATTGTTCTCTCCGAATAAATCATTCAAGAAACACAATAACGTCATCCCTCGTACCTTATCGTCTTATTATCCCATGGTGAGCCACTATGGTTCGGGGGTTTCATCCATACCGAGACGCAAGAGCCATTGTGTTGTGTAGAATGTCTTGTCTCCTATATATGAATCATCAGTCATTGTGTTGGTCGCTATTATTTAAAGACATGACCCTAAATATCTTAGGACATGACCCTACGGAAATCTACCTATTATATGATTTCCACATTAAGTCATACGGTGTTCTAAGCCTAAAGTGTTGGGTCTGGTGCTTAAATCGACCAATGCAATAATGTCGTGTATTCATTGCTAATTAAGAGACAGCAATGGTGATTATTGGACGTTATCTCATTCAAAGTAGTGGTTAGAGGGTTTCGTCCCTTGTACCAAATATGCCCAAGATACAGAGCGTCGGAGGGTTTATTGATCGATAGTTTGTCTCAATTGTTTTCTCTGAATAAATCATTCCAAGAAATACAATAACGCCATCCCTCGTACCTTATCGGCTTATTATCCCATGGTGAGCCACTATGGTTCGGGGGTTTCATCCATACCGAGACGCAAGAGCCATTGTGTTGTGTAGAATGTCTTGTCTCCTATATATGAATCAATAGTCATTGTCTTGGTCGCTATTATTTAAAGACATGACCCTAAATATCTTAGGACATGACCCTAAGGAAATCTACCTATTTTAAGCCTAAAGTGTTGGGTCATGTGCTTAAATCGACCAATGCAATAATGCCATGTATTCATTCCTAATTACGAGACACCAATGGTGATTATTGGACGTTATCTCATTCAAAGTTTAATGGTTAGAGGGTTTCGTCCCTTGTACCAAATATGCCCAAGATACAGAGCGTCAGAGGGTTTATTGATCGATTGTTTGTCTCAATTGTTCTCTCAAAATAAATCATTCCAAGAAATACAATAACATCATCTAATCAATAGTCATTGTGTTGGTCGCTATTATTTAAAGACATGACCCTAAATATCTTAGGACATGACCCTAAGGAAATCTACCTATTATTTGATTTCCACATTAAGTCGTACGGTGTTCTAACCCTAAGTACAATATATAGGCATAAATCATGGATGATTTATAAATTAGTTTATGGAGAACAATCAACAGTGCTGAGTTAGGGTGTAACAATGTTATCTTCTGCTCCATGGAATAGGAACAGCTGTTCAAGTTATCCGTGTAGGATGAACACCGTATTTGGATAGTCAAAACAATACTGTACTTCGTAAGCCTTTTAGGGTTGATAATAAGACTAAGCGTTTTAGGGTTGATAATAAGACTATGATCACTAGTTACATAAAGGTTTGCTTTTGCTAACATTAAGATTCAATGTCTATCCTGCAGCAAACAGGGAAATCCAAAAACAAAGACAAACACCACCACAGCTGGTCCTATGCCATGCAGCAGAAGAAAACATTATTACACCCTAACTAAGCCATTGAATGCACTCTTGGGTAGCCATTGTTATAAGTGTATGTGTACTTCACGTGTCACTTCCATTCTTATCAATCTACCTTCTCTAATTTAATGCAGTTTCTCTATTTCAAATTCCTAAGTCAAGATAATAAATGTATATCTTTGTAAAAATGAGCTACTACTGATATTTATTGTAGTAGGCACCGTCTAACCTGTTTAGCTGAAGATGTGATTATATTGGTGATTAATTTGAAACTAAACCAATTTTTTACGGCAAATGACCCCAAGAATAATGACTTAATTATATCAAATAATGTTCGTAGTATATAAAATAATGTCAACAAATAATCTCTACATGGAAAAACTTTGTTTACCCATATCATTATCAAAAGATATCAATGCAAAACACTAATAACGCAAGGCAATGAAAGGCCTAGCTGAGTAGTAGGTGGTCTAAGAGCTTAGAGGAGTTCATTATTTTGCAAAGAGCATTGAATGAAATTATCGTATAGTGTTGTTCTGCTTGGGCCTCTTTGATCCTTAATTAATACTAATACAGTTGTAAATATTATTTTTGATAACAATACAATTGTTAAAATACAATTGTAATTATTATCAATAAAAAATGCAATTATCTTTAGCTAACCTACACTGATACTAAACTGATATGCAAATTTACAAATTTAAAGTGATACTACACTAATTATCGAAAATGTAGTTATAAGTAAATTTTCTTGAGTCATGTCCTATTATAGCCTAGGTCGTGGCCTAAATTCAATGCCATGCTCAATAAATGTCCAATCCAATGGCTATTGATTCATATGAGGCATTAAATTATAATTGATGTTCAACAAATATGATTAGACAATAATAAATGTATTCATATCATTTGCATTATAGGAAATATAGTTACAGGTAAATTTTTTAAGGACATGTCCTAGGATTTCCTGGGTCATTGCGTACAAACATTATCAATTGCTTTGGTCGATTTATGCGAGTGGCAAACTCTTTAGGACATGAATAAATATCTTAGGACATGACCCTAAGGAAATCTACCTATTATTTGATTTCCACGTTAAGTCGTACGGTGTTCTAAGCCTAAAATCGACCAATGCAATAATGTCGTGTGTTCATTCCTAATTAAGAGACACCAATGGTGATTATTGGACGTTATCTCATTCAATGTAGCGCTTAGAGGGTTTCATCCAACCACATATGCCCAAGATACAGAGCGTCGAAGGGTTTATTGATCCATGCAACATTATAGGCTTAGAGCATTGGAGGTATAATTCACATAATACCAAATATAGTCATATGCAATTGTGTTGTGTAGAATTTCTTACGTCATTGATTCAAGGTAAATTCCCAATGGTAGGCTCCTATTCTTGAGAATTCCCAATGGTAGATTCAACTTTTTTTTCTTCCCATTGCTAGGCCTCAGTTTTCCTAATTTACCCAAATGGACCCAAATGTAGCATTAATTAGCTTAAACGTTAGTTTCATGTTTAGTTTTAATACTTCTATTAAGTTTTGTCTAAGCCCTACTAACCATGATTTATTTAGAGGTAATAGCAAATAACAACACCAACCATATCCAATCACACCACTATAACAGTAGGCAGTATAAATCATCCTACCCAGTATCTTACAATGCTTAACATGATTGAAATTAATAGAGAGTTACTAACATGAAACCTTAGCATATGCTTCAATAAAAACCACAATAAACACATATTTTATACTGGGTAAACTAATTCATCCAAAAAAAAATATTAGGTATAAAAAGATTAAGAGCATATCAGAAGATACTCATATAATTAATGCAATGTGCGTGTGAATTATAACCTTAAATTAGACTTGATTAAACTGTGCGCTATACTTGATTTTTGGAAGCTAAATTACGTTAATTATATGTTAAGGAGGGACTAATGAACGTTTAAGCCTAATTAATGCTATATTTAGGTAATTTAGGAAAACTGAGGCCTAGCAATGGGAAGAAAAAAAAATTGAATCTACCATTGGGAATTCTCAAGAATAGGAGCCTACCATTGGGAATTACCCTTGATTCAATAGCCATTGGGTTGGTCGTTTTTTGAGCATGGCAATTATTTTAGGACATGCCCCATGCTATTTAAGGATATGACTTGACAACTTTTACCTATACCATTGTTTTGTTGCAAAACATTAAATAATTAGATATATATACATTTACTTTTTTTTATTCACCATGTAAATGATTTTAGGTCATGACCTAGGCTACGTTAGGACATGACCTAAGAAAATTTACTTCTTATGGTCGAATATACTTGACTCCGGTTACATAAAACATTCATTGGGATTTGTGGGAGGGAGTTAATTCTTTCTCCAAGAGGCATAAGTTCATAACTCCTCTAGGCTGTTAGACTACCTACTATTCAATTAGGCCTTTCATTGGCTTGCGTTATATTAGTATCTTTTAATTCAATAATTCTCTTTTTATAATGAAACTAGTCTTTTGGCCCGGGCGATGCCCCTGGTCAGTTACAATTATCAAATATATTATTATTTACAAATTTCATAATTGATTTTATTAGCTTTTCATAATATTTAGTCTATTGCGAAATTGAAAAATGGATGTTTTGGCATGATAAGTTGTTTAAAAAAATTTCTAAAGAATTTGGGATAAACATTTATTTTAGGAAATATCCCAGGAAATCTTAGGAAGTGTCCTTATAATATTTTCCTACAAATATATTTCCATATATTGTGTTTGCAAACTTATGAATTTAGGATATGATTACTTCTTACTTTTTTGACAATAATACTTGACAATTTTCCTTCATCAAATAGTTATATTCCTTTTTATTATTTCCTAAAATCGTATAATATCAAATACCGCATCAAAAAATATAAATAAAATCGTATTTTACGTTATATAGAAAAAAAATTAAAATAACATAATATATTATATTAACTCAACATAATTAATGTTTTTTTAATACTCTATTAGTAGTTGGTAGGTGTAGCAAATGTCTGGATGTCCCCTTGCATTAGTGTTTTTCATTAAATTATCTTTTTTTATAAGTTTGAATTTTGTTAAAACTGCCTCGTAAACTACCTAAGTTTGAAGTTCATTTAATTTTGCATTACAACGTTTGAATTTTTTTAAGAGAGAGAGAGAGGAAAGGAACTGTGGAAGGCAAGTGTGACTGTCAACAAACATCTTCATTTGTTCCCCTCAAAAATAAAAAAAAATCTTCATTAATTCATCTTCTTCAACAGAAAAACCAACTTCTTCAAAGATAAGCGTGTGAGAAATATGGGTAGAGTACGTCGGCTGCAAGTGCAACCATGGTCTTCTAAGCGTGTGAGGAGTACGGCTAGAGTACGTCGGCTGCAACCACGGCGTGAAGACCTTACAACTGCGAATTTCACAACTGGTTACCAAGTCCCCCAAGATGCTACTACGATTGTTATCACAATTATGAGTTTAGTGAGTGGGGATCCTGGTATAAGGATGACTATGTTCGAAAACCTTCCGCTCAACATTACGTTCCAAAGATATGCTGATTGGGTGAATTACGCCCGGCAGGATTGCGAATTCAGATTGGGGGGAGAACTGATGGATGGCAACCAAAGCCCTTTGGATCTTCAAAGGCCTATTGACTCTCCAATCTTCGTAACTGGAAATGTAAGAAACTTCCTCTTCACCATTGACCAACGTTTGTTTTTATTTTCTTGTATTCTTATAACCGCTCTTTCTGTATTAGAAACCTTCCATGAACATGGCAAGCCATATAATACGCTTCACAATTACTCTGTTAGGGTCAAAACCGCATTTTAGTACAGAGGTCACCGTCTCCCGATCAGATAACATAGGCAAAATCAGGCAAATGTGGGCCGATTTTTCGGGGAAGAGAGTGGAGAATGTACGTCTGTTCAGCAGTATACATGGATGTTTGGAAGACGACCTAAAGGTTTGCCACTGCCTGATCGACAATAATAGCTTCGTCAGGGCCCAAGAACTTCCCATGGATCCTGGCCAATAGCCTATTTGATGTTATACGTAGTAACAAATTTAGTGTTATCAGGATTGCTCTACATTTTAGTATGTATGTCTGTTTAATTAAGAATATAAGATTGACTATGTATGTCTGTTTAATTAAGAATATATGATTGACTATATCTATACTTGTGGATTTGTTTAAGTTTTTCATATGTTTCGTTCATATCAAATTTAATTTAGGGTTTTTTGTCAGAAAGTACCTAATAAAATACAAGTTTTGTAGGGAAGGACCTAATAAAAAATTTTTTGTCTAAAAAGATCTATTAAAATACTTTCGATTGTTAATAGGAACCAGTTTCTGAATTTTAGGCTAAAAAACCCTATTATTTTTTCAGAAATTGAAGGAAAATGTTTTCGAAATCATCTTCAAGCAATAAAATTCCTGTCAAATGTAGTTATGGTGTCCCAATTGTAAAAAGTCAACGCCGAAATATGGTAATTTTGGCCTGAAATTCATAAACTGGTTCCTATTAACAATCGAAAGTATTTTAATAGGTCTTTTTAGACAAAAAAATTTTTATTAGGTCCTTCCCTACAAAACTTGTATTTTATTAGGTACTTTCTAACAAAAAACCCTTTAATTTACACTTCCCATAAACGACAATAATGGTCTCACTTTTACGTAAAATATAGTCTGTTTGGTTCATTTGTCTCGAGAAATTGGTTTTGTCTCCCTCGGATAATCATATCTTAGGTCAGGTCCTAAGACTTCCTTGGTGATGTCCTAAAACTAATGCTTTGATTGTATAGCCATACGGAAGACGGAAGTAATCAATCGTACTGAGAAGGATGTCTTTTTTTGTCATCTGTGTTAATAGTTTTTCTTTTTCTTTCACATAATCGTCAACTTCTAACTACGAAAGTCTTAATTATACGACATGGGTGGATGTTTTTCGCGCATGGCAATTATTTTATTTATTTTCCAATCGTATGTGGCTAGCATGAATTAGTTCAGTAGTTCACATAAAAACCTATGCAGTCAAATCCATGGTTTTGTGTAGAGTTTCTTGCATCCTATGAATCAATAGTAATTAATTTGGTTGATTTTGAGGATCGTATTTATTTTAGGAAATGTCCCGGGAAATCTTAGGACGTGCCCTTATAATATTTTCCTATAAATATATTTCCTATATGTAATGCAAATAACGTCATCCCTCGTACTTTATCGGCTTATTGTACCTTATATTTCCTACATATTTACGAATAAATCATTCCAAGAAATACAATAACGTCATCCCTCGTACCTTATCGGCTTATTATCCCATGGTGAGCCACTATTGTCGGGGGGTTTCATCCATACCGAGACGCAAGAGCCATTGTGTTGTGTAGAATGTCTTGTCTCCTATATATAAATCATTAGTCATTGTGTTGGTCGCTATTATTTAAAGAGATGATCCCCAAGTGATTATTGGACGTTATCTCATTCAAAGTAGTGGTTAGAGGGTTTCATCCAACCAAATATGCCCAAGATGGAGCGTCGGAGGGTTTTTTGATCGTTTGTCTCAATTGTTCTCTCCGAATAAATAATTCCAAGAAATACAATAACATCATCCCTCGTACCTTATCGGCTTATTATCCCATGGTGAGCCACTATGGTCCGGGGGTTTCATCCATACCGAGACGCAAGACCCATTGTGTTGTGTAGAATGTCTTGTCTCCTATATATGAATCAATAGTCATTGTGTTGGTCGCTATTATTTAAAGACATGACCCTAAATATCGTAGGACATGACCCTAAGGATAGACCTATTGTTTGATTTCCACATTAAGTTGTACGGTGTTCTAAGCCTAAAGTGTTGGGTCATGTGCTTAAATTCACCAATGCAATAATGTCGTGTATACATTCCTAATTAAGAGACACCAATGGTGATTATTGGACGTTATCTCATTCAAAGTAGTGGTTCAAGGGATTCATCCAACCAAATATGCCCAAGATACAGAGCGTCGGAGGGTTTATTGATCATTAGTCTTAATTGTGCTCTCCGAATAAATCATTCCAATAAATATAATACCCTAAACCCTAAACTCTAAACCCTAAACCCTCAACCCTTATCGGCTTATTATCCCATGGTGAGCCACTATGGTCCGAGGGTTTCATCCATACCGAGACGCAAGAGCCATTGTGTTGTGTAGAATGTCTTGTCTCCTATATATGAATCAATAGTCATTGTATTGGTCGCTATTATTTAAAGACATGAGCCCCAAGTGATTATTGGACGTTATCTCATTCAAAGTAGTGGTTAGAGGGTTTCATCCAACCAAATATGCCCAAGATACAGAGCGTCGGAGGGTTATTGATCGTTTGTGTCAATTGTTCTCTTCGAATAAATCATTCCAAGAAATACAATAACGTCATCCCTCGTACCTTATCGGCTTATTATCCCATGGTGAGCCACTATGGTCTGGGGGTTTCATTCATACCGAGACGCAAGAACCATTGTGTTGTGTAGAATGTCTTGTCTCCTATATATGAATAAATAGTCATTGTGTTGGTCGCTAGTATTTAAAGACATGACCCTACATATATTAGGACATGACCCTAAGGAAATCTACCTAGTGTTTGATTTCCACATTAAGTCGTACGTTGTTCTAAGCCTAAAGTGTTGGGTCATGTGCTTAAATCGACCAAGCAATAATGTCGTGTATTCATTCCTAATTAAGAGATATCAATGTTGATTATTGGACGTTATCTCATTCAAAGTAGTGGTTAGAGGGTTTCAACCAACCAAATATGCCCAAGATACAGAGCGTCGGAGGGTTTATTGATCGTTTGTCTGAATTGTTCTAATACAATAACGTCATCCCTTGTTCCTTATCGGCTTATTATCCCATAGTGAGCCACTATGGTCCGGGGGTTTCATCCATACCGAGACGCAAGAGCCATTGTGTTGTGTAGAATGTCTTGTCTCCTATATATGAATCAATAGTCATTGTGTTGGTCGCTATTATTTAAAGACATGATCCTAAATATCTTAGGACATGACCTTAAGGAAATATACCTATTATTTGATTTCCACATTAAGTCGTACGGTGTTCTAAGCCTGTTGGGTCATGTGCTTAAATCGACCAATGCAATAATGTCGTGTATTCATTCCTAATTAAGAGACACCAATGGTGATTATTGGTCGTTATTTCATTCAATGTAGTGGTTAGAGGGTTTCGTCCTTTTTTTTTCTCTTTTCTTAAAAAAATGAGTGAATGCAATTAGTAATTATCTTTAGTTATTAGGGGTAATTTGGCAAAGAGGGTGGAAATGTCCCAAGAAATCTTAGGACGTCTCCTTATTTGATTTCCACATTAAGTCGTATGGTATCTATACTATCTATCAATCTATACTATATATATTAAAAGGTGTTCCTATCAACAGAACGGTGCCACGTGGCACTATTCACTATATATGCGTCACGTAGCTTCGCCACATCATCTTATATGCCATGTAGATTGTTACGTCATCTTACAAAATAAATATTATTTGCCTTTAAATTTGAACATGCGACCTCTTGCAAAGAGAAGTTTGTCCTTACCATCTCAACCAACTTTTTTTAGTGCTTCATATATCCACATAATGTTCATTGCAAAAATAAAGTAAATTAAATGTTTACATATCAATTGTGAAGAAGAAAAAAGTAAATGTTTGTTGTTGTAATTAATTAAATAACCGCATATCGGCATATAAATAAGAAATTTCGTGTTCCTATAATAATAAACCAATAATTTCGCCGCAGACTTATTCCCAACATGGTGCATGTACGAGTTCGCCGTAGATAGATTATGTAAGCTGCAACGTCAGTGCACCGCATTCATGTCGATGGTAGAGAATGTGCTTGGTGCGCGTAATGTAACTGAAATAATGTTCAGCCGTGAGAAGCAGGATGTGTTGCTGCGGGCTATTAATGGTGATTTCATGTGTCCTCATGATATTGGCCAAATTTGTAACTGGAAGGCTGGAATGGAAGACGTCCACAAAATACATAGGGAACTTTATCGCCAACTTTGGTGGTTCTTAGAAGTCCTTCGTAATTCCAGTAGGTCCGCCCAAGTCAGAAACATTTTGGGGAACTCGAATGCTAATCCCTGATATTGCAAGTCAGTTTGAAGAAGTTGACAAGTTTTTGACCGAGTTTGAAGAATTTGTTAAGAAAATGGAAGTGGATAGTGATGATGAGAATGTGAACGATAATTCTCCAACTCCGGGGCTTATTACACTTGACGATCTGGTAGCCCAACACGACCAGGCTAAAAATCGTTAAATTATTGTTGAAACTATTATCGATCTATGGTTGTGTTATTATTATTGCTTTAGTTTCTATGTTCGATCTAAGCAAGGTTTGGTGCGTGACTCGGAATTCTTAGCCTGGCTTGAAGAGTAGCTTTCTCTCTTTTGTTTGCTTCTGATCTAAAATGTAGTCGGTTTCGCGACTTTTCTTTTGTAAATTGTAATGCTACCATTGTAATCTGGCTTCATGCCATAATTAATGGAATCCTAAAATTATATATATAAAAAAAAATCTTTCTTTGAAAAGTTAAATTAGTGGACGTTATCTCAGTCAAATTAGTGGTTAGAGGGTTTCATCCACCCAAATATGCCCAAGATACGAGCGTCGTAGGGTTTATTGATCGTTTGTCTCAATTATTCTCTCCAAATAAATCATTCCAAGAAATACAATAACGTCATACCTCGTACCTTATCGGCTTATTATCCCATGGTGAGCCACTATGGTCCTGGGGGCTTCATCCACACCGAGACGCAAAAGCCATTGTGTTGTGTAGAATGTCTTGTCTCCTATATATGAATCAATAGTCATTGTGTTGGTCGCTATTATTTAAAGAGATGAGCCCCAAGTGATTATTGGACGTTATCTCATTCAAAGTAGTGGTTATAGGGTTTCATCCAACCAAATATGCCCAAGATGGAGCGTCGGAGGGTTTTTTGATCGTTTGTCTCAATTGTTCTCTCCGAATAAATCATTCCAAGAAATACAATAACGTCATCCCTCGTACCTTATCGGTTTATTATCCCATGGTGAGCCACTATGGTCCGTGGGTTTCATCCATACCGAGACGCAAGACCCATTGTGTTGTGTAGAATGTCTTGTCTCCTATATATGAATCAATAGTCATTGTGTTGGTCGCTATTATTTAACGACATGACTCTAAATATCTTAGGACATGACCCTAAGGAAATCTACCTATTATTTGATTTCCACATTAAGTCGTACGGTATTCTAAGCCTAAAGTGTTGGGTCATGTGCTTAATTAAATCGACTAATGCAATAATGTCATGTATTCATTCCTAATTAAGAGACACCAATGGTGATTTTTAGACACCAATGGTGATTATTCAATTCATCCTAATGCAATAATGTCATGTATTCATTCCTAATTAAGAGACACCAATGGTCATCCAACCAAATATGCCTAGGACACAGAGCGTCGGAGGGTTTATTGATTGTTCCAAGAAATACAACAACATCATCCCTCGTACCTTCTCGGCTTTTTTATCCCTGAGATGCAAGAGCCATTGTGTTGTGTAGAATGTCATGTCTCTTATGAATCAATTGTCAATGTGTTGGTCGCTATTATTTAAAGACATGACCCTAAATATCTTAGAATATTACCTAAGGTAAAAACTTTGTCTACCCACCGGGTAGACTACCCACAAGGCCACAACTAATAAAACTTGCATTGTTGGGGTTTGTGATAGTTGAATCCAACTCAACATAATTAATGTTTTGTCTACAGTTTCTTGCTTTCTATGAATCAATATTAAGTCTTAATTGGTTGTTTTTTGAGGATCGCATTTATTTTAGGAAATATCCCAGGAAATCTTAGGATGTGTCCTTATAATATTTTCCTACAAATATATTTCCAGATATTGTGTTTGCAATCTTGTGAATTTAATGGGTGAATAACTATGAAATGTGATTTTAGGAAATGTCCCAGGAACTCTTAGAACAACATGTCCTTATAAAAGTTTCCATTAAATATGTTTTGAATATAATATATATAATGCAAATGAGATGTATGCAATTATTATTGTCTAAACCTATGTGTTTAGCATGAATTACCCATAGTTCACATAATACCAAATATAGTCAATTGTGTTGTGTAGAATGTCTTGCTTCTATGAGTCAATAGCCACTAGGTTGGTCGTTTTTCGAGCATGAAATGCTTTATTTATGGCATGACGTAGGCTATCTTATAAGACAGCTGGGGACTCTTGGGATCACTTGTGCCAAGAGATTGGTTTAGTCTCCCATCAACCATGCAGTAGGACATATCCCAACCAGCGTAGGTCATGTCCTAAAACAACGACACTTTTGCTTTTACTATTCAAGTACGGTATTGTTCATCCTACACGCATAAGTTAAATGCACTGTTGATTGTTCTCCATATTAATAAATGTATGTGTACTTCACGGTTGTCACCTCCACTTTTACACCCTAGGTAGTTTCCTTTTTATTTTTCTTTTTTCTATTTTACTTAATTAAAGTGGGTATGTTACCCTTTTTTTTCTTTTTTCTATTTTTTGGTGTCCTATCCCTCTTGACATATAGAATACTAGCCTTTATATACACGCTATGCGTGCGAAATCATATATTCTTTAATTACGTCTAGAATTTTTGTCAAAAATTGTTTACAAAAATTTAAAAGGGGAATCCTAGTTATGTGTTTTTTGAATACTAGCCTTTATATGCACGCTATGCGTGCGAAATCATATATTCTTTAATTACGTCTAGAATTTTTGTCAAAAATTGTTTACAAAAATTCAAAAGGGGAATCGTAGTTATGTGTGTTTTGTTTGCAAATGATGATGAAGATAATATAATGATGAGGAAGAAGTTGGTGTAGTGTAACTTGTTTTTGGGATAAGGGATAAATTAGGGATTTTAATGTTTTTTTGTAAATATGGTTGGCACTTGGTAGTTACCCTTCTCTTTTTAATTTTATGCTTTATTTTTGTAAATATGCGCGTGGCAAATGCTTTAGGACATGACTTACTAAGGGTCCGTTATGTTCAACTTATTTTGTCTTATCTGATCTTATAAGATCTTATAAAATCTTATATGATCTTATCATATCTTATCTTATCTTATCTTATCTTATCTTATCTTATCTTATCTTATCTTATCTTATCTTATCTTATCTTATCTTATCTTATCTTATCTTATCTTATCTTATCTTATCTTATCTTATCTTATCTTATCTTATCTTATCTTATAAGATCTTATATAAGTTAAAATAAGTTGAACATAACGGACCCTAACAATATGTGGTTAATAACAATTCAAAATAACGTAGAAATGGGCTAAAATAGATAATCAACAAAAAAAATGTATGGTTTACCTTTACCATTTGATCTAATAAAAGTCCTAACGTAGCCTAGGGTGTTTAGCATGAAATACCTATAGTTCACATAATACCAAATATAGTCATATGCCATTGTGTTTAGCATGAAATACCTATAGTTCACATAATACCAAATATAGTCATATGCCATTGTGCTGTGTAGAATGTCTTGCTTCTATGAGCCAATAACTACTAGGTTGGTCGTTTTTAGAGCATGAAATGCTTTATTTAGGACATGACATAGGCTATCTTAGGTCACCGTCTCCCGGTTAGAAGAGATCGGCAAAATCAGGCAAATGATTCTGTATGATTTATTTTATTTTTTCGAATGATTTCTATCATTGATCGGCGCCCATTTATTACAATTTGAGACTAACGATCAATTAACCCTTCCGCGCTCTGGATCTTGGCCATATTTCGTAGGATGAAAACCCTCTACAAAGCGTGTTTTAGCTACCCTACATGCAAAGTTATAAATTTGTTTAGTGTCAAATATGTTTTATCTTTAGGAAATATCAAATACGCAGATCAAATGTTTGTCGTGCATTTAGCAACTGTATTACATAATCAATTGGGGAAAACTATTATATGTTCTCATACCCCTTTCTCCGTGGTCAATAATTTTGATGCGAAACTCCTATGCAACTATGCGGCGCGGGATCGATTTCTCATGCGGGCAAGCAGATTATGTCCCTTTTTTAAATGATGTTCAGGCCTACGTTTTATTTTCATTTTCGCCGTGTCCTTATATTTTCTTCGCACATTATAAAATGGTTTAATTTTAGTTGCACAACCGATGGAGATGATGTTGTGTCTAGCTGTGGAGGGTGAATTGCTCATTTACGATTGACATGATGGCTAGGCACTTGTACAATGTCACTTCATTCCAATAAATGGTTTGTTAATACTCCAACTGCCAATATCTTATGATCTACTCTTTCCCTAAATTGGAGAGAGTATCCTTTGTTTCTTCCATTATGTATCCAAACAAACAAATAAAGGTTACTCTTCTCCAAATTATCAAATAGTAAAAGGTTACTCTTCTCCTAAAACTTTAAGGTATACTTATAATTTTTAAGTGATCCAAACTTCATGGAGATGAACGGGTGTAACATAGAGTGTTGTCCCCCAGCAAAAACACGCATTATGTGGAGGATGAAACATGGATGTGAAGTAAGCTCTGGTAAATTTTTCCTTATATGTTTATTTATTATTGTAGTTATTTACATATGAAAGTAGTGTTATGTGACGATTTCCAAATTTCACCGTCATTATCATCCATGTATCTGCATATTTTTGTTATATTCAGCTGGTAATTAAATTTAAGTAGAGTAATTAAATGGGGCATATTTTATTTTCCTCATAACCTAGGTATGTATATTTGTTGATGTTGTAATAAAATAATTGTAAAATTAACATCAGCTATTTTAAATGTTCCATGTTTTTCACGCAAGGTATGTATATTTGTTGCTGTTGGCAAAAATTTATAAAGGTAAGGGTCATGTAATTAAGGTATGTGTATTTGTTGCTGTTGTAATAAAATAATTGTAAAATTAACATCAGCTATTTTAAATGTTCCATGTTTTTCACGCATTAATAAAAAAACCACATTTTTAAAATTAATATAAATTAAGGTACGTAGATTTGTTGTTGTTGTAATTAAATAACCGCATATGAAAAAGATATTTCGTGTTCGGTAACAATAAACCAATTATTTCGTGGCGACTTACCCCAACATGGTACATGTACGAGTTTTCCGTAGATAGATTATGTACGCCGCAACGCGCACTCGCATTCATGTCAATGGTAGAGCAAGTGCTTGGTTCGCTTAAGATAACCGAAATGATGTTAAGATGCGAGAAGCATGATGTGTTCTGCGGCTATTAATGGTGATTTCATGTGTCCTCATGAGATTGGCAAAATTTGTAACTCGGAAGGTCGGAATGGAAGACGTCCACAAAATACATAGGGAACTTGATCGCCAACTTAGGGGCTCTTAGAACTCCTTCGTAATTCCATTGGGTCCGTCCAAGTCGAAACATTTTGGGGAACTCGAATACTATCCTTGATATTGCAAGTCAGTTTGAAGAAGTTGACAAGTTTTTGACCGAGATTGATGAATTTGTTAAGAAAATGGAAGTGGATAGTGATGATGAGAATGTGAACGATAATTCTCCAACTCCGGGGCTTATTACACTTGACGATCCGGTAGCCCAACACGATCAGGCTACAAAAAATTAAATTATTGTTCAAACTATTATTCGATCTATGGTTGATTGGTTGTGTTATTATTATTGCTTTAGTCTTTATATGAAAAGTTAAATCTTTATTTGGTACCAGAAAGCATTTTTAAGCTTTCCTACTCTGATATGAAATGTTACAAATTAACCAAAATTTTCAGCGATGTTATTGAACAATTCAAAATATGTCACCTTCAATTTAAAAAGATAATAACAACTACAAAAGAACCTCAATTATTTTAGATTAAAAAAAATGTCCATTCGTACATATAGCTACATAAGGTTGTTGCTCGATAAACGACCAATCCAATGGCTATTGATTCATAGGAGGCATTAAATTCTATTTCATGTTGAACACATTTGATTTTACAATAATAAATGTATTCATATCATTTGCATTATAGGAAATATAATTATAGGTAAATTTTATAAGGACATGTCCTAGGGTTTCCTGGGTCATTACATAAAAACATTATCAATTGCATTGCTCGATATATGCGCGTAGCAAATGCTTCAGGATATGACTCACAACACGTGGTTAATAATAATTTAAAATACCGTAGAGATGGGCAAAAAAATAGATAATCAACAAAAATGTATGATTTACCATTTGATCTAATAAAAGTCCTAACGTAGCGTAAGTAGGTCGTGACCTAACATTATTGCCATGCTCAATAAACGACGACCAACCCAATGATAAACACATAGGTTTAAACAATGGTAAATGTAGTGTTTATTGGACGTTATCTCATTCAAAGTAGTGGTTAGAGGGATTAATCCATACAAATATGCCCAAGATACAGAGAGTCGGAGGGTTTATTGATCGTTTGTCTCAATTGTTCTCTCAGAATAAATCATTCCAATAAATACAATAACGTCATCCCTCGTACCTTATCGGCTTATTATCCCATGGTGATCCCCACTGTGGTCCGAGGTCTTCATCCATACCGAGACGCAAGTCATACGCTATTGTGTTGTGTAGAATGTATTATCTCCTATGTATGAATCAATAGTAATTGTGTTGGTCGCTATTATTTAAAGACATGACCCTAAATATGTGGTCCGGGGCCTTCATCCATACCGAGACGCAAGTCGTACGCTATTGTGTTGTGTAGAATGTATTATCTCCTATGTATAAATCAATAGTCATTGTGTTGGTCGCTATTATTTAAAGACATGACCCTGAGGAAATCTTCCTATTATTTGATTTCCACATTAAGTCGTACGGTGTTCTAAGCCTAAAGTGTTGGGTCATGTGCTTAAATCGACCAATGCAATAATGTCGTGTATTCATTCCTAATTAAGAGACACCGATGGTGATTATTGGACGTTATCTCATTCAAAGTAGTGGTTAGAGGGTTTCGTCCATTTTTTTTTCTATTTTCTTAAGAAAATGAGTGAATGCAATTAGTAATTTTCTTTGGTTATTAGGGGTAATTTGGCAAAGAGGGTGGACACCAAAGGGTCAGGAGTTCACATATAGAATACTAAAAATATCATTAGTAACAATATGTGGTTAATAATAATTCAAAATAAAGTTGAAATGGGCAACAAATAGATAATAAAAAAATGTATTTTACCATATAAACTAATAAAAGGCTTACGCTGCCCTGAACAAAATTACAAAAAAAAAAACGTACTCAACTCGCATTCAAGAGGGATCGATCCCGCGTTGCTTTGGAACATATGATTTTCATATCAGGACTAGCGACCACGGAGACAGGGGGTTTCAGCACGTCAAATATTTCTCGCCGATTGCTTATGTAATATTGTCCTTAAAGGCAAGCCAAAAATAAGATACACGTATTTTATATTTGCTGACATAAAATCAGTTTTGACACGTAATAAATATTTAACTTAGAACAGGGTAGCTAAAATACGTTTTCTACTTTATCTGTACTAATAGTCTAATACTAGTATCTTTTGCACGCGATGCGTGCGTGACATCGCGTGTAAGCGATTTTGTGGAAATTTTTAATTTAATCGTCATTGTTTTATTTTTTGTTTAAATTGGTGCAGATGTAACTGCTTTGCAGTTGTAGGGATCCTTTTTTTTCTCTTTTCTTAAAAAAAAGGAGTGAATGCAATTAGTAGTTTTCTTTGGTTATTAGGGGTAACTTGGGCAATACTAAATTTATATGCATGCGAAAACATGTAAAAAGTTAAATTAATTTCTAAGTACATCTAATAAATTAGAGATTTTGAGTTTTTAATCAGTTATATCATGTAAATATTCACTGTTTTCTTTTTGTAGTGCCTTTTTTTATCATTTTATTTCTTTTAATTAATTAGGTAGTTTCATTTTTTATTTTTCCTTTTTCTATTTTACTTAATTAAAGTATGTAGTTACCCTTTTTCTTTTTTTCTTTTTTCTATTTTTTGGTGTCCTATCCCTCTTGACATATATATATATATATATATATATATATATATATATATATATATATATATATATATATATATATATATATATATATATAGTTTTATATGCACGCGATGCGTGCGAAAACATATAGAAAATTAGATTGATTGCTAATTACATCTAATAAATTAGGGATTTTTGAACTTTTAATCGGTTTATCCTACTAAATTAGGGATATTTAAAAAATTTTACAAAAAATTAATTGAGAGAGAAGTAACTGACTGTGTTGTAAATATTCACTGTTATTTTTGTAGTGTCTTTTTCATCTTTTTATTTTTTTTAATTAATTAGGTAGTTCCCTTTTTTATTTTTCCTTTTTCTATTTTTTTAAATTAAAGTAGGTAGTTACCCCTTTTTTTTTTTTTCTATATATATATATATATATATATATATATATATATATATATATATATATATATATATATATATATACAAATATATTAAAAGACGTTCCTAAACAAGATTCGACTTTACACATGCCAACCTTATCAAATTTGTTATTATCTCCACTAAACGTAATTTAACACTACATATTACTAGTGGGTAGGTGTAGCAAATGTCCGGATCCATTGTTTTGTGTAGAGTTTCTCGGCATTCTATGAATCAATAGTTATTTATTTGGTTGTTTTTTGGGGATCACATTTATTTTAGGAAATGTCCCAAGAAATCTTAGGACGTCTCCTTATTTGATTTCCACATTAAGGGTCCGTTTACGTTCAACCGATTTTGTCTTATCTTATCTTATAAGATCTTAGAAAATCTTATCTTACTATCTTATCTTATCTTATCATATAAGATAGTTTATTGTGTGTGTCTAACATCTTATCTTATCTTATCTTATCTTATATGATCTTATCTTATCGATCTTATAAGATCTTATATAAGATAAAATAAGCTTGAAACGAACGGGCCCTAAGTCGTATGGTATTATAAGCCTAAAGTGTTGGGTCATGTGCTTAAATCGACCTATGCAATAATGTCGTGTAGTGGTTATCTCATTCAAAGTTGTGGTTAGAGTGTTTCATCCAACCAAATATGCCCAAGATAGAGCATCGAAGGGTTTATTAATCGTTTGTCTCAATTGTTCTCTCCGAATAAATTATTCCAAGAGATACATCAACATCATCCCTCGTACCTTATCTGCTTTTTATCGCATGGTGAGCCACTATGGTCTAGGGTTTCATCCATATATACTCAAACGCAAGAGCCATTGTGTTTTTTAGAATGTCTTGTCTCCTATGAATCAATAGTCATTGTGTTGGTCGCTTTTATTTAAAGACATGACCCATGATATCATAGGACATTACCTTAGGTAAAAACTTTGTCTACCCACCGGGTAGACTACCCACAACTAATAAAAACTTGCATTGTTCGGGGTTGTGATAGTGGAATCCATTGTTTTGTGTACAGTTTCTTGCTTTCTATTAATCAATATTAATTTATTTGGTTGTTTTTGGAGGATCGCATTTATTTTAGGAAATGTCCCAGGAAATCTTAGGACGTGTCCTTATAATATTTTCCTACAAATATATTTCCAGATATTGTGTTTGGAATCTTGTGAATTTAATGGGTGAATAACAATGAAATGTGATTTTAGGATAAGATTATTTCCTTTTTATTTTTTTTCATAAAATCGTATAATATCAAATACCGCATTAAAAAAAAAATATAATCGCATTTAACGTAATATAGATAAAAAATTAAAACAACATAATATGTTATATTAATGATGATAAAAGATACAACTAACATAATACCATAATAAACTTTAACATCATAAACGATTAATAATTAAAAAACACACGCGTACGACTAAAACTAAGAACTCGAGTTAATACTAACTCATTATTTTTAGCCACAATACTCATAGATATAGAAACCGTCTTCAAACATCACTTCTTCAATATAGCATCCAAATATTTAACAATATTATTTGCTTCTTGTGCAGCATATTCAATTTGATTACGAAAATATATAATTTGACCAATGTAACCCATGGTTTCGTTACCTTCTTCTTCTTCTAATTTATGTAATTTATCAAGAGAACCCGAAATCTTCTCATCAATAGTGGACCAATACTCCAAAAATTCAAAAGTGTTAATTTTATTGACATGCTCGGCAATTTTAGGATCCATTGAGAGGGTTGCTTTGTTTAGATACTTTTGGCTTAACAAAGAGGGAGGTGAAAAGAGGTAGTTCTGAATATGGACGGTTTTTTTCAGTGAATATTTTGCCTCTTTAATAGTGAATATGGACGTTTATTTTAGGTCACCGTTTAATGCCATTAGGTGTTTGTGTTATGTTTTCTGAGGAAAAAAATATAGTCATGTTGGGATCTTGTTAATTAGGCCCTAAGGTTTGCTTTTGCTAACATTAAGATTCAATGTCTATCCTGCAGCAAACAGGGAAACCCATCCCAAAAACCAAGACAAACAACACCACCAGTGCTTTTATATCGAATTAAGCTGATGTTCCTACACGCATATGTACAACAGCTGTTCCTATGCCATGCAGTAGAAGAAAACATTATTACACTTTAACTAAGCCATTGAATGCACTCTTAAAATAAAATGTATGTGCACTTCACGTGTCACTTCCATTCTTATCAATCTACCTTCTCTAATTTAATGCAATTTCTCTATTTCAACTTCGTTCCTAAAGTCAAGATAACTGTAGATCTTTGTAAAAATGAGCTACTACTGATATTTATTGTAGTAGGCACCTTCTAACCTGTTTAGCTGAAGATGTGATTATATTGGTGATTAATTTGAAACTAAACCAATTTTTCACGGCAAATGACCCCAAGAATAATGACTTAATTATACAAAATAATGTTCGTAGTAGATAAACTAATGTCAACAAATAATCTCTACATGGAAAAAACTTTGTTTACCCATATCATTATAAAAAGAGCATTAAATAAAAAACACTAATAACGCAAGGCAATGAAAGGCCTAGTTGAGTAGTAGGTGGTCTAAGAGCATTGAATGAAATTATCGTATAGTGTTGTTCTGCTTGGGCCTCTTTGATCCTTAATTAATACTAATACAATTGTAATTATTATATTTGATAATAATACAATTGTATTAACAATTGTAATTATTATCAATAAAAAATGCAATTATCTTTGGCTAACCTACACTGATACTAAACTGATATGCAAATTTACAAATTTAAAGTGATACTAAAAAAAGTGATACTACACGGATATGCAAAGTTAAAAATTTATTCAGAGTCAAATATATTTTGTATAAGCGCTCATAAGGTTAAGGTTAGACAATAATAAATGTATTCAACTCATTTATATTATAGAAAATGTAGTTATAGGTAAATTTTCTTAGGTCATGTCCTAATATAGTCTAGGTCGTGGCCTAAAATCAATGTCATGCTTAATAAATGACCAATCCAATGGCTTTTGATTCATAGGAGGTATTAAATTCTAATTGATGTTCAACAAATAGTATTAGACAATAATAAATGTAAACCCTATAAGGACATGATGGCTAGGCACTTGTACAATGTCATTTCTTAATTAAGTGTGGAGAGATAAACATACAATAAATGGTTTGTTAATATTCCAACTGCCAATATCTTATGATCTACTCTTTCTCTAAATTGGAGAGAGTATCCTTTGTTTCTTCCATTATGTATCCAAACAAACAAATAAAGGTTACCCTTCTCCTAATTATCAAATAGTAAAAGGTTACTCTTCTCCTAAAACTTTAAGGTATACTTATAATTTTCAAGTGATCCGAACTTCATGGAGATGAACGGGTGTAACATAGAGTGTTGCCCTCCAGCAAAAAATACGCATTATGTGGAGGATGAAACATGGATGTGAAGTAAGCTCTGGTAAATTTTTCCTTAATTGTTTATTTATTATTGTAGTTATTTACATATGAAAGTAGTGTTATGTGACGATTTCTAGATTTCACCGTCATTATCATCCATGTATCTGCATATTTTTGTTATATTCAGCAGGTAATTAAATTTAAGTAGAGTAATTAAATGGGGCATATTTTATTTTCCTCATAACCTTATGGCTCATGTACTACAGTTATATGAAAAAATGTAACCCTATTATATATATATTTGAATGTAACCCTATTTGAAATGCAGTCAAAGTGAAAACAATATTTATACAAAGTCAATTTGCCACTCATTTAATTCATGTAAAATTAACATCAACTATTATACCCGTCATGGCGATCCAACTATTCCAGTTTTTTATAAACTTAAGTTATGTATATTTGTTGCTGTTGGCAAAAATTTATAAACTTAAGGTATGTAATTAAGGTATTAATAAAAAACCACATTTTTAAAATTAATATAATTAAGGTATGTAGATTTTTTGTTGTTGTAACGGTTTTTTGTCAGAAAGGACCTAATAAAATACAAGTTTTGTAGGGAAGGACCTTATAATTTTTTTTTTGTCTAAAAGGACCTATTAAAATACTTTCGATTGTTAACAAGAACCAATTTATGACTTTCAGGCCAAAATTACTATATTTCGGAGTTGACTTTTTGCAATTGGGATACCACAACTACATTTGACAGGAATTTTATTGCTTGAAGATGATTTCGCAGACATTTTCCTTCAATTTCTGAAAAAAATTAGAGTTTTTTGGCCTGAAATTCATAAACTGGTTCCTCTTAACAATCGGAAGTATTTTGATAGGTCCTTTTAGACAAATTTTTTTTTATTAGGTCCTTCCCTACAAAAGTTATATTTATTAGGTCCTTTCTGATAAAAAAACCCTTGTTGTAATTAAATAACTGCATATGAAAAAGTTTTTTCGTGTTCTTGTAACAATAAACCAATAATTTCGTGGCAGACTTACTCCCAACATGGTACAAGTACGAGTTTTCCGTAGATAGATTATGTAAGCTGCAACGTCAGTACTCCGCATTCATGTCAATGGTAGAGCAAGTGCTTGGTTCGCTTAAGGTAACTGAAATGATGTTAAGATGCGAGAAGCATGATGTGTTGCTGCGGGCTATTAATGGTGATTTCATGTGTCCTCATGAGATTGGCAAAATTTGTAACTGGAAGGCTGGAATGGAAGACGTCCACAAAATACATAGGGAACTTTATCGTCAACTTAGGGAGTTCTTAGAACTCCTTCGTAATTCCATTGGGTCTGCCCAAGTCAGAAACATTTTGGGGAACTCGAATACTATCCCTGATATTGCAAGTTAGTTCAATGAATTTGTTAAATAAATGGAAGTGGATAGTGATGATGAGAATGTGAAGGATAATTCTCCAACTCCGGGGCTTATTACACTTGACAATCCGGTAGCCCAACACGACCAAGCTACAAAAAATTAAATTATTGTTCAAACTATCATTCGATCTATGGTTGATTGGTTGTGTTATTGATGCAAATGTTTAACATTCATTCTTACTGTTATATTTTCATTTGATTTGTAACATTATGTGATAATATGTTTGTATATACTCCATCTGTCCTCAAATAATTATCTTGTACACTATTTTTCGTCCATTCATAAATAATTAGCTTGTTACCTTAAATGGATAATTGACCTCTTCGAACCATGTGATGTGAATCCCTCCACTAATTATCTCTCTCTCTCACACTCTCTTCTCATATTCATGTGATGTGGTTCTTACTCAATCAATTTTTTATTTATACTTTTACTCAGTCATAGTAGACTGGATACAAATATATTTTATCACGATAGTTAGTTTTTGGGTGGTAGAAGCAATTTTATTGGAAATTCTTCAGTTATCATAATAGTATTATGATAACTGAAGAATTTCCAATAAAAATGATAGTTATCACAATAGTATTATAAATACTTTATTTTAACTCAGAAATTCTTCATTCCTAAAAACTCTGTTTCATATTCAAAACCCTAAGAAAGGTCTTGAGGATGGCGAATCAACAAATTGTTACTCCATCACTCTATCCGGGAGAATGCAAGGAGCATGTATGTATTAGAGACATTTCAAGAGAAGAATGGGAAGAATTCAAGGACGAAGAAATGAAAAAATGGAATTCTTAACACATAAAGCTCTTTGGAATGGATCCAAAGGTCCAATCTAGGGACTTAAAATAGCAAGGGTCCAGTGCTGCTACTATAGGAAATGACATAGATTTCCTAGCGCTGAATTTCTGGACTAAAGTGGAGAAGGAGGAATTGTTGAAGCAATTAAGTATCTGCAAGGCATGGGGAAAATGTATTGCAAAACAACACTTTCCTCCTGATATTGAATTGAAGTACAATAGGTCCCTGATCTATGAGGGCAGCCTGGGTGTTTTCAATAGAAAAACCAGACTGATCCAATATGAGGATCTACGTTGGAAAAAACTTATACAGTACAAATGTCTTTGTCCTATAAGGGAAGATAACATCCCTTTATTCCTAGAAGATCATCCAGATGATAACGTCCCTGATGTTGGTGAAAAGGGAGAACCTTAAATCATCATTAGTTTTACTCATCTCCTTGCCGGATAGATCAAGTAATTTTAATGGTAGTACATGTCTTGAATCCGTCCTAGGAATTATGTACTTATCTCTGAGTCAAGAGACATCTTTTTAAAGATGTTATATCAGTAAGATATCTTATTTCAATCAGTGAAATAATTACGATTTATGTCATTTCTTTATACTTCCATATCATGTACCAATTGCAGACTTGGTTTTTGTTCATAAAATGAATAATAAACCTAAGGAAGTAATTTTAGGCCCAAATGCCTAAAAAGTGACATATTAATTTTAAGACTTATCAACAAATTGGTAATCTTGAAATAAATAATAATCAATTAAAAATCCATAAACTTCTCGAAAAAAGAGGTCATCGATCCCGCGCGCCGCAAAGTTGCATATGAGATTGCTATCAAGTCTAGTGACCACGGAGACGGGGAGTATCAGCACGTCTCAAGTGAGTCCCCTTCAAAAATAGTTCTCCCCAATTGCATTATATAACTGTTGAGAAATGCACGACAAACATTTGATGCGCTTATTTTGATATTTGCTAGCAAGAAAACATTTTTGACACAGAATTAATGTTTAACTTTGCACGTAGGGTAGCTAAAACACGCTTTCTACTTTGGAGTACGAAATAAAGATTAGTGTTTATTAAATATAAACGCTACTTTAGGGGAAATGACGTAACATGATAAATTTACAAAACAATAAACTTGCCGTGCAACTTGCGAACCTAGTTTCCGAAAACAAACTGCTAGACAAAAATACCCTTTAACCTCCATGTTTTCCATCATTAGGGAAATTGGTTTCCGAACAAGAAAGAAAAACCGCCCTTTCTTCTAGACATAGTCTCTTTCAACCACCATACCGTAAGCATTCGACAGATCTACAAGTCAGTATCAATAAGTTGAAGTTCCAACCATTAATGAACAAGCATGAATCCAATATCTTTTAGGTTAGTATTAATGAACTATATCTTATTCAGCGTTTTCAAATTTTACATCACAATTGTGCACGGTAATATGGTTTATAATTTAGTGATGTATGGAAAACCTAATTATGGATTACGAATTGCATTATAATTCTTTAGTGATGTATGGAAAACCTAATTATGGATTGCATTATAATTCAAATTTATTTGATTTAACAGCATTCATAAGACAGTACGGTTTACGATATGGTATGGTGGAAAACTAGTTTTTCATCCACAACGAGAATACAAAAATGGAAAACACGTATCGTATAGATATACTCACGAGGAGTTCACATAGGAAAATGTGAAAAACCTGATTTTTGGGTTAGGCTATGAGAAATTTAAAATTTGGTATGTACCCCTCATATCTAATATGGGTTGGTCGCTAAATAAGGTTGATAATTCTGACGATTTCTACTATCTAAAGAAGGACGCAACAAAATTGACGTTCATGAATTTGTTCATTCAAAATTTAGCCGAACACACCCCCAATAAAGGACCCGAGGAACCAAGTCAACCCAAACACACCCCCGATAAAGGAACTGAGAAACCAAGCCCATCCAAATCATCAGATTACCACTCATCGTCTCCTGGTTCACCTATTGAAGAAGTATCCACGCATCCTGCTTTGGTCATTCAAAATTTTAGCCCAGCACACCTCCAACAAGGGAACCGAAGAACCAAGCCGACCTAAACACACCCCCGAGAAAGGAACTGAGAAACCAAGCCCACCCAGATCATCACATTACCACCCATCATCCTGTGGTTCATCTATGTGATGTGATGTTAGCAAATTTGGTAGTCTTCTTTCTAAATTGACTAAAAAACAAGTCTAGTGGGTTAAAGAGATGGGTTTTAAGAATTTATTGAAGATTGCGGTGTATGACATTGATCCGCGTTTTGGATTTTGGATAACACACAAATTCGATCATAAACCATCGAGGCTTTTTATCAGAGACAATTACTGGGTCATTGTCGATGACAACATGGTAGGATGGGTACTAGGCATACCTTCAGGTGGTGACCTCCTATAACTTTAATTTCCCTAACTTATCTTCCACAAACTTCAATTGCAGCTGAAGCTCAGCAAATGTGGCGTGTTGTTCCAACAATCTTCCTTGTAAATCCACACATTGAGTGCAGCAACTTGAATCGCGAAAGTCGCTTTCCCATCTAAAAAACCCACAGTCTGCCGAACTCTAGAATAATAAAAAAAATTGTAAAAATTCAATAAGGTGAAAATTTAGAATAATCAGACGTTATAGGAAACCATAATTATCCACATATTTTGAAAAACAATGCCCAAATAAAGGATGTTTAATATACAAGAAAAGGATGAGAAACTTACAGGCCACATTGAACAACCAAATAATTTTCGCCCAGCATTCATTCCATGTTTCGCAGTCTTCAATTTCGAGGGTTTGTCACAGTCACACTTCACAACAAAATCGCGTCCAGTACTTGAATTCATTGAACCGGAGTTTTCCACAGCCATGGATTTTGAAAGAGAAGGGCAGATATTGAAATGAAGAGAAAGAAGATAAATTATGTCAGAGAATGGAGAGACAGAGAGAGAGAGAAAATAGAGTTGAATTTGAATTTCAAAAAAAGAATTTGAATTTCAAAAAACGAAAAAAGGGATAAAAAGCAAATCAGAACATCAGAAAAAGATCCGGAAAAGATTTAAACAAACCCAACAGGATGATCTCTCCTGCTGCACTCAGCTAGTCAAATCCCATCATTTCTTTTCCACCAACTAGTCAAACCCTAGCCATCCATCCTATTATATACTTGTTATTCTATTATATATTTCATCCGTAATATAGTTATGATTACATTTTAAATGTGAAAATTAATAGTTAGATGAATTCGCTAATGTAAAAAACAACAAAGGTTGTGAGTGATTTTAAATATTTATTTTTTTTGTGAATGAAATTAAAAAAAATAGACATATATAAATTACTATAAGACTAATAAGAGTATAATATATAACACTATATTTTCGATTTTGATCCTTGTTAATTCATGATCCATGACAAATATATTTTCGATCAATAGTCTTAACCGGAGTCAAATATATTCCATCATAAGTTTAGACAATAATAACTTTATTCATCTCCTTTACATTATTGAAAATGATATAATTACATTTTCTTAGGTCGTGTCCTAACGTAGCGTAGGTCGTGACCTAAAATCATTGCCTGGCCATGCTTAATAAATAAATAGTGAATTTTACTCTCATCCTTGTCTTCGCTACTTCTCCTAAGTTCATCATCAGCAAGAACGTCAGATTCTGTCTTTTGCTCCACCAAGGGACACATAAAAGTTCTATGATCTATATCTGATTCGAACTTTTTTCGAATATCCGATACGGAATATAGACATCTCAAAATCTGAATTTTCCGGGTATTCGATCCGACATCTCAAAAATTGGATCCGGATCAATCGAGTCATATTTCTTTGAACATCCCTATTCATTCCTAAGAGACACCAATATAGTTTAGAGGGTTTCAACCAACCAAATATGGCATTGATACATAACATTGGGGGGGTTGAAATCAATACTAGTGACCATGGACCTGAGTTTCATGACAAATATATTTTCGATCTCTTCAATTTGATTATCTTTTTCTTTCCCAAATTATAATTTTGTCTCTCTCCAAAAACTCAATATCCTCTGACAGCTTGTTGATTCTCTCATCCTTGTCTTCGCTACTTCTCCTAAGTTCATCATCAGCAAGAGCGTCAGATTATGTCTTTTGCTCCACTAAGCTAAGGGACACAATCATCTTTCACAAGTCATATTTCTTTGAACATCCCTATTCATTCCTAAGAGACACCGATATAGTTTAGAGGGTTTCAACCAACCAAATATGGCATTTGATACATAACATTAGGGGGTTGAAATCAAGACTAGTGACCATATGGACTTGAGTTTCATGACATATATATTTTCGATCTCTTCAATTTGATTATCTTTTTCTTTCACAAATTATAATTTTGTCCCTCTCAAAAAACTCAATATCCTCAGACAGCTTCTTGACTCTATCATCCTTGTCTTCGCTACTTCTCCTAAGTTCATCATCAGCAAGAGCGTCAGATTATGTCTTTTGCTCCACTAAGGGACACAATCATCTTTCACATGCCATCCAACTCTTCCCGCTAAGCCTTATATTGGGCCTCAACTTGCCTCTTCTGAATCTCATTCTTATCCAACAGTTCTTGATTATTTAAAACGAACATTGGACTCATCAAAAAACACATTGCATCAGGTCGGTTTTTTAGAGATTTGTTAACATAGACCATAGCTTTTGCACCCAAGTCCAAAGTTCAAAATCACGTAGATTCAGAGTAGAAAGCGTAGTAGAGTAAGTTGGTTAGATATTCCAACCACAGTAGTTCAAGTGATTCTCGAACTCCTTAGTTTCAAACCCAACGGCGTGCAAAATTTCCGAGCAGTTTGCAAGAATTGGTGGCGCTCAACCCAAATTTTCGCTAATTTGCCCCACCATATTTCTTCCATACCCACAAAATTGATCTCCTCTTCCATCTATCTCCTCCGCCATCCTAACACATCTCTGTCTCTCCCATGGATGGTCCTCGTAGCGAAGCCCAACAAAAGCACCATCCAACTATTTAACCCTTTTTCTCGAACCCCATTCTTTTTTACGGAGATAACCCAATTTCAGTCTACTCTTTTAGCGACCGAATATCATGTGGTCGCCTATGAGCAATTATTTGTATATGTGGTGCTGTGATGCTTACTTTTTTATTTCATATCATGTAATTATGAATTCGTTATATCCAATGCAAATTAGTTAAGAGTTTTTCCAGTATTAAATTCTCTCCTACTCTGGTTAATTAAAGTTTACTGCAGATCAATTAAAAAGTAATTGTTATCAATTAAAAAGTAATTGTTAATGTTAAGTTGGATTCCACCTTACAGAAAATTCTTCTAGTAGTCGCCTAGTCGGTAATCGACCTAATGGGTTAACAAGATTTATCCGTTTTAACTATTCACTTTGCCTCATGAAGTACTATCTCTGTTTTTTTAGTTGACCTGTTTGCCTTGGGCACACATGCCAATGCACTATTGAAACCATTAGATCTCTAATTATCAATAAGCAAAAATAAAAAAAGTTGATATTATGAAAATATACGTTGAGACGAATCTGATCCCACATGACTACAAATCACAAAAGATAGTCAAAGTTACACATGTGAATAGTATCAAAAGTTAAAACGGGTCATCTAAAAAAAAATGGAGGTACCTTAGGACTTAGAGCCTATTAATCAAAATTGAGAAAAAAAGTTGGACAAGGTTACAAAGATTATGTGTTTCTATTGTTTGTACAAGTCACTCATATGCATCAATGGTTTTTATGATGCTTAGGGGACTGCAGAGACTGCAAATGACAAAGAAGGAGAGAAGCAACAAGCTGTCAAGGAAAATAAGAAGGTAGTTAGATGGTCTACGAATTGGAGTAATGAATTTATATATTTCCTGTGTTGTATTAGTGATTTCTTTATACATAATATGCTTTTAATGTAATGGATTTTCACTTTCATAATTATTTGATATTTTCACGTGATTATAACGCCATACATATTGTGTCTTTGAAATAGCCTACTGAAGAGGTACAACAGTCCTCTAATAGAAAACGTGGAAGAACCAAAAAAGATGCTCAGGAACATTCTGCTCCAATTGAGAAAAGGCCTAGGGGTAGGCCAAGGAAGATTGATAAAGTTGACAAGGTATATTAGGGTTTTAAATTTTATTAAAAATTTGAGTTCTTTTTACTAATGACACATATTGAAACATAATCTCATGTTTATAGTGTCCACCTTTGAGGTGTTACCCTCATTTGGCAATTGATCTTATGAAGTCCTTTGATGAGGTCAGACGCAAGTGGGTTAAAAATTGTGGATTTGGCGCTATTTTAGATCTCAAAATATCAAAGATTGATAGACACTTTATGTCTTGGCTCAATAGTCTTGGAATGCGGAAACCCAAGTTTTATTGACGAGAGACGACTACAAGCTCAAGATTGACGAAGATATGATCGGGTGGATTACTGGTTTTCCATTTGGAGACACTAAGTACACTCTACCCCAGGTCAAGTCAACCAATAAAGAGTACTTAAAGTGGAAAGATTACTATGAAAATTATGGGGGAATCAACTACGTGTATGTTCATAACAAATGCCTTACGGAGACTAACATGACGAACTTCCTAAGGCACTTCATTCTGTACACATTTGGCACACTATTTTGTATTACTAAGAATAACTGGATAAGTCCTAAATTGTGTAGACTCTTAATAAGTCAGATCATGAATGAGCCAAAAAACTGGAATTGGTGCAAGTTCTTGATGGAGTGGATGATGCGGTACGACAAGAAGGACGAAAAAGAAGGGTTCAAAGGATGTGCATTTGTTCTCTTAGTAAGTAGTTGACTTACTACTTTTAGACACTATATTAGTTTGAATTACAATAAAAGCATGCGTAAACTACCACGTATTAAAAGTTTAAATTCTTCTGCTTTACAATGATACATATTGCATATGTGGATCGAATAAACTTGGACGGCAGGTGTAGGCATGGATTTTTCCATTCCTTTAATGCCTACACGCGGTGTGAGCGCGTTTATTTGACTACCCCATTGTTAAGGTTTTATTAAAAATACGTTTTGAAGTCGCCAACAATTCTTTAGAGGAAGAATCATAACCTAATTGGATATTGAAAAGGAAGGGACATCTTAGGGACTTATCCAATGTAGATTTCCCCGTCATGACTCCATAGATGGTCAGGAACCAAAAAGTGAGTTCGAGGGTGAGGGTATAATATAGTCAGGAACTATATTACCCATTGCTGGCCTCTACTAAATAACGATTCACGACAGAACTTATGCAAAAGAATAATCAAACAACGTTTTGAAGCACCCTAAAATAACTAATCTAGATGGGTTCAGGAAACACATAGAAAGACTATTAATGGTCCGGCTCACGACGGGATAGATAATTTATGGAGCTATTAATGGTCCGGCTCACGACGGGATAGAGCTATTAATGGTCCGGCTCATGACGGGATAGATAATTTGTGGAGCTATTAATGGTCCGGCTCACGACGGGATATAGCTATTAATGGTCCGGCTCACGACGGGATAAAGCTATTAATGGTCCGGCTCACGACGGGATAGAGCTATTAATGGTCCGGCTCATGATGGGATAGAGTTATTAATGGTCCGGCTCATGACGGGATGAATAATTTGTAGAGCTATTAATGGTCCGGCTCACGAAGGAGATAGTAATGGTGATAGACTATTAATGGTCGCTCATGACGGGATAGATAATTTGTAGAGCTATTAATGGTCCGGCTCACGACGGGATAGAGCTATTAATGGTCCCGCTCTTGGGTAATGTGTTGTGATGATGGTCCGTGGACCTAACGGTGTGTTTTCTGCTGTTAATACTCCGGAGTACTTGTTGTCTCTCGAGCAAGATTTGTGTACAGTGTAGCGCGATGTCGTAACGAACATTTGAATTCATTTGGAATTGAGCGTGTGGGTTGCACTTGGCTAAGAAGCCCCCAAGCGTGCTGTACAGGACAGTGCGCCAGACGCATAGGCCTGCGCTTGGCGCGGGATGCTGCACTGGACGCAGTGCGATGTCGTAATGAACATTTGAATTCATAAGGAGATGAGCATGTGGGCCCCACTTGGCTAAGAAGCCCCCCAAGCGCGTTGTACAGGGCTGTGCGCCAGACGCACAGACCTGCGCTTAGCGTGGTATGCTGCGCTGGACGCAGTTTGCTGCATGTTGCACAGCGTTGTCGGTGCGCTGAACGCACCATATATATAGCGCTTGTCTTCTGTTGTTAATTGCAATGGTCTGCAAGCCTTTGCAGAATATAACTCATATAGAGCCGTTTAATGTTGGGTACCTGTGAATACAAATAACACACAGATATACTGACAAACAACTAGGGGACATGCATGTGTCCCGTGTTAGTGTATGGATAGGAAAAGGCTTGACCTATAAAGAGTGACCTCTAGTAATGTAGACTTAAAGGTGCTATCGTGTGTGCATACGTGTGTGTGTATGTGTGACTCCATGATTGACGCTAGAATCCTATGGCAAAGGACGAAGGATGCAATGCTTTGACATAATGTTTGGACGATGCAGATATGTAATGCAAATGTAGAGATATGACACTAATGCAGGGGTATGACACTAATGCATATGATATGATTTGATGATTTGATCATTCCATTAGAAGCTCAAATTTTCGTTTTAGAAAACTGTTTTCCTAATAGAAGAAAGGGGAAGCCCCCAAGGATGATCCATGTAAGTTATGTTTGATGTGATATGTGTTGTAGTTGCTACGGACCTAAGTGAGCCCATAAAACAGTTAGGATCTCGTATGGGTCCAGAGCCCATAACCTTTTGTATGGACTCGTAATGAAATCCTGATCAGGATACACATGGAACCTAATGATCTTCTATGCAACCAATAGATTATATGTTCGATTTGGAATACGTTATAAAACGAGCTTTTGTAGTGCTTGAGTTGTATATGCTTCGAGGTTTGTATGTCAAGGGCCTAAGTGAGCCCGTGAATTGGTGTAATGTTGCATTTGTGCGGGTTTAAAACCCAAGATGTCATATATGGACTCGTAATGAGGTCCTTCAATAGGTCGGGACTTGGAGCCTACGATTTTCTGGATGGACCAGTGATGAAGCCCCCAGCAAGATGGAGTTGATGAAGCATCCAATTTGATTGCTTGATTTTGAATATATCTCGTCACGCTTAGCGGAAGTTTCGACCAAAGATTCCATATAGGGTTCCTAAGGTGAAAAAGTCAAGGAAGGCCAAAGAAAGGAACACTCAAAGGATAAGGCGCGGTCATAGCGCTGAGTATTGAAAAGTTATGCTAAGGTTGGCTTAGAAGCGATAATGCGGCTTAGAAAAAGGAAGTGATTAGAATATGAAAAGGCAGAGTCATAATGAATAGACTCACGCAATGAGGTAAGCTAATGATGCAGGTTTAAATCCCAGTCTAGTTCTAAAGGTAGGGATGAGCATTGAAAATTCATGATTTAGCGATCGCGCTTTTCTCATGGGCCTAGGCGATCCTTAAAAAATATGTTTTGAATTAAAATGGTCGGGCCTCAAAAGAGGTTGCCTACGTATCCATGATGGAATCAGGCCAGTCGTAGCTCTTAACATTTTAATCGGTGGCCTAGCATTTTGCTTTAGAGCCATTTGCAATGAATTAGGCATTGAATTGGAAGAGGTCTTTAGCAAGGGTGGATAATGATGTTGGCTTGGTTTGGTTTAAAGTGGTCGGACCTCAAGGTGAGGTTTCCTACGTATCTTTAGCAGAATCAGACCATTCGTAGTTCAGGCTGATGAATGAGAAGATGCCATGACTTTTGCCTAAGTCGCCCTTATGGGTTTTCGACCTAGCAGGCTTTGGTATGTCTTTTATGGCTTATTGGGATGCGATATGCATGGTTGTCGGTTGTTTATGAGAAGGTTTATCAGAGGTATGATTTGGCTTGTAAAGGTTTTTGGTTGTGGAGGTCAAGGCCTTTGATGATGAAGTTGGAGGTTTATGATCGAAGGTTGAAGGTAAAAGAAAGTACAGTTGACAAAGCTATTGATGGGTTTGTCTTTCTCTCTTTTTTTTTATTCGATATTTTTGCACTTCTTTTATTTTTTTTTGTTTATCATTTTTTGCTTCGTTTTTTCATTCATCATTTTCTTAAAATTTTTCTGGTGTTGCTCTTTTTCTTTACTTGCCCTTTATATTGAATTTGTTGTCAAGTGTACCTCCACTAAGGTAGGTTAGAGGGAAAGGGGTGTTATGCATTTGAGTTGAAATGGAGGAATAGTTGTAGTGAAGGGAAGGGATGCCTCTTTTATGTATGCCAGTTGTTCATTGCCTTTATTAGAATAGTCATGAGAATTAGAAATTCATTTCCTTTAAGGCGACAATCGTGATTTTCATTGATGCTCATTAGTACAAGGTTAGAAAAGAAATACTCATTTATTATTTGAAAGTTATGAGTACATGCAATGAAAGGGAAATCCTATATTAGACTGGGCGAATAAGAGAAATGAAACAGAAAATGGAATTTCAAGTCTAGACCCCTACGTCACGTGACGAAACAACTTCGTTGCTTCGATCTACAGGAGGTCTCTTTCTAAACGAAAAGAGAAGAAGTGTATTTTTTCGTGCTGATTGGATTTAAGAGAGTCCAAATGCTTTAATGAGCAGAGAATTTTTCGGGGAGTTTCCCCTTCAGTTTGGTGTTATCAGTAGGTTCAAAATAGGAATTTGCATTAGTTACCCTATGAATGACGTTCTCCATTTTTTTGTTGAATCCAGGAGATTCACCAGACTCGACCTTCTCAAGCCTTATAGTTATTTCTTCCATCATACTAGACATCTTGACTAAGGCTCTAGCCATTTCAGCGACTCGTTGTTCGGTATTCGATGGATTACCCATTTCAGTGTCGCTTGATTTCTACATAGATCATCAAAGGAGATTTAGAGATAGAATGATGATGGAGAGAATGTATGTTTATTTAAAAGTTGAGCTTCTAGGAACAAATCTTGAATATCCTAAATGAATGATGATTTTTTTTTAATGCACCTAGACCTAATGCATGTATGCATAACTTTTTTGGATGCACCTAGACCTAATGTATGTATGCATGACTCAATCTATGCGTTCGAACCTGTAAAGGCTGCCTACATATCCCAAAAGACGGAATCAGATTGCTTGTAGTTCGAGACTACTAAATGCGGAATGCATGAGATGAAATAGAGAGTATGGATGCAATGAGACTCCTAAATGCCTAATAACTCTAGTTATGCATGAAGTGTATGAATGATAGACTATGTAATGCAAAAGGATTCTAATATGAATGCAGTCCTAATTGATATGAAATTCTAATGACTTCATAATCCTAGACTTGATAGACTTCTAATGACGTTAGAATTGTAGACTTGACGACTATCAAGGACGCTAGACTCCTAATATGCATGAGACTCTAGTGGACCTAGACTCCTAAAGTGAATAAAACTCTAGTGGACCTAGACTCCTAAAATGGATGGAATTCAAATGGATTTAGACTCCTAAGATTGACAGAATTCTAATGTTTTTAGACTCCAATTATGCATGGACTTTCTATGGATTATAGACTTCTAAGATGGATAGGACTCAAATGAATGAAAACTCCTAACATGGACAGAGTTAGACGGGGTTAAGAACTCTAAATGGAGTGAAACTGGATGAGCCTAGACATATGGGTCAGATAGACTTCTAATGGAGTTAGAATTCCTAGGTGGATGAGACTTTTACAACCAGATGGACACTAAAAAAATCCTAGATGATGTACACAAATGATGGATAATATACATGGAAATATAGGATAGAGAAAAAGGATGAATTTTCGAAAAAAAGATATGTGATAGGAAAAAAGAAATTGAAAAAAGAAAAAAGGTGGAGATAGAATTTTTGAAATAGATAGGAGATTGGAGATGGGATGAAATTTTAAGAAAAGATAGGAGAATAATTTTCGAAAAAGATGGGTGATAGGATTTGAATAAAAGATGGGAGATCATTTTTTTTTAAAAAAGATGGGCGATCATTTTTTTTTTTAAAAAGGATGGAAGATATTTGGTAAAAGATATGGATAGAAATTTTGAAATAGATAGGATATTAGAGATTGAAAATATTTTTTGAAATGGATATTTTTTTTAAATAAAAGAAAAAAAAAGATGGAGATGTTTTCAAGAGGGAAATTGGCAACACAATAGAATTGTGGGTGCTGAAATTAAGCATGCACGAAGTAGACTAAGCCGTACGCAAACATAGTACGCTCCACACTGGGTTAATGACTCAATGCGCGCGGAGCAAGGACGAGACGCAGCAAGCAGGATAGACCTGCGCTGCGTGCGGAAACGATGCGCTGAGTGCAGCACTACACGCAGGTGAATTGTACTTGACTCAGCCATTCTGGCGCTGCACGCTGAGCATATGCGTGGCGCGCAAGCAACACGGAAGCTCGTTTTTTGCTTTTTGAATAACGTAAATTCGCTTGATGATTTTATTTCTAAAATTTACGCAACATATAGCAATTAAAGGCACACAACACACAAATATGCACAATTAAGATAATAATATGCACAGTTCTCAACCTAAAGTTCAGTTCTAAGTTTCAACTATGGTCAGGTTTAGGTTAAGGCTGAAAAGGGTCCATGACTAAGAGATTGATCCCACGCTTCGAACTCCTGCTTAAAGAGGTGGCCACGTGTAAGACACACTCCAGTTCTCAAGTCAGGAAGAAGAGAACAATGCCATGGTTGGGTAGGTTTGCTTATGACTAAGATCCAACACTATCACTCAGGAAGCTTTTTGGAAGGACTAAGCGCAAATCCCCGAGGTTGACCTCACACATAGAACATGTGCTAATGAGGCAAGGTAGATTGTCCTTATGGTGGCTGAACAATAGCCATGCACATGCAAAACAATATATTACTCAAAGACATAAAATAAGAATGAATCGTATTTTTCAAGTTTCACCCACTCATTTTAAAATTTTTTTTTTTTTAAATCCTCCCTAGTGGAGTCGCCAAATTATAGGCGTGGATTTTTCCATTCCTTTAATGCCTACACGCGGTGTGAGCGCGTTTATTTGACTACCCCATTGTTAAGGTTTTATTAAAAATACGTTTTGAAGTCGCCAACAATTCTTTAGAGGAAGAATCATAAACCTAATTGGATATTGAAACGGAAGGGACATCTTAGGGACTTATCCAATGTAGATTTCCCCGTCATGACTCCATAGATGGTCAGGAACCAAAAAGTGAGTTCGGGGGTGAGGGTACAATATAGTCAGGAACTATATTGCCCATTGCTGGCCTCTACTAAATAACGATTCACAGTAGATTTTATGCAAAAGAATAATCAAACAACGTTTTGAAGCACCCTAAAATAACTAATCTAGATGGGTTCAGGAAACACATAAAAAGACTAATTAGTTAATGACCAGTTATTAGGCAATCATTTTACAAGTTTCGTAGCAGGTTGTCCAAATTATTTGAATTAATTAGAATAGTTCTTTAGGTCTTGTTCAGCAATAATAACATGTGGGTGATAAAAATTGCAATCAGGCATGGAGGACAATCATATAATATAAATAATAAATAGAAAATAAGAGAAGAAAAATAATGCAGGGAGTTAGTATAATATATACAATACTTACAATCACGGGAATATATTAATAACCTACATCATGAATAGAATGTTAGTAACTTCAATAAAGTAATAATAAAAAAAAAAATAAAGAAATAAATAAATAAAGGTGGTTAATTTAGTTGACCCTCAGAAATTATACCACCGTCCGGGGTCGTTGATTTGTACGGATCTTGGAAAATTGAATGTTGTTCGAGTCTTAAAAAAAATTTGTGCACGTCGTATTGTTTTGTATTAGGCGTGAAGTATTAGTAGGAGTATGGGGTTGTAGTATGTGTTTTGATATGGTTGACTTTAGTGAGTTGCAGTATTTAGATGATGATGAATTATGATGATGATCATGCGTGTGATTAAGTGGCTGCCAAAGATTATAAGGATGAAGAAAGATGATCAGTTAGTGGAGGGACAATAATGAGGTGATGATTTTTGGTGTGAGGGAGAATAATGAGGTGATGATTTTTGGTATGAGGGAGTGTTGAGGGATTAGTATAGGATGGCCGTGGTGATTGGCGAGCGGGTGAGAAGATTAGTTGTGCTGTGGTTTTTGTATGTTGGTCGTACGTGATTCATGAGAGGAGGGAGTGAGAATTATATATAGGTTTAGGGTGGTTTAGGTAGTTGAGATACAATAGGTTTTCGAAAGCAATTGGGTTTCTTAAAAGATTTTTATAAAATAGTTAGATAAAGATTTTAGAAAAGAGTTAGATAAAAGATAGTTAAAAACAATTTGGGAAAAGATTATTTTTGTAAAAGATATTTTTTATTAATAAAACTAATTAATATAATTAATTAATTTTATTAATTAAATTGGGCAAGAAAAGGGGTTTCATAAAACTATTTTTAAAAGGTTTTCGTAGATGGGCCTTCAAAAGGTTATTTTAAAACGTTTTAGGAAATGGGCTTATTAAAATTGGTTATAAAAAGATTTTCAGAAATGGATTAATAAAATGAGTTAGAAAATGGATTTGGGCTTAAAACGTTTTATTTTAGACTCGTTCTTTATTCTTTCTTCGATCCGGACCAATTGGAGCAGGGTATTGGTCATCATAGGGTACTAAATGGGGAGACACGATTACGTGTCTACAGCAGGGGGCTTAGATGGAACAAGAATAAGCCGAGGTTGGGGGCATGGCAACAGCCTGATTTACAACGAGTGCTTGAACTTGATAAGGGACCAGATGGAAACTTTGGAGCAGCTGAGGTAATTGAAATCGTCAACTTCTAAAAAAAATTAAGAGAATGTAATACTATGGATCGAATAAATCGTCAACTTCTAAAAGAAATGTAAGAGAATATAATACTATATTATGGTTCTTGCTCATTTAAGTAGAGAATAAATACAACTTTTGTTCATTTCAGGTGGTTCGAGGGGTAGTGTATGGTCAGGACTACTCAATTGGTGAACCTATGAAAAAACCGAAGTGGTTAGAGGATGAGAGCTCTGGTTCTGATTGTGGCAGGGATGTGGCTAATCCCTTAGTAGATGCTAAGTTGAAGAAAAATGTTCGACGGAGAAACGTTGGTACAAAGAGAAAGATGAGGCAAATTGAGGTTGACAGGGAGGAGGTATTGTTTTATCAGCTGAAAAGCATGTTTCATATAACTTTGAACCAATATTTGTTTATTAGTTTCGGATGTATATATGCAATATTTTCAGCCAATTAGTGAATCTGTTCCCGAGAGAGAGAAAACAATGGATACTACTTCAGAAATTAGTAGTGACAATTCCATTACCACGGAAGATGAGAAGTCTGTTTCTAATTCCGCAACAAAAAACCCTCCACTACGTCTACTCCCTAAAGCAGTACAGATTACAAAAATAATAATGGACGCTATTTCTAATTCCAAGAGGTGTGTACGTCCATTGTTTGACAACTTAATAAGATCAAGTAAATCTATTAAGCAAAAGTAAATGATATATTGTTGCACTCGACAGTCTAGAAGATATGGTGCTTTTCAAGTACAGGAACGTCAAGCTCATAAGGTGGATGCTACGTGCTGCTTTTCACGATGATGGGCTGATTACAGTCGAGGTTGTCCTTCATAATTATTTTCTTTATATGACTGCATAGTATTTTTTATTGGTCGTTCATTGTATTTAACCCTTCCGTTTTCCACAAATTATATTCTGGTTCTAGGTCTTAATAGCCTACGCTGCATTGGCCAACTAATGATTGTCATTGTCTAATCGAGAGCGATAACGCTTACATAGTTCATCCAGATTTCTTGGTAAGAATTGAAGTTTTATTTTTAATATTTATTTAGTATTCTGTATTTTTGTGACGCTAAAACACAAGTTATTTACTTTTGACAGATGGAAGGAATGATTGCAACGCGGGAAGGAAAGGACATTTCCAATGTGATTCAAAGTGGGGCGAGTATACTTTATGCTGATAAAGAATCCATGTGCTTGAAACATATAGTTCGGGTAAAATTAGCATTTTATTTACATATCATATTATCAAGTTCAGTACTTTTGCGATAAACTAACAATGTTTCCAAATACAGTTATATATGCCATTGATTTACGCTGGTAGGTGGATTATCTACGTGGCGTATCAACACTCGAAAAGGATTACAATTTATGATCCCTAGTACGATGCATTCCACAATATTCACGCGCAACTGATTCCCCAAGTGGTACGATCATAAATAAGCAAGAATGGAATAATATATATATATATATATATATATATATATATATATATATATATATATATATATATATATATATATATATATATATATATATATATATATATACACACTTGAAACTGAGAGTTCAAGTATCTAATGGACCTGCAATGCAGGTCAGCGTAACCACGCAAGCTATCAAGAGGGTGTACAAGAATGCAAACTGGGAGATGGAAAATTGGGAATGACAGGGCTGAAATAATGTTCCCGCTTTGAGTTGTATAGCAGACTCAGGAGTTTTCGCAATGATGTTAATTTTAACACAGAGCTCTATCCGTCATCGGGAACGGGTATGTTTAAAAGTGAATTACTTATGCACATCTTCTGAATAAGATTATTGATGTACTCGTAAATCAATTTTTAGGAATATTTGGCGGACAAAACGCACTACCGGATGTTTCTCTTAGCTTACATCGTCACTCATGATCAAAACAGCGCGAAAGAGAATTTTGACAAGCTTAAATAGGAAATTGGAATTTTTGTTTTTCTACTAAGTCTCGTATGTTGGTTTAAGGTCACGTAGATTGCAAATAGCTTTGGGCTTCATTTATTACATCATCCTGTATTTGATGTATAACTATTATCAAAACAATGTACGCTGTCTGAATATGTGTATTATCTTTCTATATGCATTGTTGTTGGCCAATTTGAGAGACAACTATTGAGACGGATGATTAACAAGCAACCCATCCTGTGTATCATGGCAACACACTGGATTGTATATATAAAATAATGCTCTATCAACTACGTTGTATATACGCCTAAGAAGCACCGTTGTCTGTATGTGTCCCCTAGGAATGAATAGCCATTGCATTGGTCGATTTTTGGGAGTGGCCAATGTTCTAGGACATTACCCAGGATCGGTTGGGACATTCCTTAAGTTAATTTTATTGGGAGAGTATAAACCAATCTCACACCTATACTGTATGGATTACTGTAAGTACATGAGCTGAGAAGATTAGAACAAACTAATCTCTCGTACCAGTACTGTAATCATGACCTACTATGAACTCTATGTATTTCTATGATAATAATTAGCCACTCGATAAGCGCGCCAGATGGCGTCTACTAAGGACGCCAAATATTGCGGCCTCGCGCGCTGCCTTATGGACTCTGCTTTAGGGTTTACCATAACCATGTTTATGTTACAACATATTTCTATTGTATATTACTTTTGGTTATAGTTTGAATTTACTATAATAAAAAGTACCGCATGGATCACGACAAAAAATGGAAGTATTGATATCTAAATCAAAATAAATAAAAACTAACTAATATATAAAACGGAGTCCAAAAGACTACACACGAGAGATTACACTAGTTTTTGGCCCCGGCTACGATCCGGATGAATAATTTTATTTTAGGGCATGATCCAGGTTGGATTGGTACATGTGCTGACACAATTTCATTGTGAGAACAAACCAATCTCTCACACCAATACTACTTCTCTATGGGTTACTTCAAGGACATGAGATAAGAAGATAAACCAATACATGATTATTCGGAGATAGTTTCAGTTGTAAATTGGCCAAACAAAAACTACCTAGAACATAACTATTTAGGTCCCCTTGCGGTTCAGTATTGATAAATTAAACCCTTGCAATGTAATACTAGCTATACATCAAATTCTATTATTATTGGGTAATCCATTGGGTCAACCAAGTTTGTTTTATCCTAATTATAGTAATGTTCTAGCTAATTCTTGCCCACACTAGCCTATATAGTATTATGTTGGCTTGTTCTCCAAAAACAATTAAACGTAGGGGCATGGCCCAAGACATCTTGGGTCATGTCCTAGAATTGGCCAATCAGTAATACAACGTCATTCTTCGTATATTACTAAGAGTTTTTTGCGGGGATATACCAGGTTAATAGGGCATTTTGTGGGGATATACCTCACTAAATTTTTTTTGTGGGGATATACCAACCTAAATTTAAGTTTTGTTAAAACGTACCGAAAACACTATTTCCGGCGAGAAAGTCAATTTTCCGGCCTATGAGTTGGTAACTTAACCCTAATTTATACCCTATAGCACAAATTCAAACCACATAGTACAATTGAAGAACACAAGAAGTAAATTGAATTGGGATTAAAGCTAAAATAAGACATCATACCTTGCAATTGATGATTTTTGGCTGCCCTTTTCTTGCTGAATTGAAGAGCATTCATTTTCAAGGTTTAAGGAGAGGGAATTCTAAAAAAAATTGTTAAAAAACATTTCAATAATATGCGCGTGGTTGAGGGGGTAAAACACAACATTTATGGCTCACTCGCGAGTTCCTGCCAAATCAAAGGCCGGAAATTTGACTTTATCGCCGGAAATAGTGTTTTTGGTACCTTTTAACAAAACATAAATTTATGGTGGTATATCCTCACAAAAAAAAATTAGTGAGGTATATCCCTACAAAATGCCCTATTACCCTAGTATATCCCCGCAAAAAACTTTATTACTAATACTAAGCCACAATATTCCAACTTCCAAGTGTGGTAGGACCATTAACCTTGTTGAAAGGGGTATCAACAGGCAGCACGTTAAATCCCTAATCGCATCAATATAGGCGCTAAATGCAGCATACATATTTGATTCACTTATTTCGTATTTAACTTTTCATATCAGTGTAGGGAAATAAAGATTTAACTTTTCGTATCAGTGTGTATTAAATATAAAACTTTGTTTGATTTTAATAAATGGCCTGATTTTACGAATGAGAGCCTTATCAAATATGTTGTTATGACCTCGAAACTTTATTATATTAAAGCAAGTCATTAGTCTAAGCCAAATATGTTGGGTCATGTCCTAAACAGGCAGGGTCATGTCCTCCGTGTTTAATTCAAATTTCATTTTAGACATGTCTTAATACATGAATTAGATGGCAACATTCCACTTTTATTCATTATGATCCCAAAAATATAGTCGAAGGAAGATAACTATGAGAACTGTGGCAAAACGTTAAGGCAGATGACCACAGACTTCTAGAACCAACCATTATGTCATTACCTGTATGTACAAAGATTGCAAATAAACCTAATACAACTTCTGTTTCGATATAAAATGATTATTATAATGAATGGCTTTGGTGTGTATTAGGTTTATTTGCAATCTTTGTACATACAGGTAATGACATAATGGTTGGTTCTAGAAGTCTGTGGTCATCTGCCTTAACGTTTTGCCACAGTTCTCATAGTTATCTTCTGTGTCATTACCTGTATGTACAAAGTGCAACTTGTTCTTGCAAGAACCTCCTTTTTCAAGCTATTGACGTCCCAGGAAATGATGGAAATCAGGCTCTTGATGCGATACTCATCTAAATTCTACATTAACAAATTAAGTATCATCATTATGCACGAATATGGTCAAGCAGGAAAACCAATGTTCAATTACCTTAAAATAGTGAGAATTCTTCCAAATAACAGAGTCAGGTCCATCCAGAAGCTTCAAAACATACAGTCCACTGTCATATCTGCACAAAAGTAAATTGTATATAAAATATAAGAATCAACTCATATTTGTAGACCCCATAATTTTTTTTCAAAGCATTACCCATTATCTTAGATTGGAATGTTGACTGTTTTCATTGACCAATTACCCATAGAATTAAACATGGAGTATCTTGAATCTTGCTTGTTCATTGAAAGGAAACAGGACAACTTTTTCACCTGGGTTATGCAAATACATCAGCGAACATATAACCCCACCCCCAATCCCGAGTATAGTGTAAAGCACTACCTGGTCCTTTGCATAATGTCGTCGCTCTATGCTACGCTCACCCGGGGAAGAATCATAGAAGTAATTTTGGCGAGTTTTCAGACAGGAAACCACAAGAATCCAATGGTTCGGATTCGGTAGCCACAACGGAATGAAAATCTACAAAACATAGTTGATTTTAGGACTGAAACACTGAATGAAGATATGACTTAATCAAAATCTATAAAATCCCGATGACCTTGGAACATTCTGCAGGATCTGGTGGAAGATAGGTTGTTGACACCATCTTAGAAATTGGCAAATACGCTTCGAAACCGTGAGGGAATTTCATTGGGTGGTACTTTTCTGGTTCCATATCCTTCAGAAAGGGAAATTACAAATGAGTGCTCACAAATCAGTTAATTCAAAAGCTTAGTGTTAACAGTTAAATAAGTGATTACCCGGAATATAGTTGGGATAAAAAACATCTTGGGCTTATGCAAAGTCAGCCTAATCCCAACAATATTTATAATCTGCCGATATTAAAACTTTATCAGATTATATACATAGTTTATTTTTAGACGCTGATAATTGACAAGTATTTGTAAAGTAATCCTTACCGTGTCCAGTAGATGAAATGTAGGAAAGAGAGACCAAAGTTCTCCCCTTGTTGCAACTATCCATTTGCTCTTGAACAATTGCTCACTAATATAACGACAAATAAGCTTAAAACATTCCAAGAGTGCTAATCTATAAACACCATTATTCGTAAAAAGTATCTTACTCCGGATTATTCTCAGCAAACACGTATTCGACGATTGCCTTTTCTTGGTTCGATAACCTCTGGAGATGTTTGTGTATTAAGGGCAACCTGATTCGGGGTATATTTTCCTATTTGCAACAGAAATAAGCAAACAGTTTTCAAATGCTACAAAAACACTGCTTAGAGAGCATAAGCATTTTGATCTTAATCATTTGTACGTTATGCCCACGTCGGTAATGTCCCAAACCTATCTTGGTTATAACCCCAAATACTGCCATTCGAAAAATTAAGTAGATTTAATTTACAAAAAACTAATTAGGTCATTACCTAACTGCACACTCTCTTTTCCTGTCAGGTATTATTATCAAATTCTCAAGTGATATTGTTCAGGTAATGTCCCAAAATTATGCAGGTCATAACCCCAAATACTGCCATTTGAAAAGTAGATATGCCCATGTCTGATTGTAAGGTAATGACAACTTATATTGTTCTAAAAAATAGATATGTAGAAGTATATAATTTACAAAAAACTAATAAGGTCATTACCTAACTGCACACTCTCTTTTCCTGTCAGGTATTATTATCAAATTCTCAATTGATATTGTTCAGGTTATGTCCCAAAACCATCTAGGTCACTACCCCAAATACTTCTCGTACCAACTTATATAGTTCTTTAAAATAGATATGTAGAAGAATATAATTTACAGAAAACTAATCTATATAATTTACAACTTGGGTTGTATTGTCCGTACCAAATTCCTGTTTCTCGTACAGGGTCCTTTCTGATTCCTGCCCAGCAACATCTTCCCTTGGTCCTTCAGCTCGCCTTGCTCAGTCCGAGGAGTTTGTGAACTCGATTCGAAAGATGATTCATCTTTCTGATTCAAAGGCTCGGGTCCATCACTGTTTGCATCTTTGCCAGTAGCCTTCTCTTCCTGTAGTTGCCCCTGGCACGCATTATCATCATCGTCCTTTGGGTTTCGAGGTTGCACAACATGGCTTTCTACCGCCCCATTAAATTTCTCCTCCCTCTCACTCTCCTTTTTCTCCCCCTCACTCCCCTTCACTTCACTTTCCTTATTCTCTACTCCATCCTCCCCAGCTTTGCCATTAGCCTTCTCTTCCTGTAGTTGCCCCTGGCAAGCATTATCATCATCGTCCTTTGGGTTTCGCGGTTGGACAACATGGCTTTCTACCGCCCCATCAAATTTCTCCTCCCTCTTACTCTCCTTTTTCTCCCTCTCACTCCCCTTTACTTCACTCTCCTTATTCTCTACTCCATCCTCCCCGGCTTTGCCATTAGCCTTCTTTTCCTGTAGTTGCCCCTGGCAAGCATTATCATCATCCTCCTTTGGGTTTCGAGGTTGGGCAACATGGCTTTCTACCGCCCCATCAAATTTCTCCTCCCTCTCACTCTTCTTTTTATCCCCCTCACTCCCCTTCACTTCACTCTCCTTATTCTCTACTCCATCCTCACCAGCTTTGCCATAAGCCTTCTCTTCCTGTAGTTGCCCCTGGCTCGCATTATCATCATCGTCCTTTGGCCTTCGAGGTTGGATAACATGGCTTTCTACCGCCCAATCTTCTTCCTCATCATTTTCCTTGTCCTCAATCTCACTCTCCTTATTTGGTCCTCCCTCCTCCCCATCGCTCTTGGCATCATTGGCAGTAGCCTCCTCTTCCATAGGTTGCCCCTCATTTTTGTGCACATCAGCCAGTTCCTCTGTGGTGAAGCTCGTCTCACCCACGTGGAGAATAGAATTTTCATTTATCAACGCTTGCACATCAGGCAAGACATTTGTCTCATCCTTACTCTTTCAACTCCTCGTAGCGTACGTATGTACGAGTTCACTAGTGCCACCCTTGCTAAGCTTAGCTTGCTCAGGTACGAGTTCACTAGTGCCACCCTTGCTAGGCTCAGCTTGCTCCAGTACGAGTTCACTAGTGCCACCCTTGCTAGGATGAGTTTGGGTCAAGGGCATGGCATGTAGCCTCGCCCAGGTTAATCTAGTCGATCGGTTTTTCCGCGCGGACGAACCTCTAGGCCGCTCATCAGCAGCAATATCTTCGTCATCATCAGCAGCAATACCATGTGGGTTTTTAGCTTGAGGTAACAAAAATTAACGTTTAAGTCAGAAAATTATAGATAAATAAAGTAAAGTTTGAAACAATGTAAATTTTCTAATAAAAAGTACCTGAAGATCTCATCAACTTGAACATCGTGTTCATGGAATCAAACATGTCCTCAAACCGTGAATAGAGCATGAAGATGCCCTTTTCTGTATTTGCCGCATGGTCGCTTGGCAGCTTCCCCCTTATCATCTCTTTTTCACTTTCAATCTTTAACATTAACTAAATGATTCCGAAACAAATTAAAATAGGTGTTAGGATAGATTTAGGAGTATTTTCTAAATCTATCTATCTAAATCTATCCTAACAATAGGTTATAGAAAACGTTATTTTATAGTTCAATGATTAAATTGCATTAGTAGTACTTACTTTGGGGGTCCTGTACTGATCGGATAATTCCATAATAAATTCGTGTAACCGCTTTGTGTTATGATCATTCCATTCCGAGATCCGGGGCATATCAAACTTCCATATATCATCAAGAGCGGTCTTGCAAGAGTACTCGCATAAAAGGGCCTGTCAATAAAAGTAATTTCATTTTGTGTGAGTTTAACCAAACATAGTAAGACACCCAAAGAGATCAACGTCATGATCCAACATTAGAAGGTAACACTGTAGAAGTAACTTAGGTGATACCCTAAGCAGGTTTAGGTCATCATCCAACCCAAGACCTAAAATAGAACCTCTCAGTACAAGAGAGATTTAGGTCATTAGGTGATAACCTAAGGTCATTACTCATTACCAACCATGATAAAAGCATTCAAGTCAAGACCCGAAATAGACCGACAGTGCAGGATCGATGTTAGGACATTATCCAACCATGTAAAACGCGATGTTAGGACATTACCCAACCATGTAAAAACTAATATCTATTGCAGGTGCACAATTTAGGAAGGAAACAAAGTATTGAAGGAATACCATGAAGAAAATATGACATCCACCCCTAGCAGCAGCAGGATTGGCCTTGATTTCAGTCACCGCTTGAACAGAATTGTAAAAAATAAACTTAGCATAGTTTCATTTTGGAATTAGTGTAGTGTCATAGACAAGATGGAGCCACCTAATCCTCGGTTTACAGTCTGGGGTGGTGGCACAAAGCGCAGTGATCAAGAAAAGTATAAACGTAGGCATAAAATACTCATCGTTAAAAGAGTATTTGCGTAACTTGGCAGCCATGAGGTCAACATTATCTTCAGGGAGTCCAAGAAATCGTTTGCATTGGCGATCAAGATCGCAGAATTCTGAGTCCGTAATCTCAAGGCTGGCGTTTTTAAATCCCAACAGAAATTCCACATGCCTCGGTGTGATTGTTGTTACCTTTCCATGTATCGCTAAGTTATGTGTCTCTGGATCAAAGTGATCCATGATCCACTTGCACATTTTTTTCCTCAAAACCTTAGAGCCCCAATTGAGTAGGAATTCAAAACAAAAATCCTCTAGAACTTTCTTCTTCTCCCGTGAAAACCTTTTGATTACGTCTATCAGCAATTCTAAATCACCCATACCCTGTGGTCATATCAAACAAAATTAAATCCATTGTAGCAAGTTTGAACAAAAAAAAATGATGAATCAAATGGGGACTACCTTGCTAGTGTCCACAATAGTTCCTACTGATTGTTTTTTCAGCATTTGTGCATCATCTGAGCAACGTGAATCTGGTACCTTTCTCTTTGTTGTAGTTGTACTCATGATCACGTCAGCTATATATGTAAATGATTTTAATGTATGATTAAGAACACCAGCCCCTAAACTTGTCAAATAACCATCTGAATGTCAAAGTTCAATTTATTTGTTTCAATTTTTTAACACATATAACAAAAGTATTTTGGATTTGTGCCGAATGTAATTCAATTCTCTAAAAAGTAGCAAATTTAGGTGATACCCTAAGCAGGTTTAGGTCATCATGCGAGCCTGACAGCAACAAAGTAACATTGCAAAAGAAATTTAGGTGATACCCTAAGCAGATTTAGGTCATCATCCGAGTCTGACAGCTAGAAAGTAACATTGCAAAAGACATTTAGGTGATACCCTAAGCAGGTTTAGGTCATCATCCGAGCCTGATAGCTACAAAGTAATTCGCAAAATTTACTCAGGTCAAGACCTAAAATAGAACAAAACAATTTTGGATTTGTGCCGAATGTAATTTAATCCTCCAAAGTCCAAAGTAGCAACTTCCAAGCTTTCCCTTTAAAATTTAACTAGAAGGAAAACATTACAATTTTAACATGGATTAAACATTCAAGTATTGTAAATTGCAAGTAGCAAACCCTATTTCAAAATTAATTCATGTGAATGCAATTGCAAATCAGCAGGCTCTCTACTAGAAGAGAACCCTATGCTTTTTTAATACTAAATCCAAAACCTTGAAATCCTCATGCTTTGGGGTTAATTTGACTAGAATGGTTAACTGGAAACATCTAGATACAAATAAAGAAGAAAGAAATAGAGAAAGAGTCACTTATAGAATGATCCAAATTTATGGGTAGTAGCACGAGCACAATTTCGGAATCAGTTAAGCGAAGGAGTGTTGGAACTTAAACGTCGAAGGGAAAACGCAGAAAGAGGGAAGAGAGAGAGATTTCAAAATGACCCAGTATTTAAAAAACAAAGAAAATAAAGTGGGAGTTGGAAAAGGGCAATTTAGGTATTGACGTAAACAAGTTAAATATAATTAGATTGAAATAGAACCCCAGCGGCCCAGCCCACATGGATTACTTATCTTATCTATCTTATCTCATTTTGAATTTTGAATTTTGAATTTTGCTCAACTCAACTCAACTCAATACAACAGTTAACACCAATTGGTGAAGGTAAGTTAACCTCGAAACTTCACTTTGTTTAAATTTTCGTGAAATCCTTAATTGTGAGATTTTATTGTCAAATTTACAATAAACTTCTGAGTTTCAAATTCTTATAAAGACATTCATCATCACTTAATGCATTTATGACCAATCCTTTGTCAGTCATCTTGATTAATCATAGTTCATAAATGACCAAACGTTTCAGTTCCAACACTCCCTCGCTTAACTGATTCCGGAATTGTGCTTGTGCTACTACCCACAAATTTGGATCATTTACCCAGAAAAGTTGATGTTCATAAATTATGTAGTAGTTCATAACGTATGTCTTTTTCAGATGACCTTAGAAAAAAGGGCGTAGTTTCATATAATAGAAGGTGACCTAAATTTGTTAGGTCATTACCCAAGTACTCTGTTCCTGATGAAGGACTAAAATAGAAATTGTAAAGATATTGACAAATAATCTGCTACACTGTCCGAACTTTATATTCTTTGCCAAATTTGATTTTTAGGTGAAAACTTGAACTTCTAAGGTCATGAACCAAATACTCTGTTTAGTAAGGTGTGAAAATTTGATTTTACTAAGGTTTGACCTTTCCAAGTGTTTTCCTAGGTTCATGTGCCAGGCATAATTGAGAAATGACCTAACCTGTTTAAGGTCATCACTTGAAATACCATAATTGACATTCTTTATGTAATGACCAACTAATGAATAACCAAACTACGTGTTTGTTTACAGGATTTGGCCAAAGATTACTTCTTTAATGATGTCTGATGATGATGAATCCATTTCTGTTGATGAATCCAGTTATGTTGATGAAACCATCTTTGGTTTAGACATTTGGGGGGAATTTAACAAAGATCTTGCAGACTTCGATGAAGTCGATATGAAAAAATTATCCTTCAACTCTCTTCTAAGTTGTATAAATTTTTATACTATATATGCTAAGTTGAAAGGATTCGGGATTCGACACAAGACTCCAGTAAAGAGTTTGAGTTGTGAAAAACACACTTCAAAGACCATGTATTATTGTAAGCGAGGGTTCTGAAGCTTAGGTCACATGGAATATCCAAATAGGAAGGCAAAGGCTCGAGCCATTACCAGATGTGGGTGCGAAGCTAATATAAAGTTCAAGTGGGATAAACATGAAGATAAGTGGTTTGTGAAGGAGTTTAATGGTGATCACAATCACGACCTTGTTCCATCTCACCAAGTCCCGTTCATAAGGTAGTTAACTTCAACAATACCTCTACTTTTTTTTTAGTTCCAACGCTCTCATAATCGGATATTATTGGAATATATGTTAATAAGGAGTCTAGTTCAGTTAGTTCAATATGTATTCATATCTGCAAAGTTGTTTCTAATTTAGGGCTGCTGTATTTTTTTTGGTTAAAGAGGCGTAGTTCTCTGTTGTGGTTGCTGTATCTACATTCTATACTTTAACATATATAGTTGACGTTTCTAACATCTAGCAGGCACCACCGACAAGTTTCAAGTGCTGATAGGCTCCGTATAAAGTCCTTGATTAATTATGGAGTTAAACCAAGTGTCACAATGCGAAATTTTATCACAGAAGCGGGCGGTCCAGACAATGTACCTTTCTTGCAAAAGGACCTGTATAACACAATTGACCAGATCAAGAAGGAAGAAATCGGAGATGGTGATGCAGAGACAATAATGACATACTTGGTAGCTAAAGAATCGCATGACCCACGTTTTTTCGTGAGAAGCACGCGGGATGATGACAACAACCTCGAAAAGATGTTTTGGTGCGATGCAACATCCCGAAGCGATTTCAAAACGTTTGGAAAAGTAATTGCTTTTGACGCAACATACAAATGTAATGCATACAACAAGCCATTCGTTGTGATTGTGGGCATCAACAACCACCGAAAGACCATTCCGTTTGCTGTGGCCTTGGTTACAGATGAGAAAGAGGAAACCTACATATGGGTGTTGCGGCAGCTGCTTGAAGCAGGGGAGGGAATGGTTCCATTAACAGTCTTAACCGACGGGGACAAGACGATGGCTAACGCAATCAAAGTAGTCCTTCCAAAAGCCCATCATAGGTTGTGTTTGTGGCATATAATGAGGAATCTTAAACACCATGCAGGGAAAAAATTTAGCAGTGGGTTCATGCGATGCGTCGACAAATGCCGAACAAAGGAAGAGTTTGAGGGTGCTTGGAAGGAACTTGTAACCAAGTATAAGCTTGAAAATAAACAATGGGCAAAGGAGCTATATAGTCTTAAAGAAAAGTGGGCAGAAGCTTTTATGCATGGCCATTTTTTTGGAGGTAATAACTAGACCATCATTGGTTTTAAAGCATTTTTTAAGTACTTTTTAATACACCTAAGTTTTTGTTCAGTAAGGTTTAGTTCTTAGTTTAGGTAATGTCCTTACATTATTGCTTGAACTATTTAACAGTTTTCGTTCAGCAAGGTTGAGTTCTTAATTTAGGTAATGTCCTTAAATTTTGCGGTCATTACCTTTAGTAATGTAAATGGATCATTTTCTTTCTTCGTAGACAAATCGAGTAGGATTAAATTGAAATTGAATTTATTTTTTTGTAATTAAGTAACATATTGACCAAAAACAGAACAGAACACCTAAGGGCAGCTAGAAATACTAGCTCCTTCTAATAACTGGACAGGCCCAGCCTAATTCTATTATCAAACCACATCCTGGGTAATTATATTTTTTGCCATTTTTAATACACCTAAGTTTTTGTTCAGTAAGGTTTAGTTCTTACTTTAGGTAATGTCCTTACATTTTTGCTTGAACTATCTAACAGTTTTCGTTCAGCAATGTCGAGTTCTTAATTTAGGTAATGTCCTTAAATTTTGCGGTCATTACCTTTAGTAATGTAAATGGATCATTTTCTTTCTTCGTAGACAAATCGGGCAGGATTAAATTGAAATTGAATTTATTTTTTTGTAATTAAGTAACATATTGACCAAAAACAGAACAGAACGACTAAGGGAAGCTAGAAATACTAGCTCCTTCTAATAACTGGACAGGCCCAGCCTAATTACATATTATCAAACCACATCCTGGGTAATTATATTTTTTGCCAAATTATCAAACCACATCACAAGCTCTAACCTTATAAGTCATCACCTTGGTAATTATATGTTTTTTTTTTGCTAAGTACTTAAGTTTCATACTTTCATCATTCCAACATATTACACCTAACCCATCACCTTGGTAATTATATGTTTTTTTTTGCTAAGTAATTAAGTTTCATACTTTCATTCATTCCAACATATTACACCTAACCATCTTGCTAATCAACCCTTGACACCAACAGAGAAACCACACATATTAACATCATACTCTTTCATTCCAGCCACTGAATCATGTTATGAAGTAACCCATTACAAGACGGACCCGCTTGTTTTTGATTGGGGGCCAAAGGATTGTTGGTAGTAAACAACTTATGTAGCCATTTTTTTTGCTTTTATTAAAACATTTATTCATCATCAAATTTTTGTGAAGTTGTGAGGTATATCTATACAACGAAATTGTGATATTGGTTTGTTCTCACAACAAAATTGTGTCAGGACATGTCCCAATCCAAGTTGGGTCATGCCTTAAAACGAAATTGTCATCCGTGTTGGTTGTAGTATAGTGCTTCAAAGTAGTGGGATGTGCGTGTGCTGTTAGCTATTATTTAGGAAGTTGGGTCATTAGTTGAATGAGTATTTTTAGGAGTATTATGTTGCTCATTCCGTTAAGTTAGAGAGTCAAATAAATTTAGTTGTTAGTGGGTTTAATCATAATATTATGCTTCCACTTTATTAGCTGTTAATTTGTTGTTTTGTTAGCCTATATATATATGGCTCTTGTATTTCGTGAAGTGATATGCAAAAATATTATTCAGTTTCTTTATCTTACTTTCTTCATGTTTCTCTAATATTAGTATTTTCTCCTTTAGTATTAGTTTCAACAATCCGGAGCATAGCCTGGGACTGAAAATGTTTAATGAGCTAGGGATGGCAATGGGTAGGGTCTGGGTAGGGTAAGGCTAGACCCTTACCCACACCCTAATTTTTGGATGTAGACCCATACCCTACCCATACCCATAGGGTAAAATTTTTTAGGACCCTTACCCGTACCCGTAGGGTCCGATAGGGTCTGGGTAGGGTCTAGGGTCTAAAATGGGTCCAACACAAAAAAAAATCCGCTTACATTTTCACATGCATATATAATCATTAAGCATAATTTTATATATTTATTATTTTGCAATTTGCGGTTAGGGTTCCTAACAAGTGAGGGAGGGTTTTAATTTTATTGGAAGTCTGCTGGAAGGATATATTTATTTTAATTTTAAAAAAATAAAAATATATAATTTAGTTTAGATGGGTCTATGGGTAGAGTCTGGGTATTTGAGGAGTGGACCCTTACCCTACCCTGACCCGATAGGACCAAGACCCATACCCTACCCTTACCCGTAGGGTCCAAATAATTAAGACCCATATATACCCTAATTTTAGGGTAGGGTCTGTGCGGATCTGGGTAGGGTCTGGGCGGATCTGGGTAGGGTCTGGGCGGATCTGGGTAGGGTCTGGGCGGATCTGGAAGGATATGAGACTCATGTTTTAGGACATAACCAAATATGGATTGGGAGTTGGGACATGTCCTTAGTCAATATCGTTGGGAGAAGAATAAAAAATGGCCATGAGACAGAGTATGGGCGGGTTTTGAGTCAATATCACATATTAAGGAAAGCTACCTATTATTTGATTTCCACATTTACCTAAGGAAATCTACCTATTATTTGATTTCCACATTAAGTCGTACGGTGTTCTAAGCTTAAAGTGTTGGGTCATGTGCTTAAATCGACCAATGCAATAATGTTTATTCATTCCTAATTAAGAGACACTAATGGTGATTATTGGATGTTATCTCATTCAAAGTAGTGGTTAGAGGGTTTCATCCAACCAAATATTCCCAAGATACAGAGCGTCGGAGGGTTTATTTGATTTCCACATTAAGTCGTACGGTGTTCTAAGCCTAAAGTGTTGGGTTATGTGCTTAAATCAACCAATGCAATAATGTCGTGTATTCATTCTTAATTAAGAGACACCAATGGTGATTATTGGACGTTATCATATTCAAAGTAGTGGTTAGAGGGTTTCGTCCCTTGTACCAAATATGCCCAAGATACTGAGCGTCGGAGGGTTTACTGATCGATCGTTTGTCTGAATTGTTCTCTCCGAATAAATCATTCCAAGAAATACAATAACGTCATCCCTCGTACCTTATCGGCTTATTATCCCATGGGAGCCACTATGGTCCGGGGGTTTCATCCATATTGAGAAGCAAGAACCATTGTGTTGTGTAGAATGTCTTGTCTCCTATGAATCAATAGTCATTGTGTTGGTCGCTATTATTGAAAGACATGACCCATGATATCTTGGAAGCTACCTATTATTTGATTTCCACATAATGTCGTACGGTGTTCTAAGTGTAAAGTGTTGGGTCATGTGCTTAAATCGACCAATGCAATGTCTATTCCTAATTAAGAGACACCAATATTGATTATTGGACGTTATCTCATTGAAAGTAGTGGTTAGAGGGTTTCATCCAACCAAATAAGCCCAAGATACAAAGAGTCGGAGGGTTTATTGATCGCTTGTCTTAATTGTTCTATCCGAATAAATCATTCAAAGAGATTCAACAACGTCATCCCTCGTACCTTATCGGCTTATTATCCCATGGTGAGCCACTATGGTCCGGGGGTTTCATCCATACTGAGATGCAAGAGCCATTATGTTGTGTAGAATGTCTCGTCTCCTATGAATCAATAGGCATTGTGTTGGTCGCTATTATATAAAGACATGACCCTGATATCTTAGGACATGACCTTAAGGGAATCGAACTATTATTTGATTTTCACATTAAGTCGTATGGTATTCAGAGCCTAAAGTGTTGGGTCATGTGCTTAAATCGACCAATGCAATAATGTCTATTCATTCCTAATTAACAGACACCAATGGTGATTAATTATTGGACGTTATCTCATTCAAAGTAGTGGTTAGAGGGTTTCATCCAACCAAATATGCCCATACAGAGCGCCGGAGGGTTTATTGATCGCTTTTCTCAATTGTTCTTTTCGAATAAATCATTTCAATAAATACAATAACGTCATCCCTCGTACCTTATCGGCTTATTATCCCATGGTGATCCACTATGGTCCGGGGGTTTCATCCATACCGAAACGCAAGAGCCATTGTGTTGTGTATAATGTCTTGTCTCCTATGAATCAATAGTCATTGTGTTGGTCGCTATTATTTAAAGACATGACCCATGATATCTTAGGACATTACCTAAGTAAATCTACATAATATTTGATTTCCACATTAAGTCATACGGTATTCAATAGGGAACTTGCTTTTAAAATTAGTGCATTAATCTTCCTAATATCTAGTGATAACTAGACTAGAATCGTATTACGTGATCAAAGTAGGCTAGTCTGACTGAACTAGTTAGTTCCTAGAGTAATAGTTTAGACAATCTTCCAAAGTAACATTGGGCCATTACCTTAAAATAACTGACAATGGTTCTAAAAAGGCGATTGTTTATTTTTACATTTATGTTGTCCTTGTTTATTAAATAGGGAACTTGCTTTTAAAATTAGTGATGATTCCTAATCTAGTAAGTAGGCTAGTATGACTCATCTTGTAAGTTCCTATAGTAATAGTTTAGGTAATCTCCCCAAGTAACATGGGTCATTACCTAAAACATTCATGAAGGGTTCGCATTTATTAAGGGAGTGAAGTGATCAAGTGACCCTTTCCCATCCGAAAAATTAAATGTGAAAATAGTACCTTTTGGAGAAAGAAAAAACTCCATCCAACCACATATGTCCATGATACATTGCATGGGGGGAGGGGGGTGTTGATCATCCGTCCCAATCCAACCTGGGTCATGCCCTAAATCGAAAATTATCATCCGGAGCGTAGCCTGAGCTTAAAAACTAGCTTATGTATAAAAGTTCTGATTTGGCACTTGATAAGCGCGACAAATGGCGTCTAATAAGGATGCCAAATGTCGACAACTCATGTGTTGTCTTTCGGACTCTACTTTATATATTAGTTATTCTTATTTATTTAGGTTTAAATATCAATACTTCCATTTTTTGGTCGTAATCCATGTTGTTCTTTTTAATATATGAAAATCATACTATAACCAAAAAAATATGTACAATAGAAGTATATTGTAACATAAACATGGTTAGGGTAAACCATAAAGCATAGTCCAAAAGACAGCGCACGAGGTCGCAACATTTGGCATCCTATTAGACGCCATCTGGCACGCTTATGAAGTGCCAAATCATTATCATAGAAATATATAGAGCTCGAAAAGTCGATATTAATAAAAACCAGTATTTTGGTTTTTCGTAATATTTTGCCTAGTGTGAAATTACAATTAGCCTTTTATTATTATTTTTGTCATGACTGTAATTGTTTTAGGACCTTCAAAAAAATTAAACTTTGAAAACGTTGTTTTTTCAAATCTATATCTATACTAATATATTAAAAGGCGTTACTAAGAAAGTCTATGACCCGCATGGAACTCTCCTCGAAGGCCATAATGTAAATGCTATATTTTCATGTCAAATACTTCTATTAGAAAAATAATGTTTTGTAGTTATAAGGTATCGAACACGTGACCTTAGAAATGAAAAATGAAAGCTTAACCATGAATCCAACATAACATCATTGCTTATTATTACAAAATAAAAAATAAAAAATTCTGTAATTATATCTCATTAACAGACTTACACAAGTAGTTAGATACCTAACATATTTATGTTAATAATAATATACTATTGTAGACATACTCCTACTCAAATTCCTTATAGAAAGTGAAGTTATTGCTTTTATTTCCAAACTTTAAAGGGTGTATTATTCAAATTATTATGGCGTTAATTTTTCCTCACTAGACAATAAAATTACTAAAAGAAACAAGCTGGGGCATCGCCTGGGGAGTGGGGACTATCACTAGTTAGCTCTTTATTAGGTGATGTTCGAAGAAAATAAAAGGACACGGCGTAAGTGAAAATAAAACGTTGCCCTGAACAAATTACAAAAAGTGAAATATTAAGCTTGCCAGCAAGGGGAATCGATCCCGCGCCAAATAGTTGCCTAGGTATTTCGTATCAGGACTAGTGACCACGGAGACGGGGGTATCAGCACGTCCAATATTTCTCCCCAATCGGTTATGTAATTGTGTTTGCAAATGCAAAAGTAACATTTGATACGTGTATTTCATATTTGCTAACAGGAAAACATTATTGACACAGAATAAATATTTAACTTTGCATGCAGGGTAGCTTAAAACGCTTTATACTAGTACGATATTGGTGCGAGAGACTGCTATGTTCTAATGCAAGTGTCTCTGCATCCTCGGTATTGGTGCCAGGAGGTAATTGGTTTCTTCACGGCTTAGGATTACTAATGAAAGGCTACGACAAGAGTAAGAGAGTTGATCATAGGTACACAGACGAGGTTGGGGAGGGGTGTGGGTCTAATATATTGGTTAGGTGTTTCGAGCAATCTTGTGTTGGGTCACGTCCTAAGCAATGGACGTTCGTTCATGGGAGGGACACCGATGGCGACTCTATGACATTATTTCACTCAGTAGTAGTGGTTAATTGTTGTGGCTACAATAAGGAGAACTTGTATAAATTAAGTTATATAATCGCATTTTTGGTAATTACATAAGCATGTATTTTCCACAACCATTTGTGACAATAGGTTAACACAAAGCAGTGAATAATACATAGAACTATAAAAATTAGGCAAAATTGGCCTCAGCACCCTGAACTATAGCTTGGGTGCACCCAACACCACCAACTACGACTAGTAGCCTAAACACCACCAACTACGGGGTGGGGTGCAGTCCGTACCATAAATGAGGCCGGAAGCCTAAAATGTTGCCGATAAAATGTTGCCGATGACGGTGGATTTTTATGGTACATACTGCACCCCGCCAACCGAGGTCGGAAGCCTAAAATGTTGCCGATGACGGTGGGTTTTTATGGTACAGACTGCACCCCACCCCGTAGTTAGTGGTACGGAATGCACCCCACCCCATAGTTGGTGGTGTTTAGGCTACTAGTCGTAGTTGGTGGTGTTGGGTGCACCCGAGCTATAGTTCAGGGTGTTGAGGCCAATTTTGCCTAAAAATTATCTTTTTTGGAAATAAACCACTTCTATAGTACTACCTCCGTTTCTTTTTAATTGTTACACTTTGACATTTTACATTATTCACAAATTGCACTTTGACCCTCGTTTGTGATTTATACGTGAATACAAACATAGTCATGTGGGATCTTGTTAGATTCGTCTTAGTATGTACTTTTTATAATTTTTACAAATACAAAACTAAAGTTTTGTATTGGCATGCATGAAAAGTGTAAGTGTAACAGTTAAAAAGAAACGGAGGGAGTACAATATAGTATGCATGTTTCTGTTTCCTTTTTTTGGCCATTCCAAACATTGATATAGTATGTGGTCAAAATAAAAGTCGTACATAATTCACTATTACATAGTTAATTATATAATTTTATCGATATGATTTCCTATTTTCATCAAATTTAATTTGGCCACAATTTTCCTTTCAACTAATACATGTTAGACACTCAAGTTGGACTTTTTCTTTTTTCTTTCTCAAAATGGCACCATTTTCACAAACTGAAATTAAGTACCACTTCATTAATAGGGTGCCTCCAACAGTCACTTTTTTCCTATATAAGGTGAGGCATACTTCAATATTCTAATTAACCCCTCAAAATAAAGAAAAACGTCACACTCCTTATCCAAACAAAAACATGTCTTACAAGGGAAAGGAAAAAATGGCGGTGGCAGGACCATCCCGCCTCCGACCGCGCCGTCCTTCACCACCACCACCACCACCACCACCACCACCACCACCATCACCACCATCACCACTACAATTACCATCCTCTTCCTCCTCCTCCACCGCTCATACATCATCATCATCCTCTCTCTCCTCCTCCAACGCTCCAACATCCTCCTCCTCTTCTCGTGAAAGGAAGAGGATGAGGCCCCGGTCCCTCTCCCCTCCATCATCAGCACCATCAACACCCCCCACTCATCATCATCATCCTCCTCCACCTCCACCTTCTCTGACTCTGCATCATCACCACGTGACGATGTGTCGGAGTCAGAATCGGACTCCGACAACAACAATCGGACTCCCGAAAACTACAACCGGATTTACTGACATTTGTCGGTAAATCCGCAACAAGGCTGGGTTTGATCATGCCCTTGCATGGCCTTTCCCATGTCTTCTTTTGTCTAGGGTTCTTTTTTTTTGGTTTTTTTTTTGTATGCTTCTTTTTCTTGTTTTTATCTGTAATTTGGCTCCATTAGTCGTAGGAGCAAATTATTGGTTGTAAATTGTAATAAATTAGTATTAAGACTTTTGTAATGACTCTATTATGAATCAAATATGTTTTTTCTTAAATTTTCTCTCAATTTATTTATGCTTTTTCTTATGTTGTCTCAATTTAGATGAAAATTTGATGCAAATAAAGTTAATTTCAATTTCATAGGCCTAAGTCTTCCTTTTAGTAGGTACTTATGAGTAAGACATTAAAAAATTGGCTTGCATGGCCCTCCTTCTCCCCTCTGCTTTTAGTTTTCTTTTATTTTTGTTCTTTTATTTACTGCCATTTGCCTTTTTTCTTTTTTTTTTTTGCTAAAGGGTTGACATGCCCATATTTTGTAATTATATGATTTTATCAATGAAAATATAACATATATTTCTTCTACTTGTTAAATTTCATTAAAGCAACTATTCATGAAATATTTAATACATAAAACAAAATATGTATGCCTAAAGAAAAAATTAAATTAAATTTAAACAGATATTTGAATTAAATTAAATTAAATTTTTGGAACTCTATTTATTTCTATGATAATGATTTGGCACTTCATAAGCATGCCAAATGGCTTCTAATAAGGATGCCAAATGTTGGCTTTTGGAAAATTAGCCAATAATATAATATAAGATAAGTCAAGCTTCAAAAAAAAAAATAGTAATATTTTTATTCTGAGTCAAGTTGAATAATTAATTAGTGTCAAACTGTCCAACATCATGTCATATCAGCAATAACTTATATTCCCGGCTCCCCGAAGAAACCCATAAGGCTATAAGCCTTTAACATGCACTGCATCATTACGCCTATTTTATCACTTCCAATGTAGAACATTCACTTCACTGATCACGCAAACTTAATCAGGTTCTTTTGTACTTCAATTATATTTATTAAAGCAATTAATCCTCAAATATTTGATACAAAAAATAAAACAAAAAATAAAACCTTAATTTTGTACTACCATCTAAACACTACTTTGAGTGAAATAATGTCATAGAATAACCATTGGTGTCTCCTAAGAATGAATAGCAATTATTATCAAAAAAAAAAAGAATGAATAGCAATTGATCAATATAAACCTCGGCTTCAAGAGAATACATATACATAATATCTAATTAATTACAAAGACAATAATACAATCTTGTTTCTTAAATTTTGGTTAATGAGTAAGAAACTAAGAATATAACAGATGCAATTAAATGGTGTAGTGGTTAATTTGTATGAATATAGCAGATGAAAGGTAGGACACCCTATTAGTGTCGAATTAAGAACATGACACAACATTTAATTTAATCGCGTTCAGTGGAGATAATAACATACTACTTCCTCCGTCCCAAAAGATCTGAACACTTGTTAATTGGGACACAAATTTTAAGGTGATAAGTTGTAGTGTGCTTATCAAATGTTATTTTATGTAGAAAGTAGATGTGATAGAAGTTGATGGGGTATTTTTTATTAGAGGGGAGAGAAAGTTGGGTAACTTTTCATTGATAAAAGGTAGAGTGTGGGCCAAAGGAGTGTAAAAGAAATAATATATTAATAGTGGGACCATACCAAAAATGGAAGTGTTCAAACTAATTTGGGAAAAACATAAAAGTAAAGTGTTCAGACTATTCTAGGACGGAGGGAGTATTTAATAAGGCTATCATTTGTAAAGTGAGGTCATTTATTGAAAATAAACAACGATTTATATTTTATATAATAGTGGCGAATTAATGACATGACACAACATTTAATTTAATAGCGTTCAGTGGAGATAATAACATATTTGATAAGGCTATCATTTGTAAAGTTAGATCATTTATCATTTGTAAACCTTATCGGCTTATTATCCCATGGTGAGCCACTATGATCTGGGGGTTTCATCCATACTGAGACGCAAGAGCTATTATTTACTAACATGACCATGATATCTTAGGACATTACCTAAGGACACCTACCTATTACTTGATTTCATCATTAAGTCGTACGGTATTCTAAGCCTAAAGAGTTAGGCCATGTGCTTAAATCGACCAATGCAATGTCTATCATTCCTAATTAAGAAACACCAATGGTGAATATTGGACGTTATCTCATGGTTAGGGGTTTCATCCAACCAAATATGCCCAAGATACAGAGCGTCGGAGGGTTTATTGATCGTTTGTCTCAATTGTTCTCTGCAAAGAAATCATTCCAAGAAATACAATAACATCATCCCTCGTACCTTATCGACTTATTATCCCATGGTGAACCAGTATGGTCCTGGGGTTTCATCCATAATGAGACGCAATAGCCATTGTGTTGTGTAGAATGTCTTGTCTCCTATGAATCAATAATCATTGTGTTGGTCGCTAATATTTAAAGACATGACCCATGATATCTTAGGACATTACCTAAGGAAATATACCTATAATTTGATTTCCACATTAAGTCGTACAGTATTCTAAGCTTATAGTGTTTGGTCATATGATTAAATCGACCAATGCAATGTCTATTCTTAATTAAGAGACACCAATGGTGATTATTGTGTTGGGTCATGTGATTAAAATTTACTTAAGGAGTTACTAAATTTGTAAATAACAATAGCCAATGTTTTAGGACGTGACCCAGTTCGACGTTGGACATGTCTGGCTCAATTTCCTTGGGAGAACAACTAATTCTCTCACACCAATAAAAGATTGGTTACCTAAGGGACATGAGCAAAGAAGATTAGGACATAAACTATTACATGCTATATATCTTGGCCATATTTGGTTGTATAGAATAAATCCTATAAGCACGAGAATTATTTTTAGGTTTAAGGTTTATCTTGACATTAAAAAATTTAAAAGGTTGTTTTTGAACAAAAGTTGCTTATAAAAGGTTGTTTTTAACAAATTTCTCTTCAATTTCGCACTACACACAAAATATTACGAAAAGCTAATGTTTGATAATTGTAACTAACCCGGGGCATCGCCCTTGCCAATATACTAGTTTTTATTAATTTCAAACTCTTAATCATTTAGTAATATTTTACTTCATAACTGTAACACGAAAAATTAATTGATTTAATGGTTTTTCGTCCTAGGGGAGGATTGTTGGGTATACATACCAAGTCCCACATCGGGGAGATAAGAAAGAGTTACCTAGTTTATAAGAGTTCACCAATTTCATTATTATGGGGCCTTTTGGCATGGGCCCTACAGTGACTTCAATTTTGCACTAGACAAAATTTTACGAAAAAGCTATAAAATCAACTACAAAGTACAAAATTTTTGAATAACAAATTTTTTGATAATTGTGACTGACCCAGGGAATCGCCCGGCCTAAAAACTAATTTTTGTTAGTTTGGAACTCTATTTATTTCTATGATAATGATTTGGCTCTTCATAAGCATGCCAAATGGCGTCTAATAAAGATGTCAAATGTTGCGACCTCGTACGGTGCCTTTTTTTAAAAGTGTACACGACATGTTTTTTTACGACCTTATTATTTACTCTGATCTCCTTATTATTTATGTTTAAAGTGTATACGACAAATCTTATCAAATCATTTCTTATTTAAAAAGTTTTATAAACACTAGTGGAAAAAACCTTATATGTCACTTAGTAACAGATGCGGTTTTTGTAAAACCGCATCCGAAAATCAACATTAAAATTGGGAGGGAAAGTTGACAGAACAATCTGATGCGGTCCTCTTGTGGACCGCATCAGATTATAAAAACCGCTGCGGTTTTTTAAAAATCTGATGCGGTTTAGTGGACCGCATCAGAAAAACGGTTATATTCTCCTCATGTGGCCCAGCTTAAATGTTATTGGGCCAAATTCTCATCACCTCTCCCATTCTAATGTTGCACAACTCCACATTTTTCACGCCTCTCTCTTAACTCCCCATCTCTCTTATCTCTCCTCCTCACCTAATTAAACCCTAATCAACCCTAATCCACCCTAATCCGAGAGAGAAACCAGTCAAACCACCAAACTAGCAGAAAAGCTTTTGGTGCACAGTTCTCAAATCCAGACTAAAATTCACACACCGTAGAATTGCAGAGAGAGAAAATGGGAGCGATAACGAAACAAGAAGTGAGCAAGCAGTTCAAGCTTCGGTGTTATACTCTTCAAGCTGCTGCACTTCAAGAGGTGCTTTCTTTCGTTAATCGCCATGAATTTGATGATCCTCATGAAGCTTTGGATCTTCTCCTCGACCTTCTCGATCAAGAGCCTCGTAAATTTCTCTTTAATTTTTTAGTATTTTGAACAATTTCAGAAAACAACAACTTCATTTCTGTAATTTTGATTGTTTTTTTTGGCAGTGAAATCGTCGAATTTGGACAAGGAAATCTTGAATCGAGATCTTTCTACTATGCTTGATGTTGATGAAGTTTCCGCTTCCAATTCTCATTTGCGTATTATCGACGCTTTCGCTATTCCTAAACTTCGTTATGATCCAATTCGGAAGATTTTCTATGAGTAATTGTTTTTCCTTTTTTATCATTTTGTTTTGGTTTGAATTCTCATTTATGTTGTGATGTTAGATCTTGAGTGTGATGATCTAGTTAGTGAGCTTTTCAGGACATTTCTTGAACAGCAAGGTATGTTTTAACCGACTGTTTACTAAAGAGACTATTTTTAGATTGACCACCATGGAATTATTTACAACTTATACCGCTGTTCACCTCAAATTCTGTTGGGAGTTGTTCCTTATTTCACTGGAGAGCTACTGGTAATTGCAGAATCATGGCTTGTATTCTGACGGATATTTTTACTTTGTTGCACTTCCTTTATTACCTGTGGTAGCTGTTGATACTTCTTGGACACTACTGCCTTTGCATATATATGCTCATGTCTTGTGCTTTTATTAATTTTTCTTTATGGAATGTGTATCCACCTATGCTCTTCTCTCTCTGTATCTCCCCCCCCCCTCTGTTGGTACATTTCTCATACCTTTTCCACCACAATATTAGCTCAAGTATCCTGTAAAAATGCTCCCTATTACTCCGTATAATGATTGTTACTCTTTTCTTCACAAACAGAATGACCAGTTAGAAGCTCGTCTTAGAGCAGTTAATCTGGTCGGTGAACTTTTTGCGTTACCAGATTCTGCTGTCTCTGAAGCATTCCAATCTGTTTTCGTGGAGTTCTTAAAGAGGTTAACCGATAAAGAAATTGAGGTTCGGATGTTTGCCCTTGACTATGTAAAAAGATGTCTTCTTTCAAATCCCGCAAGACCTGATGTTACACAAATATTTGGTAAAACCTGCCTCTACTTATGAAATGTTTACCATTTTAAAGAAGATTCTGTTGATTTACACTTTAATATTCTGTAGCTTCCCTATGTGATCGACTCTTGGACTATGATGAAAATGTGCGGAAGCAACTTGTTGTTGTGGTGTGCGATGTTGCTTGTTATGATCTTAACTCTATTCCTGTCGAAACTGCCAAACTAGTTGCAGAGCGTCTTCGTGACAAATCAGTAATTAATTCTATCTCTTTGCATATCCTTAGTGATGATGTTGACTTGTTTTCTTATTGTTTTAGCTTTGGTTGTGCAGTTACTTGTGAAGAAATATACACTTGATAGACTTGCTGAGATTTACAGGCTTTATTGCTTAAGGGGCAAAGAAGGCTGTACTAATGAATATGACTTGATAGCTGGAAAGATTTTGAGGTGTTTCTATGACAAAGACTTCCGGTAAGAAGTAGGGTTTAAAATTTATGGTGTTGTGTCATTAAATCATGTATGATTTTCACTGCTAAAGAATATTAGTTGATAATTCACAGTGTTATTAAAGCACTCGTCTTCAATATTCAATACTATTCCTTTAATTTCTGGGATACCATGTTAATCTTTTGCTCATGGGAGAATGATCTAAGCTAAGAAAGATTTCATTGGAGCTCCAAAGGTTAGATAATAGACCCTGTATGTTGTAAGTACTCTTCTTTCTTAATTATTTGTATATAAAATGTTAACGTTACATAATGTGTGCTTTGTTCTACAAATTATTTTCTTATAAAGTATAACACAATTTTGTAGATCATTGATCTTTGGAGACCCATTTATTTGTGTAGTTGGAATTTGATTAGGAGAGTGCCTAAACGAATCTATTGTTACGCAAGCTGTATTACATTCATATGTTTTTTGAGGGAATACATTCATATGTTTTGGTGCAACTGAATGTATCTATTGTTGAAACATCTGTTTGGTATCTATTCGTGTGTATCAAATTGACCGACTGTTTTATCTTTTGTTTCTCCGTGCAGATGCTATGACATCTGCTCCCATATCGATTTTCCATCCGCAAGATTATAACTGCATGTATTGCAAGCTTGAAGAAGCCTATGATAGCGAATGACTGTTAAATCTAATAGGAGGAGCCATTGAAGTATAAAATTATAATGTCATAGTTGTGTATGTTAATATTTTTATGTATTTAATTATTTATGCTTCAATTGGGCATAATATGCTTAATAAAATGAGTTTATATATATATTATTGATTTTGTATTGATTAATAATGAAAAATGTAAAAAAAAACATTTTTTTTTGGTTTTGGGGGGTGGGGGGGTTATCTGATCCGGTTTTCACCAAAAACCGGATCAGTAAATAATTTACTGATCCGGTTTTGAACCGGATCATTAAATATTTTGGATCTGCTGCGAGCCCATCCGATGCGGACCAAAACCGGATCAGTAAGCCCAGTTTTGACCGCATCGGATGGGCTTTTTTCCACTAGTGAAAGCCAAACTTTGTTAAACCATGGTTATTCTTAATCTTTATTTTCGTTACATAAAGGAGTTAGTGCCTTATATTTTCTTTTGTTTAGTGTCTTATATTTACTTTTTCCTTGTTTTATCATCTGTGATCTTTTTTTAAAAAATTGCATACTGACAATACTCATAATGTCTATTCATTCCTAATTAAGAGACACCAATGGTGATTATTGGACGTTATCTCATTCAAAGTAGTGGTTAGAGGGTTCCATCCAACCAAATATGCCCATACAAAGCGTCGGAGGGTTTGTTGATCGTTTGTCTCAATTGTTCTTTCTGAATAAATCATTCCAATAAATACAATATAATAACGTCATCCCTCGTACCTTATCGGCTTATTATCCCATGGTGAGCCACTATGGTCAGGGGGTTTCATCCATACAGAGACCTTAAAGTTACCAATATTTTATTGAGCATGTAATAGTTTATGTGCTAATCTTCTTAGCTCATGTCCTTAAGGTAACCAATATTTTATTGGTGTGAGAGATTGGTTTGTTCTCCTAAGGAAATTGACCCAGGACATGTCCAACGCCGTACCAATCATGTCCTAAAACGTCGGCTAATTGTCATTTGAGAATTAGTAATGCCTTTTAAGCCTTTTATTAGGGCCTTTTAAAAAATTAAAACTTATTAGGTGATGTTCCAAGAAAACAAAAGGACAAGTCGTAAGTGAAAATATATCATATATTTCTTCTACTTGTTAAATTTCATTAAAGCAACTATTCATAAAATATTTAATACACAAAACAAAATATGTATGCCCAAAGAATAAATTAAATTAAATTTAAACAGATATTTGACACACAAAGTAAGATATATACAACCCTTTAAGTTAATTATTGAGACAAACAATTGTTGATATTGTGTCTAAGAAAACATTAATTATAGGCAATGAAATTCCTAGTAGAGTAGCAGGCAGTCTAATAGACTAGGGTCTAAATAAGTCTAATCACATTAGACGCCTCTTGGAGAAAGAATAAACTCCCTCCCTCAATTGATGTTTTACATGCAAGAGTTCATTATGGGTAATAAATTGTGTAATCAAGAATGATGGCTTGCCATGTTCTTTGTCATGACCCTAATTGTTTTAGGACCTTTTAAAAAATAAACTTTCCGAAGCTAGTACAAAATTAAGGTTCTGATCTCCAACCCTTGTATTAAGGTAATAACATTCTCTTACCCCAACTCCATTAAAATTGTTAATTTTATCCCCAATTCCTTAAGACTTTTTTCTTAAACAACTTATCATGCCATAACATACATTTTTCAATTTTACACTAGATAGAATATTACGAAAAACAAATAAAATCAATAACGAAATTTATGAATGATAATAAATTTTATAATTGTGACTGACCCTGGGCATATGTCTGGGCCAAAAATATTGGTTATCTAAAAAGGCATTCCTATCAAAGGAACGGTACCACGTGGCGCCCTACTCAAGCTTCTAAAACACATGTTTATGACCTCATTTAAAGTTATTAACAAGGTGTAGTTACTAGGAAGCGAACACATGACCTTTCAAATGAAATGTGAGAGTTTAACCACCAATCAACTACAATTTCACTGTTTAATGTTTCAAAATAAAACATAATAAAGTCTTATAATTATATGTAAGTATGAGTACATAGACCAAGCCTTTTGATCTCTAACACTTTTATTAAGGTAATTAATTAACGTTGTCTTACCCCCATTCCTTGGAAGTATTTTTTAAAAAACAATTTATCATGCCATAAAATCATATTTGATAATTGTAACTGCCCGCGGCATCTTCAATGCTTTATTTATAAGCTAATAACAAAATGTGAGAGTTTAACCACTAATCCACTACAGTTTCAATGTTTTATGTTTCAAATAGACAATCTTTTTTTATCTCTAACACTTTTATTAAGGTAATAACATTCTCTTTTTGGAACTCTATTTATTTCTATGATAATGATTTGGCACTTCATAAGCACGCCAAATGGCTTCTAATAAGGATGCCAAATGTTGACTTTTGGAAAATTAGCCAATAATATAATATAAGATAAGTTAAGCTTCAAAAAAAAAATAGTAATATTTTTAGTCTGAGTCAAGTTGAATAATTAATTAGTGTCAAACTGTCCATATCAGCAATAACTTCCATTCCCGGCTCCCCGAAGAAATCTATAAGGCTATAAGCCTTTAACATGCACTGCATCATTACGCCTATTTTATCACTTCCAATGTAGAACTTTAACTTCACTGATCACGCAAACTTAATCAGGTTCTTTTGTACTTCAATTATATTTATTAAAGCAATTAATCAACAAATATTTGATACAAAAAATAAAACAAAAAATAAAACCTTAAATTTGTACTACCATCTAAACACTACTTTGAGTGAAATAATGCCATAGAATAAACATTGGTGTCTCTTAAGAATGAATAGCAATTATTATCAAAAAAAAAGAATGAATAGCAATTGATCAATATAAACCTCAGCTTCAAGAGAATACATATATATAATATCTAATTAATTACAAAGACAATAATACAATCTTGTTTCTTAAATTTTGGTTAATGAGTAAGAAACTAAGAATATAACAGATGCAATTAAATGGTGAAGTGGTTAATTTGTATGAATATAGCACATGAAAGGTAGGACACCCTATTAGTGTCGAATTAAGGACATGACACAACATTTAATTTAATCGCGTTCAGTGGAGATAATAACATACTACTTCCTCCGTCCCAAAAGATCTGAACACTTGTTAATTGGGACACAAATTTTAAGGTGATAAGTTGTAGTGTGGTTATCAAATGTTATTTTATGTAGAAAGTAGATGTGATAGAAGTTGATGGGGTATTTTTTTATTAGAGGAGAGAGAAAGTTGGGTAACTTTTTATTGATAAAAGGTAGAGTGTGGGCCAAAGGAGTGTAAAAGAAATAATATATTAATAGTGGGACCATACCAAAAATGGAAGTGTTCAAACTAATTTGGGAAAAACATAAAAGTAAAGTATTCAGACAATTCTGGTACGGAGGGAGTATTTAATAAGGCTATCATTTGTAAAGTCAGGTCATTTATTGAAATTAAACAACGATTTATATATTATATAATAGTGGCGAATTAAGGACATGACACAACATTTAATTTAATTGCGTTCAGTGGAGATAATAACATACTTCCTCCGTTCCATAATAAGTGAAACATGGGGATTGGGCACAAGATTTAATTAACATCACTTTGAAAAGTCAAAAAGTCATAAAATACCCTTTTCATTATCAAAAGGAGGAAAGAGAAAAGCAAACCACACAAGTTTGTGATGAGTACTCTTGTCATTTTGTAACTTTCTTTTTTCCATTTAAGGTATGTTTCACTTATATTGAAACGTTCTAAAATAGTAAGTGCTTCACTTATTATGGAACGGAGGAAGTATTTGATAAGGCTATCATTTGTAAAGTTAGGTCATTTATCATTTGTAAACCTTATCGGCTTATTATCCCATGGTGAGCCACTATGCTCCGGGGGTTTCATCCATACTGAGACGCAAGAGCTATTATTTAATAACATGACCATGATATCTTAGGACATTACCTAAGAAAATCTACCTATTACTTGATTTCCACATTAAGTCGTACGGTATTCTAAGCCTAAAAAGTTGGGCCATGTGCTTGATTTCCTCATTAAGTCGTATGGTATTCTAAGCCTAAATAGTTGGACCATGTGCTTACATCGACCAATGCAATGTCTATCATTCCTAATTAAGAAACACCAATGGTGAATATTGGACGTTATCTCATGGTTAGAGGGTTTCATCCAACCAAATATGCCCAAGATACAGAGCGTCGGAGGGTTTATTGATCGTTTGTCTCAATTGTTCTCTGCAAAGAAATCATTCCAAGAAATACAATAACATTATCCCTCGTACCTTATCGGCTTATTATCCCATGGTGAGCCACTATGGTCAGGGGGTTTCATCCATACTGAGACCTAAAATTTACCAATATTTTATTGAGCATGTAATAGTTTATGTGCTAATCTTCTTAGCTCATGTCCTTAAAGTAACCAATATTTTATTGGTGTGAGAGATTGGTTTGTTCTCCTAAGGAAATTGACCCAGGACATGTCCAACGCCGTACCAATCATGTCCTAAAACGTCGGCTAATTGTCATTTGAGAATTAGTAATGCCTTTTAAGCCTTTTATTAGGGCCTTTTAAATAATTAAAACTTATTAGGTGATGTTCCAAGAAAACAAAAGGACAAGTCGTAAGTGAAAATATATCATATATTTCTTCTACTTGTTAAATTTCATTAAAGTAACTATTCATGAAATATCTAATACACAAAACAAAATATGTATGCCCAAAGAATAAATTAAATTAAATTTAAACAGATATTTGACACACAAAGTAAGATATATACAACCCTTTAAGTTAATTATTGAGACAAACAATTGTTGATATTGTGTCTAAGAAAACATTAATTATAGGCAATGAAATTCCTAGTAGAGTAGCAGGCAGTCTAATAGACTAGGGTCTAAATAAGTCTAATCACATTAGACGCCTCTTGGAGAAAGAATTCCTCCCTCAATTGATGTTTTACATGCAAGAGTTCATTATGGGTAATGAATTGTGTAATCAAGAATGATGGCTTGCCATGTTCTTTGTCATGACCCTAATTGTTTTAGGACCTTTTAAAAAATAAACTTTCCGAAGCTAGTACAAAATTAAGGTTCTGATCTCCAACCCTTGTATTAAGGTAATAACATTCTCTTACCCCAACTCCATTAAAATTGTTAATTTTATACCCAATTCCTTAAGACTTTTTTCTTAAACAACTTATCATGCCATAACATACATTTTTCAATTTTACACTAGATAGAATATTACAAAAAACAAATAAAATCAATAACGAAATTTATGAATGATAATAAATTTTATAATTGTGACTGACCCTGGGCATATGCCTGGGCCAAAAATACTGGTTATCTAAAAAGTCATTCCCACTAGTGGAAAATTGCTCAAATGCTCCGGTTAATAAGCCCACAAATGCTCCGTTTTTGGCTCGTAGCAGACGTCATACGAGCATTTGAGCATTTTACAAATGCTCTGGTTGAGAACCGGAGCATTTGCTTTCTCAAATGCTCCGGTTGTGCTAAAAATCGGAGCATTTGAGACTTTTTTATTATACAAAGTACCACAAATGCTCCGATTTTTAGGGAAAACCGAAGCATTTACACGGACAAATGCTTCGGTTTTTCAAAACAACCGGAGCATTTGTGTAATTTTTTATAGTAAAAAAAAGGTTTCCAGCTACTGCCAGCATGCGTGCTAGTAGCAGCCACTAGCAGCTTCTCTCCTCACTATTCTGCCTCACTGGACTCCTGTCCCCCGTGACAAAAGGCCTTCTGCTTCATTCTCTATGCCCTGGACTACGGCTTCTAGGCCTTCTTCCCTAGTCATGGTACCGCTGATTTCTATCATCATCTCTTCTACCATAACCACAGCCACCATGGGGACGGTCTCCATACCTCCTTCTGTACCTTCCAAACAACTGTCGCCTAAGCTCCCTAAAATTGATGTAAAAAAAGCATGTTACTATGAGCTAACAATACAATCAAATAAGTAGAGACTATAGAGGGTAACACCACAAGTAATCACCTGCTAATTTTTTTTCAAATGCATAAAGTTACAGTAACCTCCACGATTGCACACGTTTTCCTCATATTGTCTGCAGGTTGCTTCTCTGAAGTTCGTTACAGGAGAAAAATCGACAATGATTGGACGACCTACAGCATGTTATACAATGCCATCAGAGTTCAGAAAGTTGAATATGAGGCTAGACTAATTAGAGACGGTTTAAGCAGTGATGGATTAAAATACTCTATAAAGGCACATGTTAGGTAGCTTAACACCATCTGATGTACAGCATTGTCACCCTGATTCAATGAATTAAAATGATGCACAAGAAAGGGTTTCGTTTTCCAGTAGTCAAAATATCTTAGCCCTTGTAGTCGTGCAGGACCCACACATGGTAAGAAAACACCAAAAACACCAAAAACACCAATAACTCTCTGTTTCAAGGCAAGCTAAAAAAGGTAAAGCTCAAACAGACAAAATTGCATCTCAAAACAGTATATATCTTCAGGCTACCAAATACATCTCATTTATGACTTCCAAATTACATAAACAGAATATTCAGTACCTATTCTACTAACCAACCAGCAAAAACAGAAAATCTCCTTTAAACTATAAACTAACAGAGCACAAGACAAACTGAACCTTTGAATGACAATATTTTTAAAGATGTAATGTTCGTATTTTAATATACAGAGCACAAGACAAACTGAACCTTTGAATGACTTTTATTTTAATATACAAAGTACGTGAATTCATATTTTGAGGTCGATGACGGGGTTGGAGAGAAAGAATCAGATATGAGAAATAAAATTTGCTAGGGTCATCTGAGAACATGCATGCACTAGAATCCAAATATTCACATGTCTAGCTCCGCTGTTGAGACTACCCTACTTGCACTCACCTTTACTCTCATTGTTTCCATTGTCAAGCAGTCAAGAAAGCTTGGTGAGACATATTTGAGTGCTTACAATCGTTCTAAGTTTATTAAACATTTCTTCATTTTAGAGGCACCTTAAAGGACAGCAAACAACATTATGGCCCTTGAACTAAGAGGATTATGAAGATTACTGGTCTTCTAAATCACAAGTACAACTGCTAAGCACAAATTGACCAAGAAGTAGGTGCACAGAGAGCCTTATGATTTCTCAAAAAATTTAAAATTCAAACCTAGTGTTTCCAATATAAACGCACGCTGGTGTATTTTTTTTCTTGAACACAAGACAATATGCTTTTTCAGCTAAACAGGACACCAACCATCGAAAAAATCACAAACTCACCATTTTTAGCCTTCGAATCATCCTTAAAATCACCCGCCATGGCGAAATTCTTCTACTAAGATTGAAAAATTACCAGAAAATAGTTGAAGCTAAGTCGAAAAGTTAAACCTAAGACAGAATTTGAACCAAAATCACCTTGAATTAAGCAACTAATGAAAGCAAACACAAGCTATGTAACTAGAAGTCTAGAATTAACCGTAATTTCAAGTAAGCTTTGCCACTAAGAGCTATGGCAAACAAGGAGACAACCTAAGGATCAAAGAAAGGCCAAAAATATAACTCCATTTAACAAGTTTGACTCCAGCAAACCAAGTAAACCCAAACCTCTCTTTTAAATCGTCTGACTTTAAGTCTGGACCTAGTAAGCTTGTAAGCAGCACAGTATGAACTGGGACTGTTCTGCATCAACATGAACAACATCATTTATAAAATTCAAGCACATAAACTACAAATAGAGCAGTGTAGATAAAGCATAAGAGGATCTGAATTTAACAACATAATTGACACTAGCCCAAATCTATTGTTGCACTCTCACTACTACTATCATTCTCGTGCATCAGCTTTAGGTACAAAGAAATTCAAGCACATAAACTACAAAAGTTAAAGAGAGGCAAGGAAATTGCAGAAGGACATCAATCAGCTGTTTTTAGTCAATTGAAGAACATTTGTGAAGCTAATTTGAAGGTAATATGAAATTTAGGAGAAAAGAAAAAAAATGTTAGAAGAAAATTCATCGACACTAAACAACTTTCAAAAGAGGTGTTATTGCACATTACTTCTCAAACAACAAAAATCCTCACAAATTCAAACTGAATCTTTTGAAATTAGTATAATAGCAGCAAGACCTTCAATTTTACATTTTCTCAAGAAAGTTAGTGCATCAACTTGCCCTGCAAAATTATTAGCAACTTCAGATCCACATACACCTCAAGACAATCACAAACAGGAAAACAAGACTCGCCAAAACTAAACCAAATTCATGCAAGATTATAACCATCAATTCGCAAAACCTAAAATAGATGCACGAAAAGACATCTGAGGTATAGAGATACAACACGAAAAGACTTGTTTAAACAATCAAACACAATCAATTCACACCCACAAATATAACCAATCAAGAAAAAAAACAACAACAACAGAAAATTACCAGCCAACCAATGTCTAGTAGCAACGCAAACATCAAGGCGGCTGATCCACCATCTAATCTGGAACCGAATAGACCTTCCACCCCTCAACTTGCCAAACCTCAAAACACATAACACACAGGTATGAAAGGCAGAAGGATGGCCAGAGAGGCGGCGGATATTCTGGAGCCAGGCAGAGCATAAAGATTTTCAAATACACACGGCTCCGAAGACTTATACTATGATGTCCAAGTTGCTTTTTCACATCAGATGCTTTAGAATCAATATATGCCAAACAGGATTCTGCTTGAACAGGTAGCGTATAAGCCTCCTGCTTAGCAGCCTTAGCAATCTCCGCTATAGCTTGACAGAAAAATAAAACATCATTATTGAACATATCAGTAATGGATTTGGAAGTACAGCCTTCAGCATAAACATGCAGAGATTATGTCATTTGAGGAACCGGGGAGGGGGGGAGAATGCAATTTAGACCCGCGGGACCCAATGACGGGATGCATCCTACGTAAACTGAAGCAAAACTTGGAGGTAATAAAAATGGTTGCAAGAACAATTAAAATTAAGAAGCAATCAACAGCAGCAGCAAGCCAGTAGAAGCAACCAGCCAACAACAACAAGCCAGTCAGTAAAATCAGACATGTTCAAGTGCTAGTGTTGCATGATATGAAACCCTTCTAGTTTAGCGCACTGCTTAATTATGCTTTTTAGTTGTTGCTAACCTTAAAATATTAGATAGAGGATGTGTAATTATGCTTTTTAGTTGTCGCTCAGCATAAAATCTGATTTCAACTCTTACCGGAATCACTAACTTACTAGATCAGATGACACCCTTCTAGTTTAGCTGCATTATTAATCAAAATCATGTTTTTGTATAATTATGACATATTGTTCTTTTAATTTACTTAAAAATCACCTATGTATGTAATAATTGATTTGTGTAACACTTTCATTTTCACTGGACCATCAAATTTTACACATCCAATTTACAACTAAATTGTCAAAACTCACACACCCAATTTTTACTTAAACCATCAAAACTCACACACCCAAATACCCAATTTTCACTTAAACCATCAAAATTCACACATCCAAATTTCACACATCCAATATTCAACTAAACCATCAAAATGCACACATCCAATTTTCAACTAACTATATAAACTATCAAAGAGAAAGAGAAACAAAGAGTACCTCATAATCACTGTTCAACAGACGACAGATCTATTGGCCAATGGTCGAACTCTGGAGAAATAAAGAAGACCTCATATTCAAAGTTCAACAAATTATATACACCATTACATGAATTTTGCGAATAGAAAGATGAAAAATCGAAGAAATTAGCAATAATCTAACAATCAATCGCAGCACAGATTGCCATCACCATAAAAAAGTTCAAACAAAAAGAGGCAAGATCGAGAAGCCATAATTCGGTTTCCAGGGTTCCAGATTTTGAACAAAATCAATCAGAAATCGAAAAAGAAAAAAAAATTCGAGTCGCTTACTTGTATTAGTAAAGATTGGGGTAAAATGCGAGTGAAAATGAACTCAAAACCCTCGAAATGGGAGATTGACTCGAAATCAGAGCTTCTGCGAACGAATTTGGGGTTTTAGCATGAAAACAACGGTGATGATAAGGAGAAGGAGAAGGAGAAGAAGAGAAATGGGGGATGTGTTGGTGTTGTCGACGTGCTTTTCGAGGAAGAGCTCAAAGAGTTGGAAGACATTTGAAGAGGGAGGAGGGTGGTTGAGTGAGATGAGGCTTAAAAGATGAGAAAGAAAGAGGGGTAAGGATTCTAGTGAGCAAATATGGGAAAGAGGATAGAGAAAAAAGTTTTAATTAAAATAGTCAAATGCTCGGGTTGTTTTAAAAAACCCAAGCGTTTTTGAATTTTATTTTTTTATTTTTTAGAAAGGTTATCAAATGCTCGGGTTGGTTAAACAACCAAAGCATTTGTAATGTAGCAAAAGAAGTTTTTTCTACTAGTGGATCCTATGAAAGGAACGGTACCACGTGGCGCCCTACTCAACCTTCTAAAACACATGTTTATGACCTTATTAAAAAATATTAACAAGGTGTAGTTACTAGGAAGCGAACACATGACCTTTCAAATGAAATGTGAGAGTTTAACCACCAATCAACTACAATTTCACTGTTTAATGTTTCAAAATAAAACATAATAAAGTCTTATAATTATATGTAAGTATGAGTACATAGACCAAGCCTTTTGATCTCTAACACTTTTATTAAGGTAATTAATTAACGTTGTCTTACCCCCATTCCTTGGAAGTATTTTTTAAAAAACAATTTATCATGCCATAAAATCATATTTGATAATTGTAACTGCCCGCGGCATCTTCAATGCTTTATTTATAAGCTAATAACAAAATGTGAGAGTTTAACCACTAATCCACTACAGTTTCAATGTTTTATGTTTCAAATAGACAATCTTTTTTTATCTCTAACACTTTTATTAAGGTAATAACATTCTCTTTTTGGAACTATATTTATTTCTATGATAATGATTTGGCACTTCATAAGCACGCCAAATGGCTTCTAATAAGGATGTCAAATGTTGGCTTTTGGAAAATTAGCCAATAATATAATATAAGATAAGTTAAGCTTCAAAAAAAAAAAATAGTAATATTTTTAGTTTGAGTCAAGTTGAATAATTAATTAGTGTCAAACTGTCCATATCAGCAATAACTTCCATTCCCGGCTCCCCGAAGAAACCTATAAGGCTATAAGCCTTTAACATGCACTGCATCATTACGCCTATTTTATCACTTCCAATGTAGAACTTTAACTTCACTGATCACGCAAACTTAATCAGGTTCTTTTGTACTTCAATTATATTTATTAAAGCAATTAATTATCAAATATTTGATACAAAAAATAAAACAAAAAATAAAACCTTAAATTTGTACTACCATCTAAACACTACTTTGAGTGAAATAATGCCATAGAATAACCATTGGTGTTTCCTAAGAATGAATAGCAATTATTATCAAAAAAAAAGAATGAATAGCAATTGATCAATATAAACCTCAGCTTCAAGAGAATACATATATATAATATCTAATTAATTACAAAGACAATAATACAATCTTGTTTCTTAAATTTTGGTTAATGAGTAAGAAACTAAGAATATAACAGATGCAATTAAATGGTGTAGTGGTTAATTTGTATGAATATAGCAGATGAAAGGTAGGACACCCTATTAGTGTCGAATTAAGGACATGACACAACATTTAATTTAATCTCGTTCAGTGGAGATAATAACATACTACTTCCTCCGTCCCAAAAGATCTGAACACTTGTTAATTGGGACACAAATTTTAAGGTGATAAGTTGTAGTGTGGTTATCAAATGTTATTTTATGTAGAAAGTAGATGTGATAGAAGTTGATGGGGTATTTTTTATTAGAGGAGAGAGAAAGTTGGGTAACTTTTTATTGATAAAAGGTAGAGTGTGGGCCAAAGGAGTGTAAAAGAAATAATATATTAATAGTGGGACCATACCAAAAATGGAAGTGTTCAAACTAATTTGGGAAAAACATAAAAGTAAAGTGTTCAGACAATTCTGGTACAGAGGGAGTATTTGATAAGGATATCATTTGTAAAGTCAGGTCATTTATTGAAATTAAACAACGATTTATATATTATATAATAGTGGCGAATTAAGGACATGACACAACATTTAATTTAATTGCGTTCAGTGGAGATAATAACATACTTCCTCCGTTCCATAATGAGTGAAACATGGGGATTGGGCAGAAGATTTAATTAACATCACTTTGAAAAGCCAAAAAGTCATAAAATACCCTTTTCATTATCAAAAGGAGGAAAGAGAAAAGCAAACCACACAAGTTTGTGATGAGTACTCTTGTCATTTTGTAACTTTTTTTTTTCCATTTAAGGTATGTTTCACTTATTTTGAAACGTTCTAAAATAGTAAGTGCTTCACTTATTATGGAACGGAGGAAGTATTTGATAAGGGTATCATTTGTAAAGTTAGGTCATTTATCATTTGTAAACCTTATCGGCTTATTATCCCATTGTGAGCCACTATGCTCCGGGGGTTTCATCCATACTGAGACGCAAGAGCTATTATTTAATAACATGACCATGATATCTTATGACATTACCTAAGAAAATCTACCAATTACTTGATTTCCATATTAAGTCGTACGGTATTCTAAGCCTAAAAAGTTGGGCCATGTGCTTGATTTCCTCATTAAGTCGTATGGTATTCTAAGCCTAAATAGTTGGACCATGTGCTTAAATCGACCAATGCAATGTCTATCATTCCTAATTAAGAAACACCAATGGTGAATATTGGACGTTATCTCATGGTTAGAGGGTTTCATCCAACCAAATATGCCCAAGATACAGAGCGTCGGAGGGTTTATTGATCGTTTGTCTCAATTGTTCTCTGCAAAGAAATCATTCCAAGAAATACAATAACATCATCCCTCGTACCTTATCGGCTTATTATCCCATGGTGAGCCACTATGGTCAGGGGGTTTCATCCATACTGAGACCTTAAAGTTACCAATATTTTATTGAGCATGTAATAGTTTATGTGCTAATCTTCTTAGCTCATGTCCTTAAAGTAACCAATATTTTATTGGTGTGAGAGATTGGTTTGTTCTCCTAAGGAAATTGACCCAGGACATGTCCAACGCCGTACCAATCATGTCCTAAAACGTCGGCTAATTGTTATTTGAGAATTAGTAATGCCTTTTAAGCCTTTTATTAGGGCCTTTTAAAAAATTAAAACTTATTAGGTGATGTTCCAAGAAAACAAAAGGACAAGTCGTAAGTGAAAATATATCATATATTTCTTCTACTTGTTAAATTTCATTAAAGCAACTATTCATGAAATATTTAATACACAAAACAAAATATGTATGCCCAAAGAATAAATTAAATTTAAACAGATATTTGACACACAAAGTAAGATATATACAACCCTTTAAGTTAATTATTGAGACAAACAATTGTTGATATTGTGTCTAAGAAAACATTAATTATAGGCAATGAAATTCCTAGTAGAGTAGCAGGCAGTCTAATAGACTAGGGTCTAAATAAGTCTAATCACATTAGACGCCTCTTGGAGAAAGAATAAACTCCCTCCCTCAATTGATGTTTTACATGCAAGAGTTCATTATGGGTAATGAATTGTGTAATCAAGAATGATGGCTTGCCATGTTCTTTGTCATGACCCTAATTGTTTTAGGACCTTTTAAAAAATAAACTTTCCGAAGCTAGTACAAAATTAAGGTTCTGATCTCCAACCCTTGTATTAAGGTAATAACATTCTCTTACCCCAACTCCATTAAAATTGTTAATTTTATCCCCAATTCCTTAAGACTTTTTTCTTAAACAACTTATCATGCCATAACATACATTTTTCATTTTTACACTAGATAGAATATTACGAAAAACAAATAAAATCAATAACGAAATTTATGAATGATAATAAATTTTATAATTGTGACTGACCTTGGGCATATGCCTGGGCCAAAAATACTGGTTATCTAAAAAGGCATTCCTATCAAAGGAACGGTACCACGTGGCGCCCTACTCAAGCTTCTAAAACACATGTTTATGACCTCATTAAAAAATATTAACAAGGTGTAGTTACTAGGAAGCGAACACATGACCTTTCAAATGAAATGTGAGAGTTTAACCACCAATCAACTACAATTTCACTGTTTAATGTTTCAAAATAAAACATAATAAAGTCTTATAATTATATGTAAGTATGAGTACATAGACCAAGCCTTTTGATCTCTAACACTTTTATTAAGGTAATTAATTAACGTTGTCTTACCCCCATTCCTTGGAAGTATTTTTTAAAAAACAATTTATCATGCCAAAAAATCATATTTGATAATTGTAACTGCCCGCAGCATCTTCAATGCTTTATTTATAAGCTAATAACAAAATGTGAGAGTTTAACCACTAATCCACTACAGTTTCAATGTTTTATGTTTCAAATAGACAATCTTTTTTTATCTCTAACACTTTTATTAAGGTAATAACATTCTCTTTTTGGAACTCTATTTATTTCTATGATAATGATTTGGCACTTCATAAGCACGCCAAATGGCTTCTAATAAGGATGCCAAATGTTGGCTTTTGGAAAATTAGCCAATAATATAATATAAGATAAGTTAAGCTTCAAAAAAAAAATAGTAATATTTTTAGTCTGAGTCAAGTTGAATAAATAATTAGTGTCAAACTGTCCATATCAGCAATAACTTCCATTCCCGGCTCCCCGAAGAAACCTATAAGGCTATAAGCCTTTAACATGCACTGCATCATTACGCCTATTTTATCACTTTCAATGTAGAACTTTAACTTCACTGATCACGCAAACTTAATCAGGTTCTTTTGTACTTCAATTATATTTATTAAAGCAATTAATCATCAAATATTTGATACAAAAAATAAAACAAAAAATAAAACCTTAAATTTGTACTACCATCTAAACACTACTTTGAGTGAAATAATGCCATAGAATAACCATTGGTGTCTCCTAAGATTGAATAGCAATTATTATCAAAAAAATAAAGAATGAATAGCAATTGGTCAATATAAACCTCTACTTCAAGAGAATACATATATATAATATCTAATTAATTACAAAGACAATAATACAATCTTGTTTCTTAAATTTTGGTTAATGAGTAAGAAACTAAGAATATAACAGATGCAATTAAATGGTGTAGTGGTTAATTTGTATGAATATAGCAGATGAAAGGTAGGACACCCTATTAGTGTCGAATTAAGGACATGACACATAATTTAATTTTATCGCGTTCAGTGGAGATAATAACATACTACTTCCTCCGTCCCAAAAGATCTGAACAATTGTTAATTGGGACACAAATTTTAAGGTGATAAGTTGTAGTGTGGTTATCAAATGTTATTTTATGTAGAAAGTAGATGTGATAGAAGTTGATGGGGTATTTTTTATTAGAGGAGAGAGAAAGTTGGGTAACTTTTTATTGATAAAAGGTAGAGTGTGGGCCAAAGGAGTGTAAAAGAAATAATATATTAATAGTGGGACCATACCAAAAATGGAAGTGTTCAAACTAATTTGGGAAAAACATAAAAGTAAAGTGTTCAGACAATTCTGGTACGGAGGGAGTATTTGATAAGGCTATCATTTGTAAAGTCAGGTCATTTATTGAAATTAAACAACGATTTATATATTATATAATAGTGGCGAATTAAGGACATAACACAACATTTAATTTAATTGCGTTCAGTGGAGATAATAACATACTTCCTCCGTTCCATAATAAGTGAAACATGGGGATTGGGCACAAGATTTAATTAACATCACTTTGAAAAGCCAAAAAGTCATAAAATACCCTTTTCATTATCAAAAGGAGGAAAGAGAAAAGCAAACCACACAAGTTTGTGATGAGTACTCTTGTCATTTTGTAACTTTCTTTTTTCCATTTAAGGTATGTTTCGCTTATTTTGAAACGTTCTAAAATAGTAAGTGCTTCACTTATTATGGAACGGAGGAAGTATTTGATAAGGCTATCATTTGTAAAGTTAGGTCATTTATCATTTGTAAACCTTATCGGCTTATTATCCCATGGTGAGCCACTATGCTCCGGGGGTTTCATCCATACTGAGACGCAAGAGCTATTATTTAATAACATGACCATGATATCTTAGGACATTACCTAAGAAAATCTACCTATTACTTGATTTCCACATTAAGTCGTACGGTATTCTAAGCCTAAAAAGTTGGGCCATGTGCTTGATTTCCTCATTAAGTCGTATGGTATTCTAAGCCTAAATAGTTGGACCATGTGCTTAAATCGACCAATGCAATGTCTATCATTCCTAATTAAGAAACACCAATGGTGAATATTGGACGTTATCTCATGGTTAGAGGGTTTCATCCAACCAAATATGCCCAAGATACAGAGCGTCGGAGGGTTTATTGATCGTTTGTCTAAATTGTTCTCTGCAAAGAAATCATTCCAATAAATACAATAATATCATCCCTTGTACCTTATCGACTTATTATCCCATGGTGAGCCAGTATGGTCCTGGGGTTTCATCCATAATGAGACGCAAGAGCCATTGTATTGTGTAGAATGTCTTGTCTCCTATGAATCAATAATCATTGTGTTGGTCGCTAATATTTAAAGACATGACCCATGATATCTTAGGACATTACCTAATGAAATATACCTATAATTTGATTTCCACATTAAGTCGTACAGTATTCTAAGCTTAAAGTGTTGGGTCATGTGATTACATCGACCAATGCAATGTCTATTCCTAATTAAGAGACACCAATGGTGATTATTGTGTTGGGTCATGTGATTAAAATTTACTTAAGGAGTTTACTAAATTTGTAAATAACAACATCCAATGTTTTAGGACGTGACCCAGTTTGGTGTTGGACATGTCCTGGCTCAATTTCCTTGGGAGAACAACTAATTCTCTCAGACCAAGGGACATGAGCAAAGAAGATTAGGACATAAACTATTACATGCTATGTATCCTGGCCATATTTGGTTGCATAAAGTAAACCCTATAAGCACGAGAATGATTTTTAGGTTTAAGGTTTATCTTAACAACAAAAAATTTAAAAGGTTGTTTTTGACAAAAAGTTTCTTATAAAAGGTTGTTTTTAACAAATTTCTCTTCAATTTCGCACTACACACAATATTACGAAAAGCTAATGTTTGATAATTGTAACTGACCCGGGGCATCGCCCTTGCCAATATACTAGTTTTTATTAATTTCAAACTCTTATTCATTTAGTAATATTTTACTTCATAACTGTAACACGAAAAATTAATTGATTTAGTGGTCCTTCGTCCTAGGGGAGGATTGTTGAGTATACATAACAAGTCCCACATCGGGGAGATAAGAAAGAGTTACCAAGTTTATAAGAGTTCACCAACTTCATTAGTACGAGGCCATTTGGCATAGGTCCTATAGTGACTTCAATTTTGCACTAGACAAAATTTTACGAAAAAGCTATAAAACAACTACAAAGTACAAAATTGTTAAATAATAATATTTTAGATAATTGTGACTGACACGGGGAATCGCCCGACCTAAAAACTAGTTTTTGTTAGTTTGGAACTCTATTTATTTCTATGATAATGATTTGGCACTTCATAAGCACGCCAAATGGCGTCTAATAAAGATGTCAAATGTTGCGACCTCGTACGATGCCTTTTTTTTAAAGTGTACACGATATGTTTTTTTACGACCTTATTATTTACTCTGATCTCCTTATTATTTATGTTTGAAGTGTATACGACAAATCTTATCAAATCATTTCTTATTTAAAAAGTTTTATAAAGCCAAACTTGTTAAACCATGGTTATTCTTAATCTTTATTTTCGTTACATAAAGGAGTTAGTGCCTTATATTTTCTTTTGTTTAGTGTCTTATATTTACTTTTTCTTTGTTTTATCATCTGTGATCTTTTTTTAAAAAATTGCATACTGACAATTCTCATAATGAATAGTTTTGTTGAAACTTTTTTTTTTCTGTATATCCACCAATTTAATCACATATTGCCCCTTTTAAAAAAACGATGGAGAAGTTAAAATTACCCAATTAACACAATTTCACCAATTACAGCTAATTTGTTGTTATCAAGGGAAGTTTATTAAAAAAAAATTTTGAAAGAAAGGGAAGGTTATTAAGCAGCATGCCATTATTGCCATCCACTTCAGTTAATTACCTTTGTCATTATTGCTATAGAAATTGGGTATTGAATCGTTTAAAAACATCCGGAAGTAATATTAACTGCATGCTCATATCACACCATTTAACTGCCATACCCATTGGTATCCTCGATGTCTATATATAGACTATTCGTAAAAGTTAAGTACCATAGTTACCGTACCCATTTCTTCAAAATAAATATTAGAAAAATACCATACCCATACTTGTGCACAAAGAAATTTCTCTTAGATATTAACATATCCATGGAACAGAAGCAAAGTACCAATTCCAACAAAGATTATCTAGCCAAGAATAAGGAAAAATCTGTAATTTTTTCTTCAGACGATATACTTATACACCTTGCATTTTTGTATTTTACTATAACAGGGTATACTTATTCAGATTGCATTTTTTATTTGTCTAACAGGAAAATCAAATTGTTCTCATGCAGGAGGAAACGGAGAAGTCGAAGAACAAACGTAAATTTCAATATGAACAAGGGTGTGGTCATCCAAATGCCGCTAAGAACATTTTACTTCAGAAGCGTTAAATTGGTATTGCAGCCAAAAAATTCTCGTACTAAATACTTTTTTCCTGCCACAAGCGATGGGCATGCAAAAGAATGCCAATGTTTGGTCCAGGAGAGTCATCAAAATCAAACAATGTTGAAGACGAATTTTACGCCTGCAACTGTATTAAAAGGGTGAGAAGGGAAGAGCGGAAGACTGCATGGGATGGACCGAAACTAGCAAAAGATTTGTATTTTCAGTTATGCAAGTGGCATCCCATTTATGACAACGTACCAGAAGGACCATCGGAATTCATCAAAATCCAAGGCATAATGTAAAATATTTATATGCGTTTGCCGGAGAAGGATCTTGTGCGGCTCATGTTGGCATGTAGGGAGTGGGGACGTAGCATCCCATATTGGAGGAATGACATTGCTACAAAACGTTGGTATGGAGGTAATCCACGTATATCTAGACCAACGCGGATAATGGATGACAATCCACCAACACCGCCCTCAAGCCCTAACGGAGCCAACAGTGTTGACAATGAAAGAGATGGCAAATCCTCGAAGGGTGATATGTTGGCATAGAAAATTGGTTATTTTATATGTATTTTTGTCTGGTGTGTACATCGGTCTTGCAACATGATTAAAATTAGTAAGATGACATAGTGTCCTAAATTTCCTGTCTTCATTACGTTACATGCTTTTTTTAACATTCATTATCAGTTTTGTCACTTGTCAGTATGCAATTTTAAACAAAAAAATTAACAAAACAAAATATAAGATACTAACTTTACAAATGATGACCTTATAAAATAGGTAAAATTGGCCTCAACACCCTGAACTATAGCTCGGGTGCACCCAACACCACCAACTACGACTAGTAGCCTAAACACCACCAACTATGGGGTGGGGTGCATTCCGTACCATAAATGAGGCCGGAAGCCTAAAATGTTGCCGATGACGGTGGGTTTTTATGGTACAGACTGCACCCCACCAACCGAGGCCGGAAGCCTAAAATGTTGCCGATGACAGTGGGTTTTTATGGTACAGACTGTACCCCACCCAGTAGTTGGTGGTATGGATTGCACCCCACCCCGTAGTTGGTGATGTTTAGGCTACTAGTCGTAGTTGGTGGTGTTGGGTGCACCCAAGCTATAGTTCAGGGTGTTGAAGCCAATTTTGCCTATAAAATATGTTATTATCTCCTCTTGAAGTAACATAATTAAATTAAGAGATTAGGCTAAGCCTAAAATGTTGGGTCCCTTTTTTCATATTAATTAAATTATATTATCTCCTTATTTGGAAGTTTCGTATTAGGATATGCCTTCTTTAAACGTTTGTGCCACAGTTTAAACGTCTACTAAAGACGTTTATACCATTGAACAAACATTTGCATAAGGCGTTTGGACGATGGCCCAATCGTCAGATCAGTGGTTATAGGGTTTATTTCATGCAACCATATATGGCCAGGATACATAGCATGTAATAGTTTATGTGCTAATCTTCTAAGATCATGTCCTTAAAGTAACCAATATTTAATTGGTGTGAGAGATTTGTTGTTTCTTCCAAGGAAATTGCCCAGGACATGTCCAAGGTCATACCGGTCATGTCCTAAAACATTGGCTATTATCATTTAGGAATTAGTAACGCCTTTTAAGTATCTTTTTGGCTATTATCATTTAGGAGAGAGTTATCAATAAGCCTTTTATCAGGACCTTTTAGAAAATAAAGACTTATTAGGTGATGTTCCAAGAAAATAAAAGGACAAGTCGTAAGCGAAAATAAAACGACCTTTTAAAAAATAAAGACTTATTAGGTGATGTTCCAAGAAAATAAAAGGACAAGTTGTAAGCGAAAATAAAACGCGGCTCTGAGCATGTAATAGTTCATGTGATAATCTTCTTAGCTCCTGTCCTTAAAGTAACCAATATTTTATTGGTGTGAGAGATTTGTTTGTTCTCCCAAGGAAATTGACCCAAGACATGTCCAACGTCATACTGGTCATGTCCTAAAATATCGGCAATTATCATTTGAGAATTAGTAACGTCTTTTATGCCTTTTATAAGGACCTTTTAAAAAATTAAGACTTATTAGGTCATTGTCGAAGAAAATAAAAGGACACGTCGTAAGTGAAAATAAAACGCGTCCCTGAGCAAATTACAAAAAAGTGAAATAACTTGTTGGCTATTAATATTTATGAGAGAGTTAGCAATAAGCCTTTTATTAGGACCTTTTAAAAAATTAAGACTTCTTAGGTGATGTTCGAAAAAAATAAAAGGACGATCCTGAGCAAATTAGAAAAAAAGAGAAATACTCAGCTCGCTAGGAAATTGACCCAGGACATGACGAACGTCATACTGGTCATGTCCTAAAACATTGGCTATTATCATTTGAGAATTAGTAACGTCTTTTAAGCCTTTTATTAGGACCTTTTAAAAAATTAAGACTTATTAGGTGATTGTCGAATAAAATAAAAGGACAAGTCGTAAGTGAAAATAAAACGCGGCCCTGAGCAAATTACAAATAAGAGAAATAACTTGTTGGCTATTATTATTTAGGAGAGAGTTAGCAATAAGCCTTTTATTAGGACCTTTTAAAAAATTAAGACTTATTAGGTGATGTTCCAAGAAAACAAAAGGACAAGTCGTAAGCGAAAATAAAACGCGGCCCTGAGCATTTAATAGTTTATGTGATAATCTTCTTAGCTCATGTCCTTAAATTAACCAATATTTTATTGGTGTGAGAGATTTGTTTGTTCTCCCAAGGAAATTGACCCAGGACATGTCCAACGTCATATTGGTCATATCCTAAAACATTAGCTATTATCATTTGAGAATTAGTAACGTCTTTTATGCCTTTTATTAGGACCTTTTAAAAAATTAAGACTTATTAGGTGATTGTCGAAGAAAATAAAAGGACACGTCGTAAGTGAAAATACAAACGCGACCCTGAGCAAATTACAAATAAGTGAAATAACTTGTTGGCTATTATTATTTAGGAGAGAGTTAGCAATAAGCCTTTTATTAGGACCTTTTAAAAAATTAAGACTTCTTAGGTGATGTTCGAAGAAAATAAAAGGACAACCCTGAGCAAATTAGAAAAAAAGAGAAATACTCAGCTCGCCAGGAAATTGACCCAGGACATGTCCAACGTCATACTGGTCCTGTCCTAAAACATTGGCTATTATCATTTGAGAATTGGTAACGTCTTTTAAGCCTTTTATTAGGACCTTTTAAAAAATTAAGACTTATTAGGTGATTGTCGAATAAAATAAAAGGACAAGTCGTAAGTGAAAATAAACCGCGGCCCTGAGCAAATTACAAATAAGAGAAATAACTTGTTGGCTATTATTATTTAGGAGAGAGTTAGCAACAAGCCTTTTATTAGGACCTTTAAAAAAATTAAGACTTATTAGGTGATGTTCGAAGAAAATAAAAGGACAAGTCGTAAGTGAAAATAAAACGCGACCCTGAGCAAATTACAAAAAAAGAGAAATACTCAACTCGCCAGGAAGGGGAATCAATCCTGCGGTCCTCAGCATGTAATAGTTTATGTTGTAATCTTCTCAGCTCATGTCCTTCAAGTAACCAATATTTTATTAAAATATAAAACGCTGTTTAATTTCAATAAATGACCTGACTTGTGTATATTGGTTCAATGAAACCCTCTAACCACTACTTCGAATGAGATAACGTCCAATAACAATCATTGGTGTCTCTTAATTATATTAGGAATCAATAGACATTGCATTGGTTGATTTAAGCACATGACTCAATACTTTAGGCTTTGAATTGGTTGATTTGAATAACATGGTTGATTTGAATGAGATAACGTCCAAAATACTAGTTTTTATTAATTTTGACTTTTCGAGCTCTATATATTTCTATGATAATGATTAGGCACTTCATAAGCGTGCCAAATGGCGTCTAATAGGATGCCAAATGTTGCGACCTCGTGCGCTGTCTTTTGGACTATGCTTTAAGGTTTACCCTAACCATGTTTACAATATACTTCTATTGTACATAATTTTTTGGTTATAGTATGATTTTCATATATTAAAAAGTACAACATGGATTACGACCAAAAAATGGAAGTATTGATATCTAAACCTAAATAAATAAGAACAACTAATATATAAAGTAGAGTCCGAAAGACAACACATGAGTTGGCGACATTTGGCATCCTTATTAGACGTCATTTGTCGCGCTTATCAAGTGCGAAATCAGAACTTTTATACATAAGCTAGTTTTTAAGCCCGGGATACGCTCCGGATGATAATTTTCGATTTAGGGCATGACCCAGGTTGGATTGGGACGGATGATCAACACCCCCCCCCATGCAATGTATCATGGACATATGTGGTTGGATGGAGTTTTTTTCTTTCTCCAAAAGGTGCTATTTTCACATTTAATATTTCGGATGGGAAGGGTCACTTGATCACTTCACTCCCTTAATAAATGCGAACCTTTCATTAATGTTTTAGGTAATGACCCATGTTACTTGGGGCGATTACCTAAACTATTACTATAGGAACTTACTAGATGAGTCATACACTCATACTAGCTAGCCTACTTAATATTCTAGTCTAATTATCACTAGAAATTTGTAACCAAAAGCACTAATTTTAAAAGGAAGTTCCGTATTGAATAAACAAGGACAACATAAACGTTAAAATTAACAATCGCATTTTTAGAACCATCTTGAGTTTGTTTTAAGTAATGACCCATGTTACTTTGGGCAATTACCTAAACTATTACTCTAACAATAACTAGTTGAGTCATACTACCTACTTTGATCACTTAGTAATATTCTAGTCTAATTATCACTAGAAATTAAGAATCATAAGAATCATATTTTGAAAGACCTAATTTTAAAAGTAAGTTCCTGATTGAATAAACAAGGACAATATATATGTTAAAAAAACAATCGCATTTTTAGAACCATTGTCAGTTTGTTTTAGGTAATGACCCGTGTTACTTTGGGCGATCACTTAAACTATTACTATGGGAACTTTGAGTCATACTAGCCTACTTTGATCACGTAGTAATATTATAGTCTAGTTATCACTAGAGATTAGGAATCATCACTAATTTTAAAAGCAAGTTCCCTATTTAATAAACAAGGACAACATAAATGTTAAAATAAACAATCGCCTTTTTAGAACCATTGTCAGTTTGTTTAAGGTAATGGCCCAATGTTACTTTGGGAGATTGTCTAAACTATTACTCTAGGAACTAACTAGTTCAGTTAGACTAGCCGACTTTGATCACGTAATACGATTCTAGTCTAGTTATCACTAGATATTAGGAAAATTAATGCACTAATTTTAAAAGTAAGTTCCCTATTGAATACCTTATGACTTAATGTGGAAATCAAATATTAGGTAGATTTACTTAGGTAATGTCCTAAGATATCATGGGTCATGTCTTTAAATAATAGCGACCAACACAATCTATTGATTCATAGGAGACAAGACATTCTACACAACACAATGGCTCTTGCGTCTCGGTATGGATGAAACCCCCTGACCATAGTGGATCACCATGGGATAATAAGCCAATAAGGTACGAGGGATGACGTTGTTGTATCTCTTTGAATGATTTATTCGGATAGAATAATTGAGACAAGCGATCAATAAACCCTCCGACGACTCTCTGTATCTTGGGCATATTTGGTTGGATGAAACCCTCTAACCACTACTTTCAATGAGATAACGTCCAATAATCACCATTGGTGTCTCTTAATTAGGAATAGACATTGCATTGGTCGATTTAAGCACATGACCCAGCACTTTAGGCTTAGAATACCGTAGAAATAAAATTATAGGTAGATTTCCTTAGGTAACGTCCTAAGATATCATGGGTCATGTCTTTAAATATTAGCGACCAACACAATGACTATTGATTCATAGGAGACAAGACATTCTACGCAACACAATGGCTCTTGTGTCTCATTATGGATGAAAACCCCTTATTGGCTCACCATGGGATAATAAGCCGATTAGGTACGAGGGATGACGTTGTTGTATTTATTGGAATGATTTCTTCGACAAACGGTCAATAAACCCTCCGACGCTCTGTATCTTGGGCATATTTGGTTGGATGAAACCTTCTAACCACTACTTTCTTAGAGATAACGTCCAATAATCACCATTGGTGTCTCTTAATTAGGAATGAATATACATTATTGCATTGGTCGATTTAAGCACATGACTCAACACTTTAGGCTTAGAATACCGTACGATTTAATGTGGAAATCACATAATAGTTTGATTCCCTTAGGGTCATGTCCTAAGATATCATGGGTCATGTCTTTAAATAATAGCAACCAACACAATGACTATTGATTCATAGGAGACTGGGATATATTAAATTAAGGTTTTATTTTTTGTTTTATTTTTTGTATCAAATATTTGATGATTAATTGCTTTAAGAAATATAATTGAAGTACAAAAGAACCTGACTAAGTTTGCGTGATCAGTGAAGTCAAAGTTCTACATTGTAAGTGATAAAATAGGCGTAATGATGTAGTGCATTTGTGCATGTTAAATTAAAGGCTAATAGCCTTATACTTAGGTTTCTTCGGGGAGGCGGGAATGGAAGTTATTGCTGATATGACATGATGTTGGACAGTTTGACACTAATTAATTATTCAACTTGACTGAGACTAAAAATATATTTAACATGCACTTCATCATTACGCCTATTTTATCATTTCCAATGTAGAACTTTGACTTCACTGATCACGCAAACTTAATCAGGTTATTTTTTACATCAATTATATTTCTTAAAGCAATTAATCATCAAATATTTGATACAAAAAATAAAACAAAAAAAAAACCTTAATTTTGATAAGTTTTATAGTTGATTTTATTAGCTTTTCGTAATTTCTTTCTAGTGCGAAGTTGGAAAATGGAAGTTATGGCATGATAAATTGTTTTTAAAAAATACTTCCAAGGAATAGGGCTTAAAAGTAACAATGTCCATGGAGTGCGGGTAAGACAACGTTAATTACCTTAATACAAGTGTTAGAGATCGTCATAAAGCGTACAAGACTTTCTAATGTTAAACATTGAAATTGACTAAAATTGGTGGTTAAACTCTCACATTATTTCATTTTAAAGGTCATGTGTTCAATTCCCAGTAGCTACATATTATTTATCATAACCTTAATTTTGTACTAGCTTTTGAAAGTTTATTTTTTGTAAAAGGTCCTTCAACAATTCAGGTCATGACAAAGAATATCACAAGCCATCATCCTTACACAATTCATTACCCATAATGAACTCTTGCATGTAAAACATCCATTGAGGGAGGGAGATTATTCTTTCTCCAAGAGGCGCCTAATGTGATTAGACTTATTTAGACCTTAGTCTATTAGACTGCCTGCTACTCTACTAGGAATTTTATTGCCTATAATTAATGTTTTCTTAGACACAATATCAACAATTGTTTGTCTCAATAATTAACTTAAAGGGTTGTATATATCTTACTTTGTGTGTCAAATATCTGTTTAAATTTAATTTTATTTATACAAATATATTAAAAGCCGTGCCTATGAAAGTGTATGTGCCACACGGCACTCTCCTCAAACTTCTAATGTAATTTATTTTGTGTCCATGTGTACCCCTTAATAAAAAAAATTGTCTAATTGCAATAAAATATACTTGAAATTAAAGGTAAGAGTTTAACCATCAATACACTCGGACTTTATTGTCTAATGTTTGAAAAAAAATATCATAAAGTCTTATAATAAATATACTTGACTGAAAAACATAAACAAATATATACATCTCTAACACTCTTATTACGTAACAAACAAGAGACGATTGATGTCATATTCTCTTACCACAATTTCTTTTAATCTATTATTTTCAAATTAAAACCTTTCATATTTTTTTACTTGTCACGTCATGACGTAAACTTTTGAATTTCTTAATGGACAAAAAATACAAAAAGTGGCAAGCTAAATTTTGGAATTTTCACTTACGACTTGTCCTTTTATTTTCTTGGAACATCACCTAATAAGTTTTAATTTTTGTAAAGGTCCTAATAAAAGGCTTAAAAGGCATTACTAATTCTCAAATGACAATAGCCAATGTTTTAGGACATGAACGGTATGGCGTTGGACATGTCCTGGGTCAATTTCCTTAGGAGAACAAACCAATCTCTCACACCAATAAAATAATGGTTACGTTAAGGACATGAGCTAAGAAGATTAGCACATAAACTATTACATGCTCAATAAAATATTGGTAACTTTAAGGTCTCAGTAGGGAATAGGGATGAAACCCCCTGATCATAGTGGCTCACCATGAGATAATAAGCCGATAAGGTACGAGGGATGACGTTATTGTATTTATTGGAATGATTTCTTCGGAAATAACAATTAAGACAAACGATCAATAAACCCTCCGACGCTCTATATGGGCATATTTGGTTGGATGAAACCCTCTAACCACTACTTTGAATGAGATAACGTCCAACAATCACCATTATTGGTGTCGATTTAAGCATATGATCCAACACTTTAGGCTTAGAATACCGTATGACTTAATGTGGAAATCAAATATTAGGTAGATTTACTTAGGTAATGTCCTAAGATATTTAGGGTCATGTTTTTAAATAATAGCGACCAACACAATGACTATTGATTCATAGGAGACAAGACATTCTACACAACACAATGCCTCTTGCGTCTCAGTATGGATGAAACCCCCAGACCATAGTGGCTCACCATGGGATAATAAGTCGATAAGGTACGAGGGATGACGTTATTGTATTTATTGAAATGATTTATTCGGAAAGAACAATTGAGAAAAATGATCAATAAACCCTCCGGCCCTCTATATCGGCATATTTGGTTGGATGAAACCCTCTAACCACTACTATATATATATATATATATACATATACATATATATACATATATGTATATGTATATGTATATATATATATATATACATATACATATACATATATATATATATATATACATATACATATACATATATATATATACATATAATATATATACATATACATATACATATATATATACATATACATATACATATATATATACATATACATATATATATATATATATACTAGTATGATATTGGTTCGAGAGACTGCTATGTTTTGATGCAAGTGTATCTGCATCCTCGGTATTGGTGTAGGGGGTAATTGGTTTTTTCACGGCTTTGGATGTCTAATGAAAGGCTACGACAAGAGTAAGAGAGGTGATCATAGGTACACTGGCGAGGTAGGGGAGGGGAGGGGATGGGGATCTGATACATTGGTTGGGTGTTTTCGAGCAATCTTGTGTTGGATCATGTCATAAGCCTAACATGCTCAAGACGTGGCCTAGATAAGTGTCCTAAGCAATGGACGTTTGTTTATGGGAGGGAACACCGATGACGACTCTATGACATTATTTCACTCAGTAGTAGTGGAATAATAATTGTTGTGGCCACCTCTCCCCCAAGTGTATCTGCATCCTCGGTATTGGTGCAGGGGGTAATTGGTTTTTTCACGGCTTTGGATGTCTAATGAAAGGCTACGACAAGAGTAAGAGAGGTGATAATAGGTACACGGGCGAGGTAGGGAAGGGGAGGGGAGGTGGGTCTGATACATTGGTTGGGTGTTTTCGAGCAATCTTGTGTTGGGTCATGTCCTAAGCCTGACATTCTCAAGACGTGGCCTAGATAAGTGTCATAAGCAATGGGCGTTCGTTCTATGGAGAGAACACCGATGGCGACTCTATGACATTATTTCACTCAGTAGTAGTGGAATAATAATTGTTGTGGCCACCTCTCCCCCAAGTGTATCTGCATCCTCGGTATTGGTGCTGGTGGTAATTAGTTTATTCACGGCTTAAGATGTCTAATGAAAGGCTACGACAAGAGTAAGAGAGGTGATCATAAGTACACGGGCGAGGTAGGGGAGGGGAGGGGGGTCTGATACATTGGTTGGGTGTTTTCGAGCAATCTTGTCTTGTGTCATGTCCTAAGCCTAACATGCTCAGGACGTGGCCTAGATAAGTGTCCTAAGCAATGGGCGTTCGTTCATGGGAGGGAACACCGATGGCGACTCTATGTCATTATTTCACTCAGTAGTAGTGGAATAATAATTGTTGTGGCCACCTCTACCCCAAGTGTATCTGCATCCTCGGCATTGGTGCAGGGGGTAATTGGTTTCTTCACGGCTTAAAATGTCTAATGAAAGGCTACGACAAGAGTAAGAGAGGTGATCATAAGTACACGAGCGAGGTAGGGGAGGGGAGGCGAGGGGAGGGTGGTCTGATACATTGGTTGGGTGTTTTCGAGCAATCTTGTCTTGGGTCATGTCCTAATCCTAACATGCTCAGGACGTGGCCTAGATAAGTGTCCTAAGCAATGGGCGTTCGTTCATGTGAGGGAACACCGATGGCGACTCTATGACATTATTTCACTCAGTAGTAGTGGAATAATAATTGTTGTGGCCACCTCTCCCCCAAGTGTATCTGCATCCTCGGCATTGGTGCAGGGGGTAATTGGTTTCTTCACGGCTTAGGATGTCTAATGAAAGGCTACGACAAGAGTAAGAGAGGTGATCATAGGTACACTGGCGAGGTAGGGGAGGGGAGGGGAAGGAGTTCTGATACATTGGTTGGGTATTTTCGAGCAATCTTGTGTTAGGTCATATCCTAAGCCTTACATTCTCAGGACGTGGTCTAGGTAAGTGTCCTAAGTAATGGGCGTTCGTTCAATTGAGGGAACACCGATGGCGACTCTATGACATTATTTCACTCAGTAGTAGTGGAATAATAATTGTTGTGGCCACCTCTCCCCCAAGTGTATCTGCATCCTCGGTATTGGTGCAGGGCGTAATTAGTTTCTTCACGGCTTAGGATGTCTAATGAAAGGCTACGACAAGAGTAAGAGAGGTGATCATAGGTACACTGGCGAGGTAGGGGAGGGGAGGGGAAGGGGGTCTGATACATTGGTTGGGTATTTTCGAGCAATCTTGTGTTAGGTCATGTCCTAAGCCTTACATGCTCAGCACGTGGCCTAGATAAGTGTCCTAAATAATGGGCGTTTGTTCAATTGAGGGAACACCGATGGTGACTCTATGACATTATTTCACTCAGTAATAGTGGAATAATAATTGTTGTGGCCACCTCTCCCCAAAGTGTATCTGCATCCTCGGTATTGGTGCAGGGGGTAATTGGTTTCTTCACGGCTTAGGATGTATAATGAAAGACTACGACAAGAGTAAGAGAGGTGATCATAGGTACACTGGCGAGGTAGGGGAGGGGAGGGGAAGGGGGTCTGATACATTGGTTGGGTATTTTCGAGCAATCTTGTGTTAGGTCATGTCCTAAGCCTTAGATGCTCAGGACGTTTCCTAGATAAGTGTCCTAAGCAATGGGCGTTTGTTCAATTGAGGGAACACCGATGGCGACTCTATGACATTATTTCATTCAGTAGTAGTGGAATAATAATTGTTGTGGCCACCTCTCCCCCAAGTGTATCTGCATCCTCGGTATTGGTGCAGGGGGTAATTGGTTTTTTCACGTCTTAGGATGTCTAATGAAAGGCTACGACAAGAGTATGAGAGGTGACCATAGGTACACGGGCGAGGTAGGGGAGGGGAGGGGAGGGTAGGGGGGTCTGATACATTGGTCCGGTGTTTTCGAGCAATCTTGTGTTGGGTCATGTCTTAAGCCTGACATTTTCGGGACGTGGCCTAGATAAGTGTCCTAAGCAATTGCGTTCATTCATGGGAGGGAACGCTGATGGCGACTCTATGACATTATTTCACTCAGTATTAGTGGAATAATAATTGTTGTGGCCACCTCTCCCCCAAGTGTATCTGCATCCTCGGTATTGGTGCAGGGGGTAATTGGTTTCTTCACGGCTTAGGATGTCAAATGAAAGGCTACGACAAGAGCAATAGAGGTGACCATAGGTACACGGGTGAGTTAGGGGAGGGGAGGAGAGGGAGGGGGGGTCTGATACATTGGTTGGGTGTTTTCGAGCAATCTTGTGTTTGGTCATGTCCAAAGCCTGACATGCTCAGGACGTGGCCTAGATAAGTGTCCAAAGCAATGGGCGTTCGTTCATGGGAGGAAACACCGATGGCGACTCTATGACATTATTTCCCTCAGTAGTAGTGGAATAATAATTGTTGTGGCCACCTCTCCCCCAAGTGTAGCTACTTCCTCGGTATTGGTGCAGGGTGTAATTGGATTCTTCACGGCTTAGGATGTCAAATGAAAGGCTACGACAAGAGTAAGAGAGGTGACCAAAGGTACACGGGCGAGGTAGGGGAGGGGGAGGGGGGGGGGGGTCTGATACATTGGTTGGGTGTTTTCGAGCAATCTTGTGTTTGGTCATGTCGTAAGCCTGACATGCTCAGGATGTGGCCTAGATAAGTGTCCTAAGCAATGGGCGTTCGTTCATGGGAGGGAACACCGATGGCGACTCTATAGTAGCGGTTAATTACTGTGGCTACCTCTCCCCCAAAGTTGTCCCATCCCGAGGAAGCCACCGAGGTTCATGTAAACATAGAAGCAAGAACGGTAACCCCACTATATATATACATAAAACTTTTCCATGTTATCAACTATTGACGCCGCTTTAGGAATATATATATATATATATATATAGATATATATATATATATATATATATACATATATATATATATATATATGTATATATATATATGTATATATATATATATGTATATATATCTATATATATATATATATATATATATACTAGTACGATATTGGTTCGAGAGACTGCTATGTTTTGATGCAAGTGTATCTGCATCCTCGGTATTGGTGCAGGGGGTAATTGGTTTCTTCATGGCTTAGGATGTCTAATGAAAGGCTAAGACAAGAGTAAGAGAGGTGATCATAGGTACACGGGCGAGGTAGGGGAGGGGAGGGGGGTCTGATACATTGGTTGGGTGTTTTCGAGCAATCTTGTGTTGGGTCATGTCCTAAGCCTGACATTCTCAAGACGTGGCCTAGATAAGTGTGCTAAGCAATGGGCGTTCGTTCATTGGAGGGAACACCGATGGCGACTCTATGACATTATTTCACTCAGTAGTAGTGGAATAATAATTATTGTGGCCACCTCTCCCCCAAGTGTATCTGCATCCTCGATATTGGTGCAGGGGGTAATTGGTTTATTCACGGCTTAGGATGTCTAATGAAAGGCTACGACAAGAGTAAGAGAGGTGATCATAGGTACACGGGCGAGGTAGGGGAGGGGAGGGGAGGGGGGTCTGATACATTGGTTGGGTGTTTTCGAGCAATCTTGTGTTAGGTCATGTCCTAGGACGTGGCCTAGATAAGTGTCCTAAACAATGGGCGTTCGTTTATGGGAGGGAACACCGATGGCGACTCAATCACATTATTTCACTCAGTAGTAGTGGAATAATAATTGTTGTGGCCACCTCTCCCCCAAGTGTATCTGCATCCTCGGTATTGGTGCAGGGGGTAATTGGTTTCTTCACGTCGTAGGATGTCAAATGAAAGGCTACGACAAGAGTAAGAGAGGTGATCATAGGTACACGGGCGAGGTATGGGAGGGGAGGGGAGGGAGGTCAGATACATTGGTTGGGTGTTTTCGAGCAATCTTGTGTTGGGTCATGTCCTAAGCCTAACATGCTCAGGACGTGGCCTAGATAAGTGTCCAAAGCAATGGGCGTTCGTTCATGGGAGGGAACACCGATGGCGACTCTATAGTAGTGGTTAATTGCTGTGGCTACCTCTCCCCCAAGTTGTCCCATCCCGAGCAAGCCACCGAGGTTTATGTACACATAGAAGCTAGAACAGTAACCCCACTATATATATTATCAATGCTACTATATATATACATAAAACTTTTCCATGTTATCAACTATTGACGCCGCTTTAGGAATATATATATATATATACACACACATATATATATATATACATATACACATATATATATATATATATATATATATATATATATATACATATACACACATATAGTATATATATGTATATATATATAGTATATATATGTATATATATAATATATATATATATGTATATATATCTATATATATATACTAGTACGATATTGGTTCGAGAGACTGCTATGTTTTGATGCAAGTGTATCTGCATCCTCGGTATTGGTGCAGGGGGTAATTGATTTCTTCATGGCTTAGGATGTCTAATGAAAGGCTAAGACAAGAGTAAGAGAGGTGATCATAGGTACATGGGCGAGGTAGGGGAGGGGAGGGGGGGGGAGGGGGTCTAATACATTGGTTGGGTGTTTTCGAGCAATCTTGTGTTGGGTCATGTCCTAAGCCTGACATTCTCAGGACGTGGCCTAGATAAGTGTCATAAGCAATGGGCGTTCGTTCTTTGGAGGGAACACCGATGGCGACTCTATGACATTATTTCACTCAGTAGTAGTGGAATAATAATTGTTGTGGCCACCTCTCCCCCAAGTGTATCTGCATCCTCGGTATTGGTGCTGGGGGTAATTGGTTTATTCACGGCTCAGGATGTCTAATGAAAGGCTACGACAAGAGTAAGAGAGGTGATCATAAGTACACGGGCGAGGTAGGGGAGGGGAGGGGACGGGGGTCTGATACATTGGTTGGGTGTTTTCGAGCAATCTTGTGTTGGGTCATGTCCTAAGCCTAACATGCTCGGGACGTGGCCTAGATAAGTGTCCTATGCAATGGGCGTTCGTTCATAGGATGGAACACCGATGGCGACTCTATGACATTATTTCACTCGTAGTAGTGGAATAATAATTGTTGTGGCCACCTCTCCCCCAAGTGTATCTGCATCCTCGGTATTGGTGCAGGGGGTAATTGGTTTCTTCACGGCATAGGATGTCTAATGAAAGGCTACGACAAGAGTAAGAGAGGTGATCATAGGTACACTGGCGAGGTAGGGGAGGGGAGGGGAAGGGGGTCTAATACATTGGTTGGGTTTTTTCGAGCAATCTTGTGTTAGGTCATGTCCTAAGCCTGACATGCTCAGGACGTGGCCTTGATAAGTGTCCTAAGCAATGGCAATTCGTTCAATTGAGGGAACACCGATGGCGACTCTATGACATTATTTCACTCAGTAGTAGTGGAATAATTATTGTTGTGGCCTCCTCTCCCCCAAGTGTATCTGCATCCTCGGTATTGGTGCAGGGGGTAATTAGTTTCTTCACGGCTTAGGATGTCTAATGAAAGGCTACGACAAGAGTAAGAGAGGTGATCATAGGTACACGGGCGAGGTAGGGGAGGGGAGGGGAGGGGGGTCTGTTACATTGGTTGGGTGTTTTCGAGCAATCTTGTGTTGGGTCATGTCTTAAGCCTGACATTCTCAGGACGTGGCCTAGATAAGTATCCTAAGCAATGGGCGTTCATTCATGGGAGGGAACACCGATGGCGACTCTATGACATTATTTCACTCAGTAGTAGTGGAATAATAATTATTGTGGCCACCTCTCCCCCAAGTGTATCTGCATCCTCGGTATTGGTGCAGGGGGTAATTGGTTTCTTCACGGCTTTGGATGTCTAATGAAAGGCTACGACAAGAGTAAGAGAGGTGATCATAGGTACACGGGCGAGGTAGGGGAGGGGAGGGGAGGGGGGTCTGATACATTGGTTGGGTGTTTTTGAGCAATCTTGTGTTGGGTCATGTCTTAAGCCTGACATTCACAGGACGTGGCCTAGATAAGTGTCCTAAGCAATGGGCGTTCATTCATGGGAGGGAACACCGATGGCGACTCTATGACATTATTTCACTCAGTAGTAGTGGAATAATAATTGTTGTGGCCACTTCTCCCCCAAGTATATCTGCATCCTCGGTATTGGTGCAGGGGGTAATTGGTTTCTTCACGGCTTTGGATGTCTAATGAAAGGCTACGACAAGAGTAAGAGAGGTGATCATAGGTACACTGGCGAGGTAGGGGAGGTGAGGAGAGGGGGGGTCTGATACATTGGTTGGGTGTTTTCGAGCAATCTTGTGTTGGGTCATGTCCTAAGCTTGACATGCTCAGGACGTGGCCTAGATAAGTGTCCTAAGCAATGGGCGTTCGTTTATGGGAGGGAACACCGATGGCGACTCAATCACATTATTTCACTCAGTAGTAGTGGAATAATAATTGTTGTGGCCACCTCTCCCCCAAGTGTATCTGCATCCTCGGTATTGGTGCAGGGGGTAATTGGTTTCTTCACGTCGTAGGATGTCAAATGAAAGGCTACGACAAGAGTAAGAGAGGTGATCATAGGTACACGGGCGAGGTATGGGAGGGGAGGGGAGGGAGGTCAGATACATTGGTTGGGTGTTTTCGTGCAATCTTGTGTTGGGTCATGTCCTAAGCCTAACATGCTCAGGACGTGGCCTAGAAAGTGTCCTAAGCAATGGGCGTTCTTTCATGGGAGGGAACACCGATGGCGACTCTATAGTAGTGGTTAATTGCTGTGGCTACCTCTCCCCCAAGTTGTCCCATCCCGAGCAAGCCACCGAGGTTTATGTACACATAGAAGCTAGAACAGTAACCCCACTATATATATTATCAATGCTACTATATATATACATAAAACTTTTCCATGTTATCAACTATTGACGCCGCTTTAGGAATATATATATATACATATACACATATATATATATATATATACATATATATATATATATATGTATATATATATTACATATATATATATATATATACATATATATATATATATATATGTATATATGTATATATATATGTATATATGTATATATATATGTATATATGTATATATATATGTATATATGTATATATATATGTATATATATACTAGTACGATATTGGTTCGAGAGACTGCTATGTTTTGATGCAAGTGTATCTGCATCCTCGGTATTGGTGCAGGGGGTAATTGGTTTCTTCATGGCTTAGGATGTCTAATGAAAGGCAAAGACAAGAGTAAGAGAGGTGATCATAGGTACACGGGCGAGGTAGGGGAGGGGAGGGGAGGGGGGTCTGATACATTGGTTGGGTGTTTTCGAGCAATCTTGTGTTGGGTCATGTCCTAAGCCTGACATTCTCAGGACGTGGCCTAGATAAGTGTCATAAGCAATGGGCGTTCGTTCTTTGGAGGGAATACCGATGGCGACTCTATGACATTATTTCACTCAGTAGTAGTGGAATAATAATTGTTGTGGCCACCTCTCCCCCAAGTGTTTCTGCATCCTCGGTATTGGTGCTGGGGGTAATTGGTTTATTCACGGCTCAGGATGTCTAATGAAAGGCTACGACAAGAGTAAGAGAGGTGATCATAAGTACACGGGCGAGGTAGGGGAGGGGAGGGGACGGGGGTCTGATACATTGGTAGGGTGTTTTCGAGCAATCTTGTGTTGGGTCATGTCCTAAGCCTAACATGCTCGGGACGTGGCCTAGATAAGTGTCCTATGCAATGGGCGTTCGTTCATAGGATGGAACACCGATGGCGACTCTATGACATTATTTCACTCGTAGTAGTGGAATAATAATTGTTGTGGCCACCTCTCCCTCAAGTGTATCTGCATCCTCGGTATTGGTGCAGGGGGTAATTGGTTTCTTCACGGCATAGGATGTCAAATGAAAGGCTACGACAAGAGTAAGAGAGGTGATCATAGGTACACTGGCGAGGTAGGGGAGGGGAGGGGAAGGGGGTCTAATACATTGGTTGGGTTTTTTCGAGCAATCTTGTGTTAGGTCATGTCCTAAGCCTGACATGCTCAAGACGTGGCCTTGATAAGTGTCCTAAGCAATGGGCGTTCGTTCAATTGAGGGAACACCGATGGCGACTCTATGACATTATTTCACTCAGTAGTAGTTGAATAATTATTGTTGTGGCCACCTCTCCCCCAAGTGTATCTGCATCCTCGGTATTGGTGCAGGGGGTAATTGGTTTCTTCACGGCTTAGGATGTCTAATGAAAGGCTACGACAAGAGTAAGAGAGGTGATCATAGGTACACGGGCGAGGTAGGGGAGGGGAGGGGGGGGGGGGGGGTCTAATACATTGGTTGGGTTTTTTCGAGCAATCTTGTGTTAGGTCATGTCCTAAGCCTGACATGCTCAGGACGTGGCCTTGATAAGTGTCCTAAGCAATGGGCGTTCGTTCAATTGAGGGAACACCGATGGCGACTCTATGACATTATTTCACTCAGTAGTAGTGGAATAATTATTGTTGTGGCCACCTCTCCCCCAAGTGTATCTGCATCCTCGGTATTGGTGCAGGGGGTAATTGGTTTCTTCACGGCTTAGGATGTCTAATGAAAGGCTACGACAAGAGTAAGAGAGGTGATCATAGGTACACGGGCGAGGTAGGGGAGGGGAGGGGAGGGGGGTCTAATACATTGGTTGGGTGTTTTCGAGCAATCTTGTGTTGGGTCATGTCTTAAGCCTGACATTCTCAGGACGTGGCCTAGATAAGTGTCCTAAGCAATGGGCGTTCATTCATGGGAGGGAACACCGATGGCGACTCTATGACATTATTTCACTCAGTAGTAGTGGAATAATAATTGTTGTGGCCACCTCTCCCCCAAGTGTATCTGCATCCTCGGTATTGGTGCAGGGGGTAATTGGTTTCTTCACGTCGTAGGATGTCAAATGAAAGGCTACGACAAGAGTAAGAGAGGTGATCATAGGTACACGGGCGAGGTATGGGAGGGGAGGGGAGGGAGGTCAGATACATTGGTTGGGTGTTTTCGTGCAATCTTGTGTTGGGTCATGTCCTAAGCCTAACATGCTCAGGACGTGGCCTAGAAAGTGTCCTAAGCAATGGGCGTTCTTTCATGGGAGGGAACACCGATGGCGACTCTATAGTAGTGGTTAATTGCTGTGGCTACCTCTCCCCCAAGTTGTCCCATCCCGAGCAAGCCACCGAGGTTTATGTACACATAGAAGCTAGAACAGTAACCCCACTATATATATTATCAATGCTACTATATATATACATAAAACTTTTCCATGTTATCAACTATTGACGCCGCTTTAGGAATATATATATATACATATACACATATATATATATATATACATATATATATATATATGTATATATATATTACATATATATATATATGTATATATATATATATATGTATATGTATATATATATGTATATATATATGTATATATGTATATATATATGTATATATGTATATATATATGTATATATGTATATATATATGTATATATGTATATATATATGTATATATGTATATATATATGTATATATATACTAGTACGATATTGGTTCGAGAGACCGCTATGTTTTGATGCAAGTGTATCCGCATCCCTCGGTATTGGTGCAGGGGGTAATTGGTTTCTTCATGGCTTAGGATGTCTAATGAAAGGCAAAGACAAGAGTAAGAGAGGTGATCATAGGTACACGGGCGAGGTAGGGGAGGGGAGGGGAGGGAGGTCTGATACATTGGTTGGGTGTTTTCGAGCAATCTTGTGTTGGGTCATGTCCTAAGCCTGACATTCTCAGGACGTGGCCTAGATAAGTGTCATAAGCAATGGGCGTTCGTTCTTTGGAGGGAATACCGATGGCGACTCTATGACATTATTTCACTCAAGTAGTAGTGGAATAATAATTGTTGTGGGCCACCTCTCCCCCAAGTGTTTCGCATCCCTCGGTATTGGTGTTTGGGGGTAATTGGTTTATTCACGGCTCAGGATGTCTAATGAAAGGCTACGACAAGAGTAAGAGAGGTGATCATAAGTACACGGGCGAGGTAGGGGGAGGGGGAGGGGACGGGGGGTCTGATACATTGGTAGGGTGTTTTCGAGCAATCTTGTGTTGGGTCATGTCCTAAGCCTAACATGCTCGGGACGTGGCCTAGATAAGTGTCCTATGCAATGGGCGTTCGTTCATAGGATGGAACACCGATGGTGACTCTATGACATTATTTCACTCGTAGTAGTGGAATAATAATTGTTGTGGCCACCTCTCCCTCAAGTGTATCTGCATCCTCGGTATTGGTGCAGGGGGTAATTGGTTTCTTCACGGCTTAGGATGTCTAATGAAAGGCTACGACAAGAGTAAGAGAGGTGATGATAGGTACACCGGCGAGGTAGGGGGGGAGGGGAGGGGGGGGGGGGGGTCTAATACATTGGTTGGGTTTTTTCGAGCAATCTTGTGTTAGGTCATGTCCTAAGCCTGACATGCTCAGGACGTGGCCTTGATAAGTGTCCTAAGCAATGGGCGTTCGTTCAATTGAGGGAACACCGATGGCGACTCTATGACATTATTTCACTCAGTAGTAGTGGAATAATTATTGTTGTGGCCACCTCTCCCCCAAGTGTATCTGCATCCTCGGTATTGGTGCAGGGGGTAATTGGTTTCTTCACGGCTTAGGATGTCTAATGAAAGGCTACGACAAGAGTAAGAGAGGTGATCATAGGTACACGGGCGAGGTAGGGGAGGGGAGGGGAGGGGGGTCTAATACATTGGTTGGGTTTTTTCGAGCAATCTTGTGTTAGGTCATGTCCTAAGCCTGACATGCTCAAGACGTGGCCTTGATAAGTGTCCTAAGCAATGGGCGTTCGTTCAATTGAGGGAACACCGATGGCGACTCTATGACATTATTTCACTCAGTAGTAGTGGAATAATTATTGTTGTGGCCACCTCTCCCCCAAGTGTATCTGCATCCTCGGTATTGGTGCAGGGGGTAATTGGTTTCTTCACGGCTTAGGATGTCTAATGAAAGGCTACGACAAGAGTAAGAGAGGTGATCATAGGTACACGGGCGAGGTAGGGGAGGGGGGAGGGGAGGGGGTCTAATACATTGGTTGGGTGTTTTCGAGCAATCTTGTGTTGGGTCATGTCTTAAGCCTGACATGCTCAGGACGTGGCCTAGATAAGTGTCCTAAGCAATGGGCGTTCGTTCATGGGAGGGAACACCGATGGCGACTCTATGACATTATTTCACTCAGTAGTAGTGGAATAATAATTGTTGTGGCCACCTCTCCCCCAAGTGTATCTGCATCCTCGGTATTGGTGCAGGGGGTAATTGGTTTCTTCACGGCTTAGGATGTCTAATGAAAGGCTACGACAAGAGTAAGAGAGGTGATCATAGGTACACGGGCGACGTAGGGGAGGGGAGGGGAGGGGGGTCTGATACATTGGTTGGGTGTTTTCGAGTAATCTTGTGTTGGGTCATGTCTTAAGCCTGACATTCTCAGGACGTGGCCTAGATAAGTGTCCTAAGCAATGGGCGTTCATTCTTGGGAGGGAACACCGATGGCGACTCTATGACATTATTTCACTCAGTAGTAGTGGAATAATAATTGTTGTGGCCACCTCTCCCCCAAGTGTATCTGCATCCTCGGTATTGGTGCAGGGGGTAATTGGTTTCTTCACGGCTTTGGATGTCTAATGAAAGGCTACGACAAGAGTAAGAGAGGTGATCATAGGTACACTGGCGAGGTAGGGGAGGTGAGGGGAAGGGGGTCTGATACATTGGTTGGGTATTTTCGAGCAATCTTGTGTTAGGTCATGTCCTAAGCCTGACATGATCAGGACGTGGCCTTGATAAGTGTCCTAAGCAATGGGCGTTCGTTCATGGGAGGGAACACCGATGGCGACTCTATGACATTATTTCACTCAGTAGTAGTGGAATAATAATTGTTGTGGCCACCTCTCCCCTAAGTGTATCTGCATCCTCGGTATTGGTGCAGGGGGTAATTGGTTTCTTCACGGCATAGGATGTCAAACGAAAGGCTACGACAAGAGTAAGAGAGGTGATCATAGGTACACTGGCGAGGTAGGGGAGGGGAGGGGAGGGGGTCTAATACATTGGTTGGGTTTTTTCGAGCAATCTTGTGTTAGGTCATGTCCTAAGCCTGACATGCTCAGGACGTGGCCTTGATAAGTGTCCTAAGCAATGGGCGTTCGTTCAATTGAGGGAACACCGATGGCGACTCTATGACATTATTTCACTCAGTAGTAGTTGAATAATTATTGTTGTGGCCACCTCTCCCCCAAGTGTATCTGCATCCTCGGTATTGGTGCAGGGGGTAATTGGTTTCTTCACGGCTTAGGATGTCTAATGAAAGGCTACGACAAGAGTAAGAGAGGTGATCATAGGTACACGGGCGAGGTAGGGGAGGGGAGGGGAGGGGGGTCTAATACATTGGTTGGGTTTTTTCGAGCAATCTTGTGTTAGGTCATGTCCTAAGCCCGACATGCTCGGGGACGTGGCCTTGATAAGTGTCCTAAGCAATGGGCGTTCGTTCAATTGAGGGAACACCGATGGCGACTCTATGACATTATTTCACTCAGGAGTAGTGGAATAATTATTGTTGTGGCCACCTCTCCCCCAAGTGTATCTCGCATCCCTCGGTATTGGTGCGGGGGTAATTGGTTTCTTCACGGCTTAGGATGTCTAATGAAAGGCTACGACAAGAGTAAGAGAGGTGATCATAGGTACACGGGCGAGGTAGGGGGGGGGGGGGGGGGGGGTCTGATACATTGGTTGGGTGTTTTCGAGCAATCTTGTGTTGGGTCATGTCTTAAGCCTGACATTCTTAGGACGTGGCCTAGATAAGTGTCCTAAGCAATGGGCGTTCATTCTTGGGAGGGAACACCGATGGCGACTCTATGACATTATTTCACTCAGTAGTAGTGGAATAATAATTGTTGTGGCCACCTCTCCCCCAAGTGTATCTGCATCCTCGGTATTGGTGCAGGGGGTAATTGGTTTCTTCACGGCTTTGGATGTCTAATGAAAGGCTACGACAAGAGTAAGAGAGGTGATCATAGGTACACTGGCGAGGTAGGGGAGGTGAGGGGAAGGGGGTCTGATACATTGGTTGGGTATTTTCGAGCAATCTTGTGTTAGGTCATGTCCTAAGCCTGACATGATCAGGACGTGGCCTTGATAAGTGTCCTAAGCAATGGGCGTTCGTTCAATAGAGGGAACACCGATGGCGACTCTATGACATTATTTCACTCAGTAGTAGTGGAATAATAATTGTTGTGGCCACCTCTCCCCCAAGTGTATCTGCATCCTCGGTATTGGTGCAGGGGGTAATTGGTTTCTTCACGGCATAGGATGTCAAATGAAAGGCTACGACAAGAGTAAGAGAGGTGATCATAGGTACACTGGCGAGGTAGGGGAGGGGAGGGGAAGGGGGTCTAATACATTGGTTGGGTTTTTTCGAGCAATCTTGTGTTAGGTCATGTCCTAAGCCTGACATGCTCAGGACGTGGCCTTGATAAGTGTCCTAAGCAATGGGCGTTCGTTCAATTGAGGGAACACCGATGGCGACTCTATGACATTATTTCACTCAGTAGTAGTTGAATAATTATTGTTGTGGCCACCTCTCCCCCAAGTGTATCTGCATCCTCGGTATTGGTGCAGGGGGTAATTGGTTTCTTCACGGCTTAGGATGTCTAATGAAAGGCTACGACAAGAGTAAGAGAGGTGATCATAGGTACACGGGCGAGGTAGGGGAGGGGAGGGGAGGGGAGGGGGGTCTAATACATTGGTTGGGTTTTTTCGAGCAATCTTGTGTTAGGTCATGTCCTAAGCCTGACATGCTCAGGACGTGGCCTTGATAAGTGTCCTAAGCAATGGGCGTTCGTTCAATTGAGGGAACACCGATGGCGACTCTATGACATTATTTCACTCAGTAGTAGTGGAATAATTATTGTTGTGGCCACCTCTCCCCCAAGTGTATCCGCATCCCCGGATTGGTGCAGGGGGTAATTGGTTTTTTTCACGGCTTAGGATGTCTAATGAAAGGCTACGACAAGAGTAAGAGAGGTGATCATAGGTACACGGGCGAGGTAGGGGAGGGGAGGGGAGGGGGTCTGATACATTGGTTGGGTGTTTTCGAGCAATCTTGTGTTGGGTCATGTCTTAAGCCTGACATTCTCAGGACGTGGCCTAGATAAGTGTCCTAAGCAATGGGCGTTCATTCATGGGAGGGAACACCGATGGCGACTCTATGACATTATTTCACTCAGTAGTAGTGGAATAATAATTGTTGTGGCCACCTCTCCCCCAAGTGTATCTGCATCCTCGGTATTGGTGCAGGGGGTAATTGGTTTCTTCACGGCTTTGGATGTCTAATGAAAGGCTACGACAAGAGTAAGAGAGGTGATCATAGGTACACGGGCGACGTAGGGGAGGGGAGGGGAGGGGGGTCTGATACATTGGTTGGGTGTTTTCGAGTAATCTTGTGTTGGGTCATGTCTTAAGCCTGACATTCTCAGGACGTGGCCTAGATAAGTGTCCTAAGCAATGGGCGTTCATTCTTGGGAGGGAACACCGATGGCGACTCTATGACATTATTTCACTCAGTAGTAGTGGAATAATAATTGTTATGGGCCACCTTTCCCCCAAGTGTATCCGCATCCTCGGTATTGGTGCAGGGGGTAATTGGTTTCTTCACGGCTTTGGATGTCTAATGAAAGGCTACGACAAGAGTAAGAGAGGTGATCATAGGTACACTGGCGAGGTAGGGGAGGTGAGGGGAAGGGGGTCTGATACATTGGTTGGGTATTTTCGAGCAATCTTGTGTTAGGTCATGTCCTAAGCCTGACATGATCAGGACGTGGCCTTGATAAGTGTCCTAAGCAATGGGCGTTCGTTCAATAGAGGGAACACCGATGGCGACTCTATGACATTATTTCACTCAGTAGTAGTGGAATAATAATTGTTGTGGCCACCTCTCCCCCAAGTGTATCTGCATCCTCGGTATTGGTGCAGGGGGTAATTGGTTTCTTCACGGCTTAGGATGTCTAATGAAAGGCTACGACAAGAGTAAGAGAGGTGATCATAGGTACAAGGGCGAGGTAGGGGAGGGGAGGGGAGGGGGGGGGGTCTGATACATTGGTTGGGTGTTTTCGAGCAATCTTGTGTTGGGTCATGTCTTAAGCCTGACATTCTCAGGACGTGGCCTAGATAAGTGTCCTATGCAATGGGCGTTCATTCATGGGAGGGAACACCGATGGCGACTCTATGACATTATTTCACTCAGTAGTAGTGGAATAATAATTGTTGTGGCCACCTCTCCCCCAAGTGTATCTGCATCCTCGGTATTGGTGCAGGGGGTAATTGGTTTCTTCATGGCTTAGGATGTCAAATGAAAGACTACGACAAGAGTAAGAGAGGTGACCATAGGTACACGGGCGAGGTTGGGGAGGGGGAGGGGAGGGGAGGGGGGTCCGATACATTGGTTGGGTGTTTCGAGCAATCTTGTGTTTGGTCATTTCCAAAGCTTTACATGCTCAGGACGTGGCCTAGATAAGTGTCCTAAGCAATGGGCGTTCGTTCATGGAAGGGAACACCGATGGCGACTCTATGACATTATTTCACTCAGTAGTAGTGGAATAATAATTGTTGTGGCCACCTCTCCCCCAAGTGTATATGCATCATCGGTAATCGTGCAGGGAGTAATTGGTTTCTTCACGGCTTAGGATGTCTAATGAAAGGCTACAACAAGAGTAAGAGAGGTGATCATAAATACACGGGCGAGGTAGGGGAGGGAGGGGAGGGGGGTCTGATACATTGGTTTGGTGTTTTCGAGCAATCTTGTGTTTGGTCATGTCCTAAGCCTGACATGCTCAGGACGTGGCCTAGATCAGTGTCCTAAGCAATAGGCGTTCGTTCATGGGAGGAAACTCCGATGGCGACTCTATGACATTATTTCACTCAGTAGTAGTGGAATAATAATTGTTGTGGCCACCTCTCCCCCAAGTGTAGCTGCTTACTCGGTATTGGTGTAGGGGGGTAATTGGTTTCTTCACGGCTTAGGATGTCTAATGAAAGGCTACGACAAGAGTTAGAGAGGTTATCATAGGTAAACGGGCGAGGTAGGGGAGGGGAGGGGAGGGGGGTCTGATACATTGGTTGGGTGTTTTCGAGCAATCTTGTGTTGGGTCATGTCCAAAGCCTAATATGCTCAGGACGTGGCCTAGATAAGTGTCCTAAGCTATGGGCGTTCGTTCATGGGAGGGCACACCGATGGCGACTCTATGACATTATTTCACTCAGTAGTAGTGGAATAATAATTGTTGTGGCCACCTCTCACCCAAGTGTATCTGCATCCACGGTATTGGTGCAGGGGGTATTTGGTTTCTTCACGGCTTAGGATGTCAAATGAATTGCTACCACAAGAGTAAGAGAGGTGATCATTGGTACACGGGCGAGGTAGGGGAGGGGAAGGGAGGGGGGTCAGATACATTGGTAGGGTGTTTTCGAGCAATCTTGTGTTGGGTCATGTCCTAAGCCTGACATGCTCAGGATGTGGCCTAGATAAATGTCCTAAGCAATGGGCGTTCGTTCATGGGAGGGAACACCGATGGCGACTCCATAGTAGTGGTTAATTGATGTGGCTACCTCTCCCCCAAGTTGTCCCATCCCGAGCAAGCCACCGAGGTTCATGTACACATAGAAGCTAGAACGGTAATCCCACTATATATATTATCAATGCTACTATATATATACATAAAACTTTTCCATGTTATCAACTATTGACGCCGCTTTAGGAATATATATATATATATATATATATATATATATATATATATATATATATATATATATATATATATATATATATATATATATATATATATATATATATATATATATTCATATATGTACATATTCATATATGTACATATTCATATATGTACATATTCATATATGTACATATTCATATATGTATATACATATTCATATATGTATATACATATTCATATATGTATATACATATTCATATATGTATATACATATATATATATGTATATATATATATATCTATATATATATATATATATATACTAGTACGATATTGGTTCGAGAGACTGCTATGTTTTGATGCAAGTGTATATCCATCCTCGGTATTGGTGCAGGGGGTAATTGGTTTCTTCACGGCTTAGGATGTCTAATGAAAGGCTATGATAAGAGTAAGAGAGGTGATCATAGGTACACGGGCGAGGTAGGGGAGGGGGGGTCTGTTACATTGGTTGGGTGTTTTCGAGCAATCTTGTGTTTGGTCATGTCCTAAGCCTGACGTGCTCAGGACGTGGCCTAGATCAGTGTCCCAAGCGATGGGCGTTCGTTCTTGGGAGGCAACACCGATGGCGACTCTATGACATTATTTCACTCAGTAGTAGTGGAATAATAATTGTTGTGGCCACCTCTCCCCCAAGTGTAGTTGCTTCCTCGGTATTGGTGCAGGGGAGTAATTGGTTTCTTCACGGCTTAGGATGTCTAATGAAAGGCTACGACAAGAGTAAGAGAGGTTATCATAGGTACACGGGCGAGGTAGGGGAGGGGAGGGGAGGGGGTCTGATACATTGGTTGGGTGTTTTCGAGCAATCTTGTGTTGGGTCATGTCCTAAGCCTAACATGCTCAGGACGTGGCCTAGATAAGTGTCCTAAGCAATGGGCGTTGGTTCATGGGAGGGCACACCGATGGCGACTCTATGACATTATTTCACTCAGTAGTAGTGGAATAATAATTGTTCTGGCCACCTCTCACCCAAGTGTATCTGCATCCTCGGTATTGGTGCAGGGGGTATTTGGTTTCTTCACGGCTTAGGATGTCAAATGAATTGCTACAACAAGAGTAAGAGAGGTGATCATTGGTACACGGGCGAGGTAGGGGAGGGGAGGGGAGGGGGTCAGATACATTTGTAGGGTGTTTTCGAGCAATCTTGTGTTGGGTCATGTCCTAAGCCTGACATGCTCAGGATGTGGCCTAGATAAGTGTCCTAAGCAATGGGCGTTCGTTCATGGGAGGGAACACCGATGGCGACTCTATAGTAGTGGTTAATTACTGTGGCTACCTCTCCCCTAAGTTGTCCCATCCCGAGCAAGCCACCGAGGTTCATGTACATATAGAAGCTAGAACGGTAACCCCACTATATATATTATCAATGCTACTATATATATACATAAAACTTTTCCATGTTATCAACTATTGACGCCGCTTTAGGAATATATATATATATATATATATATATATAGATATATATATATATATACATATATATATATATATATACATATATATATATATATATACATATATATATATATATATATATATATATATATACATATATATATATATATATATATATATATATATATACATATATATATATATATATACATATATATATATATATACATATATATATATATATACATATATATATATATATACATATATATATATATATACATATATATATATATATACATATATATATATATATACATATATATATACATACATATATATATATATATA